>WNWK01000431.1:0-65000 GCA_009830355.1 Cherax destructor | reverse complement strand
TCGTCTTAGTTACTAGTCTAGTACCACTATAGTTCATCTTAGTTACTAGTCTAGTACCACTATAGTTCGTCTTAGTTACTAGTCTAGTACCACTATAGTTCATCTTAGTTACTAGTCTAGTACCACTATAGTTCATCTTACTAGTCTAGTACCACTATAGTTCGTCTTAGTTACTAGTCTAGTACCACTATAGTTCGTCTTAGTTACTAGTCTAGTACCACTATAGTTCATCTTAGTTACTAGTCTAGTACCACTATAGTTCGTCTTACTTACTAGTCTAGTACCACTATAGTTCATCTTAGTTACTAATCTAGTACCACTATAGTTCATCTTACTTACTAGTCTAGTACCACTATAGTTCGTCTTAGTTACTAGTCTAGTACCACTATAGTTCGTCTTAGTTACTAGTCTAGTACCACTATAGTTCATCTTACTTACTAGTCTAGTACCACTATAGTTCGTCTTAGTTACTAGTCTAGTACCACTATAGTTCGTCTTAGTTACTAGTCTAGTACCACTATAGTTCATCTTACTTACTAGTCTAGTACCACTATAGTTCGTCTTAGTTACTAGTCTAGTACCACTATAGTTCGTCTTAGTTACTAGTCTAGTACCACTATAGTTCATCTTACTTACTAGTCTAGTACCACTATAGTTCATCTTACTTACTAGTCTAGTACCACTATAGTTCGTCTTAGTTACTAGTCTAGTACCACTATAGTTCGTCTTAGTTACTAGTCTAGTACCACTATAGTTCGTCTTAGTTACTAGTCTAGTACCACTATAGTTCCAGAGTGAATCATGGTTTGTTAATGGGGTTTCAAGCCTCTCTGCTACACGAGGGTCATTAAGGCTGCAGGTCGACTGTTCATCACCAGTCTAGAATAATTTAATACCTAACCTAGGAATGAAAGTGAAATCTCAGTGTATATACGGAGATATACACCTCTCAGTGTATATCGAAGATATACCGGAGGGAGCAGCGGGGGTAGTGTATATAATATATATATATATATATATATATATATATACATGTTGTATTGGGGGCAGTATTTATATATTTGGTCTCGGATGTATATTACCAAGTGTATTTAGGTACAGGTATACATAGTTATCATACTTAGTAACATATGTAAATTACCTAATTATTATTATAATCAAGAAGAAGAGCTAAACCTCCAAGGGTCATACAGCGAAGGTGAATTACCTAAGATAACCCCAAAAATGGTCAGAGTAATGTCAGTTACTGTTACAATGTATACAAAATAACAAGAAAGTTTATGTACTTATAGATAATAATAAACGAAAGGTAATACAGAATAATAGGAGTTCTTGGAAGTAAATATTCATGGTAATTATTTAAGAAGAGAGGAATACTGACCCTGGATCTGCAAGGTCACACCACACCCGAATTAACCCATATAGAGAGTCAACTTCCGGTGTTAGCCCCTCCTCCTCCCCCCTCACTTGAGCACAGTACTTCCGTGTACACCACTGTACTGAGGTACACACGCTACACACACACAGGTACACACCTAGACACACACTACACAACCTCACTCTACTACTGCAGTCACTGTACAATATGTTCTCCCTCCTTCGTCACCTCGCTCCGCTGCCAGACTCACCACCATTGATTTTTTTTTTTTTTATCATTTCTGAATCACATCCCGCAAAGATTTTATTCCCCAAAATTTATTACTTGCTCAGGTGGCAATAAAACACGGCGCTTTATGGCACAGTTAGATACATTATTAAGCCAGCATCCTCGACACAAATTGATACGCAATACGCAAATATAAATTGATTTGATTGATTGAATTCCTTCAATACGTCAGTAGGTCATATATTATCATCACTTAACAAATACACATATAAATTATGCACATTTTCACCTTATTCCCCGTAATAAATTATGCATAGAGATATAATTTGTATTGATGAAAGGTAATTATAACTGTTCCGTGCAGTTACTCTAATCTATATAATATTATTTAACAAATATAAGTGGAAGGCGTCGGTCAGATGACCAAAAGCTGCAGCTGTGGGTCACCATATGACTAAGACCCGCGTCAGGAACCACTTGTCATGTATCAGGATACACTTGTCCTGTTTCCTGACAACCCTAACCTAACCTAACCAAATCTTACCTAACCTAACTTAACCAAACCTTACCTGGAGTATACCTGGAGAGGGTTTCGGGGATCAACACCCCAGCGGCCCTGTCTGTGACCAGGCCTCCTGGTGGCCGCACGCAGACGGACGTACAAACCACAGCTCGGCTGGTCAGGTACTGACTTTAGGTGCCTGTCCAGCGCCTTCTTGAAGACAGCCAGGGGTCTATTGGTTATACCCCTTATGTATGCTGATAGGCTCTTGAACAGTCTTGGGCCCCTGACACTTATTGTGTTGTCTCTTAACGTACTTGTTGCACCCCTACTTTTCATTAGAGAAATGTTGCATCTCCTGCCCAGTCTTTTCCTTTCGTAGGAGTGATTTTCGTGCGCAAATTTGGGACTAGTCCCTCTAGGATTTTCAAAGTGTATATTATCATGTATCTTTCTCACCTCCATTCCAGGGAATACAAGTCAAGGGATTTCAACCTTTCCTAGTAATTTAGATGCTTAATTGTATTTATGCGTGCCGTGAAAGTTCTCTGTACATTCTCTAGGTCTGCAATTTCGCAGACCTGGAGAATGTTAGTGTACAGCAATATTCCAGCCTAGGGAGAACAAGCGATTTGAAGAGAACCATCATGGGCTTGGCATTCCTAGTTTTGAAGGTTCTTATTATCCATCCTATCATTTTTCTAGCAGATGTGAAAGATACATTGTTGTGGTCTTTGAAAGTGAGATCCTCTGACATTATCACTCCCAGGTCCTTAACATTAATTTTTCGCTCTATTTTGTGATTGGAATTAATTTTATACTCCAATACGGTTTTAATTTCCTCTAGTTTTCCATATCGGAGTAATTGAAATTTCTCATCATTGAACTTCATGTTGTTTTCCGCTGCCCATTTAAAGATTTGGTTGATGTCCGCCTGGAGTCTTGCAGTGTCTTCGATGGATGACAACGTCATGCATATTTGGGCGTCATCCGCAAAGGAAGAAACGGCGATGTAGCTTACGTCTCTATGTCAGATATGAGGAGTACTGTGCCTTGTGGAACAGAGCTTTTCACTGTAGCCGCCTCAGACTTTACTAGGTTTACTATTATTCTTTGTGTTCTATTTGTTAGGAAGTTATAGATCCATCTACCAACTTTTCCTGTTATTCCTTTATCACGCATTTTGTGCGCTATTACACCATGGTTGCACTTGTCGAAGGCTTTTGCAAAGTCTGTGTATACTACATTTGTCCTCCAGCGCATCTAAGCTATCGCACTCATCTCACACACTGAGGTCCGAAGTTCAAATCTCCGGTACGGCTGGAAAACATTAGGACGTGTTTCCATAAGACACCTGCTGTCCATGTTCACCCATCAGTATAAAACGGGTACCTGGGTGTTAGTCGACTGGTGTGGGTCGCATCCTGGGACAAAATTGACTTAATTTGCCTGAAATTCTCTGCATAACAAGCGGCTTTCTATATAGTAGTATGTCATTGATGTCAGCTATGGTCTGTATAACTTGTACATGTACTTGTAGAAATAAAGATATTATTAATATTATTAATTATTATTATTATTATATTATTGTCAAAGTGGTCCAGTAGTTGGGACAGGCAGAAGCGACCTGCTCTAAACCCATGTTGCCCTGGGTTGTGTAACTCATGGGTATCTAAGTGGGTGGCGATCTTGTTTCTTAGAACCCTTTCAAAGATTATTTTTGACGTGGGACGTTAGTGCTATCGGTCTGTAATTCTTTGCAGTTGCTTTATAATATAATATAATAATAATATAATATCTTTATTTACTACAAGTACATGTACAAGGTATACAGTCCTAGCTGACATCAATGACATACTACTATATAGAAAGCCCCTTGTTATACTGAGCATTTCGGTCAAATTAGGTCAGTTTTGTCCCAGGATGCGACCCACACCAGTCGACTAACACCCAGGTACCCATTTTACTGATGGGTGAACATAGACAACCAGTGTAAAGAAACACGCCCAGTGTTTCCACTCTTGCCGGGGCCCAAGATTGTTCAACTGCCTCCCAGCATACATCAGGGGGATTACCAACAAGCCCCTGGCTGTCTTCAAGCAGGCACTGGACAGGCACCTCAAGTCGGTACCTGATCAGCCGGGCTGTGGTTCGTACGTTGGACTGCGTGCGGCCAGCAGTAACAGCCTGGTTGATCAGGCTCTGGTCCAACAGGAGGCCTGGTCACAGACCGGGCCGCGGGGGCGTTGACCCCTGGAATTCTCTCCAGGTAGACTCCAGGTAGAGACCCTCAGCGTGTGAAGCGAGAGCTTTTTCCACCAGGCTACGAGTCACCAATGACGAAAGACTGCTTGCGACGGCTCAGCACAAACTTTCCCTCCTACGTCTTCTGCTGCTTTCTTCACTGATTTTTCTCTGTCAAACCTGGCGGTTAGACCCCGCTCACTCGGTCCTTGGTACCTCCGCCATTCACCAGGCTTTGATTTTTCGTTCTTGCTCATCTTCCTCCTCAGCCTGTGGTTCTTTTCACTTATTCCCAATCATCTCTGACACTTGTGTGTTCTGCCCGCCATGGTCCCTCCGGTTCCTCGTCCGACAGACGTAGTTTCTTCTGCACTTCTTACGAAGTCCGGGTTGGAGCATCTTCCTTCAGTACTCACCTAATTCACCTAATTGTGGTTGCAGGGGTCGAGACTCAGCTCCTAGCCCCGCCTCTTCGCTGCCCGCTACTGGGTATCTGCTCTCCCTGCTCCATGAGCTTTATCATACCTCGTCTTAAAACTGTGTATGGTTCCTGCCTCCACTCTATCTTTCTCTAGACTATTCCACTTCCTGACTACTCTGTGGCTGAAGAAATGCTTCCTAACATCCCTTTGACTCATCTGAGTCCTCAGCTTCCAGTTGTGTCCCCTTGTTTCTGTGTTTCCTCTCTGGAACATCCTGTCACTGTCTACCTTGTCGATTCCCCGCAGTATTTTGTATGTCGTTATCATGTCTTCTCTGACCCTTCTTTCCTCCAGTGTTGTTAGTCCTATTTCCCTCAGTCTTTCTTCATAGGACAGACCCCTGAGTTGTGGAACTAACCTTGTCGCAAACCTTTGCACTTTCTCTAGTTTCTTTACGTGCTTGACCAGGTGTGGGTTCCAGACTGTTGCTGCATATTCTAGTATGGGCCTGACGTACACGGTGTACAGTGTCTTGAACGATTCCTTGTTAAGGTTACGGAACGCTTATCTTAGGTTTGCCAGTCGCCCATATGCTGCCGCAGTTATCTGGTTGATGTGTGCCTCCGGAGACGTGCTTGGCGTTATACTCACCCCAAGGTCTTTCTCCTTTGCCGAGGTTTGTAGCCTTTGTCCGCCTAGCCTGTACTCTGTCAGCGGTCTTCTTTGCCCTTCTCCGATCTTCATGACTTTGCATTTGGTGGGATTGAATTCGAGAAGCCAGTTGCTAGACCAGATGTCAAGCTTGTCCAGGTCTGTTTGAAGGCCTGCTTGGTCCTTCTCCGATGTGATTCTCCTCATTAATTTCACATCATCTGCGAACAGAGACACTTCTGAGTCTATCCCATCTGTCATGTCATTTACATATACCAAGAATAACACTGGTCCTAGGACTGACCCCTGCGGTACGCCGCTCGTCACAGGCGCCCACTGTGATACCTCATCACTCACCAGGTAGAATCTGGCACGCTCCCTTTCTTCTTCGGCATTGATCTCACTCCGATCTTTCAACGGTCCCTGCCCTTGGGCTCGCCATCCCAATCATTCAGTGGATGTTGCCTGACTCGCCTCCGGGTTGGGCATTCACGACTGACAGTTCATCTGCATCGCCTTCGGATGACGGACTCTCCCTACTGCCCGTGGTGTCCCTCACAGACTGAGACAGTGGAGCACTTCCTACAGTGGGGCCCCCGTTACCACTCTGCACGGACTTTCCTCCGGGCGGCCTTGCGCACAATCGGGGTGCAGTCTTTAGATAAGATAATATTAATAATAATAATATATTTACTGGACCTCACCTTCACTGACAATGATGATCTGATACGAAATATTACCATATCAAAAACAATATACTCAGATCACAACATAATACGCGGGGCCCCAGACCGACAAAATGTGATCAGTCATGAGGGAGCTTTCACCAAATTCAACTTCAATAACAAAAACATAAGGTGGGACCAAGTAAACCAAGTCCTAAATGATATAAACTGTTAAGATAGCCTAAGCAACACGGATCCAAACCTATGTCTAGAACAAATTAACTCTGTGGCACTCGAGGTATGCTCTAGGCATATTCCTTTAAGGAAAAGGAGAAGATGTAAACTAGAAAGAGAAAGGCGCTCCCTATACAGGCGAAGGCAAAGAATAACAGCGGCTAAAAGTGACCAATACATCTGTAATACGTAGGGAGACACTGGTCAGAGAAATAGCAAACATCGAACTAAAGTTAAAGGAATCCTACAGGCGCCAAGATACGCGGAAAGAACTAAAAGGCATTTTGGGCAAACTTAAGACTAACTTAAGATTAATAAAGCAATGACAAAATGAGTGGTTTTATATACAGTCTCTTAGGAGGATGTAAATATAAATGTATATAAATATAAATTTGACCCTACCTCTCCTCAGTGGAGAAGGGTTTGACCATCCAGACCGTCAGGAGATCCTGGCATGTACCTGCGCATTCTTATTGTCTTCAGGGCGCATTAGAGACATACAATACGTACCATTTTTAGTCAGCTTCCTTCTACTTTGGTTGAGGTTCCTTTTCCGAGCACTGGGAGTCAGGGCTCAATACGGCGTATGCTGTCGGTAGCCCTATAAACCTCAACATCATATTGCCCTTAATAATAATATAATAATATATTTATTTACTACAAGTACATGTACAAGGTATACCGCTTGTTATGCAGAGCATTTCGGGCAAATTAAGTCCTTGTCCCAGGATGCGACCCACACCAGTCGACTAACTCCTACGTACCTATTTTACTGATGGGTGAACATAGACAACCGGTGTAAAGAAACACGTCCAACGTTTCTACCCTCGCTGGGAATCAAACGCAGACCCTCGCTGTGTGAAGCGAGAGCTTTCGCCACCAGGCCACGGGGCACCGTAAGCAAACCTCTTACTGCCTCCCTCCTACACTACTCTTGGGTACTGTAGATGAATAGCCACAGTTGGTAATATAGTAGACTATCCAATAAGAGTTAGAAAAAGATGGAAAGTTGGGGTCACATCAGTTGCCAAGGAGTATTATGACTTTCCAGGTTTAACAGAGCCTAATGCTATCCAAGCTGAACTGGGGGATGAAATAATGGCAAGGAAGGCATGTTGCATGACCTGGGAACACTAGATTTTCGCGTAGATGTGTTCATAAGCATTTGTTTCAGAGGGAATGAGGTAAGATAGGATGCAGGGAGGTTATCCAGCACAATCCCAGTACAGGACAAGAAACCAGTTTGGGAGTTCTTCCAGCCAATGCCACATCCAAATTCAGGATCTCAGTTGCTATATAAAGACAGTCACACAAGGATGTTTTTTACCCTGCAGAGGACTGAAGAGACAACTGATGCCTTGGCAGGAGCCAAACAGTATTCTACCTTTGACTTAGCAGCAGAATACCACCAAGTGCAAATGCACTCTCCGACATCCAAGTTAGTTTGATATCTTTATTATGCAGCCCATACCCATGGTGTGGGCGGTAGTCACCCCATACCCATGGTGTGGGCGGTAGTCACCCCATACCCATGGTGTGGGCGGTAGTCACCCCATACCCATGGTGTGGGCGGTAGTCACCCCATACCCATGGTGTGGGCGGTAGTCACCCCATACCCATGGTGTGGGCGGTAGTCACCCCATACCCATGGTGTGGGCGGTAGTCACCCCATACCCATGGTGTGGGCGGTAGTCACCCCATACCCATGGTGTGGGCGGTAGTCACCCCATACCCATGGTGTGGGCGGTAGTCACCCCATACCCATGGTGTGGGCGGTAGTCACCCCATACCCATGGTGGGCGGTAGTCACCCCATACCCATGGTGTGGGCGGTAGTCACCCATACCCATGGTGTGGGCGGTAGTCACCCCATACCCATGGTGTGGGCGGTAGTCACCCCATACCCATCCTGTGGGCGGTAGTCACCCCATACCCATCCTGTGGGCGGTAGTCACCCCATACCCATCCTGTGGGCGGTAGTCACCCATACCCATCCTGTGGGCGGTAGTCAAAAGATTACAGAGGTATAATGGGTCCAGGGACTGGACCTCAAAGTTTTGATAGCTGAGCAAGTTACAAAGGTAATGAACTCACAAGTTACAAAGGTAATGAACTCACAAGTTACAAAGGTAATGAACTCACAAGTTACAAAGGTAATGAACTCCAAGTTACAAAGGTAATGAACTCACAAGTTACAAAGGTAATGAACTCACAAGTTACAAGGTAATGAACTCACAAGTTACAAAGGTAATGAACTCACAAGTTACAAAGGTAATGAACTCACAAGTTACAAAGGTAATGAACTCACAAGTTACAAAGGTAATGAACTCACAAGTTACAAAGGTAATGAACTCACAAGTTACAAAGGTAATGAACTCACAAGTTACAAGGTAATGAACTCACAAGTTACAAAGGTAATGAATCATGCAAGTAAATTTACTTACTTACGTTTATACATGGTTACAATCGTGAACAAATTATAAAGTAATGAGCAATTCACTAGTCTACACCCAGTCACAACTGTAATGAGTTCTTGGTGCAAATTTTATCCAAAAGACTGCATTTTACACCCTTTGGACTCTGAATATAAACATATGCCAATAAGCCTCTGAAGTTTGCTAGGAACTTTCTAGTATATTAAGGAGAATATTTTTTAGCAAAGAAATATTTTCAGTGTTAGTGTACCTGGATCTTGGATTCTTTGGAAAGCCGCCTGGAATGGTTGGAAATAGTACTCAGCCAGCTTAAGCACCATAACTTGAAGTTAATAAGATAAATTCTGTACAACACTGACAGGTTCTTCAAACAATTCATGAGCTGATGTCCTTCCTGGGATTTGCTTCATCTTATAGGATCTACGTGCCAGGAATTGCCAGCAATGCTGCCCCACTAATATCTTTGCCAGGGTTTGTTGGGCCAATGTAAATGGATGGAATAAGATAACGTTTTCCACACCTTGATTGAGCTAGGGATGGCTTTAGTTCTCAAGTGTGTACCTGGAGTTTACCTGGAGAGAATTCCAGGGGTCAACGCCCCCGCGGCCCGTCTGTGACCAGGCCTCATGTTGGACCAGAGCCTGATCAACCAGGCTGTTACTGCTGGCCACACGCAGTCCAACGTACGAACCACAGCCTGGCTGGTCAGGTACCGACTTGAGGTGCCTGTCCAGTGCCTGCTTGAAGACAGTCAGGGGTTTGTTGGTAATCCCCCTGATGTATGCTGGGAGGCAGTTGAACAATCTTGGGCCCCTGACACTTATTGTGTTGTCCCTCAACGTGCTAGTGGCACCCATGCTTTTCATTGGGGGGATGTTACATCGCCTGCCGAGTCTTTTGCTTTCGTAAGGAGTGATTTTCGTGTGCAAGTTTGGTACTAAGCCCTCGAGAATTTTCCAAGTGTCATTATCCATCCTGTCATTTTTTCTAGCAGATGCAATTGCTACGGTGTTATGGTCCTTGAAGGTGAGATCCTCTGACATGATCACTCCCAGATCTTTGACATTAGTTTTTCGCTCTATTGTGTGGTTTGAATTAGTTTTGTACTCCGATGAGATTTTAATTTCTTCACTTTTTCCGTATCTGAGTAATTGAAATTTCTCATCATTGAACTTCATATTGTTTTCTGCAGCCCATTTAAAGATTTGGTTTATGTCTGCTTGGAGTCTTGCAGTGTCTTCAACGGTGGACACTGTCATACAGATTCGGGTGTCATCTGCAAAGGAAGACACAGCACTGTGGCTTATATCCCTGTCTATGTCCGATATGAGGATGAGGAACAGGATGGGAGCAAGTACTGTGCCTTGTGGAACAGAGCTTTTCACAGTAGCTGCCTCAGACTTTACTCTGTTGACTACTACTCTTTGTGTTCTACTTGTTAGGAAATTATAGATCCATCTACCAACTTTTCCTGTTATTCCTTTATCACGCATTTTGTGTACTATTACACCATGGTCACACTTATCAAAGGCTTTTGCAAAGTCTGTGTATATAACATCTGCATTTTGTTTGTCTTCTAGAGCATCCAGGACCTTGTCATAGTGGTCCAGTAGTTGGGACAGACAGGAGCGGCCTGCTCTAAACCCATGCTGTCCTGGGTTGTGCAATTGATGAGTATCAAGATGAGTGGCGATCTTGCTTCTTAGAACCCTTTCAAAGATTTTTATGATATGGGACGTTAGCGCTATTGGTCTGTAGTTCTTTGTTATTGCTTTACTGCCCCCTTTGTGGAGTGGGGCTGTCTGTTGTTTTTAGTAACTGCGGGACGACCCCAGTGTCCATGCTCCCTCTCCATAGGATGTTAAAAGCACGTGATAGGGGCTTCTTGCAGTTCTTGGATGAACACGGAGTTCCATGAGTCTGGGCCTGGAGCGGAGTGCATGGACATGCTGGCAAGGCTAATGGAAATGCTGATGGACTGACTTGTTAAGTAAATCTAGAGAATCCCAGGTCGGACAGCTCCTCAGTTTTGATTATGGTGTTTGCAGTAGATGCTTGGGAGCATCTAACGATGCAATAGTAAAAATGATAGACCTGCTTTACACAGCACTTGAAAATAAGGAATATCCACTAGGACTTTTTATTGACTTAAGGAAAGCTTTTGACACAGTAAACCACGGCATCCTACTCCACAAACTTGACCACTATGGAATAAGAGGTCATGCACTAGCATACCTCAAATCCTACCTCACTAATAGGTACCAGTATGTCACTATTAAAGACACATCCTCCACGACACTACCACTAGACACCGGCGTACCGCAGGGAAGTGTCCTTGGTCCCCTGCTCTTCCTCTTATACATCAATGATCTTCCCAATGTATCACAACACCTGAAACCAATACTCTTTGCTGACGACACAACTTATGTCATCTCCCACACAAACCTTGTCACGCTTAATACCATTGTTAACGACGAATTAATAAAAATATCAACATGGATGACTGCCAATAAACTTACACTCAACACTGATAAGACCTTCTATATTATGTTTGGCAACAGAACAGATGATCCACAATTAAACATTAAGATCAACTCTACACTATTGCTAGACATAACGAGGCAAGTTCTGGGCCTTCACCTTGACAGCAGCCTGAAATTCAGCACCCATATCCAACACATAACAAAGAAAGTGTCCAAAACTGTGGGGATCCTCTCTAAGATACGGTATTATGTACCACAATCAGCCCTACTCACACTATACTACTCACTCATCTATCCCTACCTCACATATGTCATTTGTGCATGGGAATCAACAGCAATTACCCACCTAAAGCCAATAATAACCCAACAAAAAGCCGCAGTAAGAATTATCACACAATCCAACGCTAGGCAGCACACCCCCCCACTCTTCAAAGACCTAAACCTACTCACTGTCCAGAACATCCATACTTACTACTCTGCTATCTACATTTATAGAACCATTAATTCCAACTTTAACCCTGAGCTAAAACACTTTCTTGACAGTTGTGACAGGACCCATAGACATAATACCAGACATAAACATCTCTTTGACATTC
The DNA here is from genome assembly GCA_009830355.1 of Cherax destructor. Lineage (NCBI taxonomy): Eukaryota > Metazoa > Arthropoda > Malacostraca > Decapoda > Parastacidae > Cherax > Cherax destructor. Next base: position 53,163 of record WNWK01000431.1, on the reverse strand, counting down.
CCCGTGTCCGACTAAATCTATATAAAAATTCAATGCGCATAAAAGGGCCTAAAATCTGGAACTCCCTGCCTGAAAACTCTAGAACTGCAGACACAACCTCCATTTTCAAAAGCACCGTTAAAAAACATCTTATCTCACTTACGCACCCAACCGGTAGTTAACCATACGAAAACTACTTTATCTTGCACATATCCACAGCAAAATACACTTATTGATATCTGTGATTCTCCTTAATTTGCACATTACTAACCACAGCAAAATACACTTATTGATATCTGTGATTCCCTTAATTTGCAGTTCTAACCAAAATTCTAATACAACTATTGCTCCATAATACTTAAGCTAGTCATAAGTTTGCCTAAGATACTCCAATATAGAAACTATATTATGCCAATATATCACCTTTATCATTAATATATAAACTAATTGCTAACTTTTTATACTAATTGTTAAATTCTCAATGTTTAAATTCCAGTACCTAAATTTTGTAAACCTAACCTAACCTTACAATCTGTATATTCATTGTATAGCTATTGAGTAAGACCAATCATAAGACTGCCTGAAAAGCCTAGGCATACCTAGGATATTATTGGCCATCTTGTAATATCAACTTTAATGTATAACTATAAGTACCCCCCACCTTGTATTACATGAAATAAAGAATTTGATTTGATTTGATTTGAAGTAGCCAACCAGTCTGTCAAAGACTGCATCTGAAGGCTGGCAAGGGACAGTAGTATTAGCCAGCCTGCCTATTAATATTACAATCATAACTAAGTGATAAACCCACTCTGCCCGAAATGCCCCGGCATGATAATGGCTTTCTTTGTACTTAGCAAATCAAAATTGTAATTACACATTGTAAACTATGCTAAGAAATAAAATCCTTAATCCTTAACTAGGGTCATACAGCACTGCCCAGTCTGCCTAGCCTCTCAAGAGAACAATTGAAGTATGTAACTACATTGTCAAGACAATGTTGTGAGAAGTATGGAAGGTATCCAAGGCCAGCTTACGGAGGAAGAGGAAGAAATTCAAGGGCCTTAAGAAAAGTCCTGAATTATACGATTATGGAAAGAGGATTTAGCTGACCATACACGAGAGACTGCTGTATTGTGTATGGGAAAGGATTGTGAGAGTGCATGTTAGGCAACTTGTCCTACCAGCAGTCTTGAAAGAATAAGTATTGAAGGTCATGCATGACCTGGCCATCAAGTTAAATGAATGACCCAACTAATCAACCACAGATGGTATTGGTGGGGTATATACAAAGATGTATTGGAATATTGCAGGTGCTGCAGTCGGTATTTTATAGCAAAAGCTGCAGTGTCAAAAGTCTGAGCCCAGATAGTCACTTTGCCTTATTGGAGCTATGAATTGATGGCAGGGAGAATGTCTTGATGGTGATGCACATCTTCAAGTTTACATGGGTATTCTCTACTTGTGATCTAAGGCAGGCATAATGGTCTTACTGATATCTGGTTTTTATTTCTGCATTTTATAATAAAACTAAGTCATATACAACATGGATGTGTAATATTATTATTGTTGTTTATAATTTTAGATGAGGTTGTAACAGAAGTTAATGCTAGTGTTGGGAAAAGGTAAGGTTTAAAACAAATTCGATTTTTTCAGTGTAAAAGCTTTATTATGCACCCCATACCCATCCTGTGGGTGGTAGTTAAAAAGATTATGAAGACAGTGAAGAATATTCAGTGTTACAGAAGCACAGTGTGTAAGATTCTAGCAAAGGTACTCTATTAATGAAACAAGTTACAGTGGCTATTTACGGTAGGCAAAGATAGGGTGTTCCCCAATAATTTTTGATAATGCATTGTGAATTACAGTAAATATTTAGCCATTTCTTGAAAATTTTTGAGTGTTTCTGAATTCCTGATTTTTTTCACATACAAGTGTATAAATGATGCAAGGTACAAACAAAAACAAAACAAACAACTTTATTTCTTTCTGCAGTATACAAAATGTAGTTTACATGTAGTAAAATATTGTTAAGCACAGAAAAACCCACTAGCATGCTGTGCATTTCAGGCAGACTAAATCAGTTGGTGATACAAACCTCCAGAGGTATTTTTCACCCATGACCAAGCTGGACAGTGATTACATCTAAGAGTCAGCTGACTGAGTATAATATGCCTTGTACATGTGGTTCTTCCTGTATAATAGAATAATAGATAATGCAAAAGTTGTGAACATGCGATACAAGATGCAAAACAACAAGGGGTGTTGAATGATAGCTGTAGGCCTTTCGTGTTGCAATCAACACATCATCAGGAGCTTGCGATGTTGCAGAAAAGAGGAGGAGGTCCAAGCAAATACAATCACAGGAAGCGCAAAGGCGCTTCCGTGATTGCATTTGCTTGGACCTCCTCCTCTTTTCTGCAACATTGCAAGCTCCTGATGATGTGTTGTTTGCAACACGAAAGGCCTAGAGCTATCATTCAACTCCCCCTGTGGTTGTTTTGTAGAATAATAGATAAGTTTGCCCAAAATGCATTGCATAGTAATGGCTTTCTTTTGTACCTAACAATGTTGCATTACTTGCAAACTACATTATTTCTATACTGTATAAAAAGACAGAAAAATCTGAATTAAATTTCAATTTTAGATAGATTTACAGATGTCAGTCTCCCTCTGTCTTGAACTTATGAAACTTTCAGAGTTTTTTACCCTATTATTGCTCTCGGATTACTAGTGGATGCCTCCAAGTTATAATTATATTAGAAGGCATACGCCTTGTCTATTTTCAGTTCACTAGTGCATTTAAAGACCAGTGTGTAAGGGAATCCAGAATTTTGGGAGTTAATGAATTTAGAATTTAATGATACATGTCCATCATATGTTTAAACACTACAAAACAAAGCTTTCCTGTCCATGTATGACCTACCTTCTATGTTCCACAATCCTGCCTCTCAGGTCCCTCGTGGTTTAATGAAAAAAATATATAGTACGTATATGAGTAAGTTTTTAGTGAAATACCTACCTTAAGTTAAACTCACTCTGCATTCTAAATAAAATATTTTAAACAGTACTGTAAATATAATTGCAATTAAATACAGTGGACCCCCGGCTAACGAACACCCCGGAAATCGTACAATTATGTAAGTATAATATTGTAAGTGCTTGTGGAAGTGTATTTTTTGGGGTCTGAAATAGACTAACCTACGTGACATTATTTCTTAAGGAAGTAAATTCATTCGGTAATGGCACTTGAGCAGGCTTCTGGAATGAATTTTGTTCGTTAGCCGGGGGTCCACTGTACTGCCTTAATTATTAATTATTCTTTATTCATTTTTATAATTTAATTATACAAATTTGTAAGATGAGAATTTTTATAGAATAATTTACAGTTTCTTAATTATTCAGCAGGAGAATACATATAAGAATAAATAATTTAATAAAATCAAAATAACATTGCACTCATAATTTTGTTATTCATGTGCCTAGCTAGCTTTTAACATAAGTCTTTTGCAGTCAGGTATCAAAAAAATTTGAGCATTAATGGATTCTAAAGAATTACTTTCAGTTACCATCACATGTTCGGTAATGGCACTTTAGCAGGCTTCTGGAGTGAAGTTTTTACGTTACTCGGGGGTCCACTGTATTTGATAACTAGAAGCCCTCAAACTTAAGAATCATATTTAAAGTTTTTGCAATATTATCACCCATACTCTACATTATAAACATAAACAATTTGCTAAACTGACTTGAAGCCAACAAGTGATTATACACTACTTCATAAGTTGTCTTATTAGCAAGTGTTGCTGCAGATGGACCCTCCTTTAATCCTGACACTCTTGTTGACTTTTTGACAGAAACTTACTACACAAACTCTGAAGATTATACCTCTAGCACCTCCCTCAGTCCCTTCTACCTCGATCTCTTGCTACCCTCCACCCCTGCACTACCCACCGTCATCTAGCACTCCATACCCTACTAATCGTCTATCTCCCTCTTACAACTCACTCTCCCTGCATCCTACAAGAACCTGCAGCGCTGTATAACCCCTGTGGTTTAGCGCTTCTATTTGATTATAATAATAATAATGCTGCAGAAACACCACAAAAACATTTGAGTAAAACAGGTAGGTTTTGTATGCGAGGGGCTTGGACTTCCAGCAAGTGTGAATGAGCGTGTTAGATAGGAGAGAATGGAGACAAATGTTTTTAGGACTTGACAAGCTGTTGGAGTGTGAGCAAGGCAACATTTATGAAGGGATTCAGGGAAACCAGCAGGCCAGACTTGAATCCTAGAGGTGGGAAGTACAGTGCCTGCACTCTGAAGGAGGGGTGTTAATGTTGTAGTTTTATAACTGTAGTGTAAGCATGCCTCTGGCAAGACAGTGATGGAGTGAATGATGGTGAGTTTTTCTTCTTCGGGTCACCCTACCTTGGTGGGAAACGGCCGATGTGTTAATAATAATAATAATAAGATAAAATATCTAAATCAGAATGTTTTAAAACTTTACCATTTCACATCAGAAAAATCCTATATATCTTATTGATTAATATATTAATATATTAATGCCTGCACTTTAAAGGAGGGGTCTGGGATAGTGACAGCTGGGAGGGACAATTCTCAGCTGTCGTATCTGAGCTCCTCTTCAAAGACAGTGATTATGTATGTGTGTGGTGATAGTGTTGAATGATGATGAAAGTATTTTCTTTTTGGGGATTTTCTTTCTTTTTGGGTCACCCTGCCTCGGTGGGAGACGGCCGACTTGTTGGAAAAAAAAAAAATAAATAAATAAATAATAATATTAATATTCTAGTTGAACAAATACTCATAGTGGAGTTTCCTATGATATTAATCTGGAAATTATAAAATATAAAGGAATCAATAGCAAACTTCTATAATGGACGGAATAATTTTTGTATTGAAAGACAAATGTTAGTAGTGACAAGAATAAAGAGTCTTCATGGTGTAATGTCACTAGTAGAGTTGCACAAACAGCAACTAATTTAATTTTTCAATCATTTTTAAGTACTCTTATTATTTCATTAAAACTGCCAAAAACCATGATAAAATTTTGAACAAGGAAAATTTTTTTTTTTGTATAGCTGTTAATACCACGAAAAGTTTACAAACACTTAAGAAATATCAAAATAGCCAGTGGCAGCAGTAATTGTTTTTTAATTTATGTACATGCCCTAAAAGAAGAAATAAAATAATTTTTCCAGAAGATTCAACATCTTATACAAAATAGGAAAGTTTAGTTTCAAGCCCTACAAGAAAATACAGGATATATAAACTGAGCAAGCAGATGACAACTCAGCAGAGAAAAGTTCCATAATGGAAATGGGAGAGTAAAAACAAGCCCTACAAAGACTATAGAGTGTAAAACGGTGTCTTGAGAATATCAGATAAAGAGAAGTTATATGGTGGGCGACTATTAACAACAGAAATAAAAATCTGAATCTGAATAAATGTAATACTGACAAACTCATATACATATGCTAGTTTCAAACTTGAAAGTAGCTGTTAAGATATACTATAATTCATATGATAAACTAAATATATAAATGTTTTAATCAGTGCATAGATAATCACTTGTAACAAGGTAATAAGGCAGATGCTAGATATACTTGTATATAATTTCCTGTATGTCTTGAAGTGTACATACATTTAACTACACAACTGCAATTCTTGTTACCCATATGTATCTTTGGTATAATAGAAAACAATACAGATGGTATTATATACACCAAGAGGCATATATCTCTTAGTGTATATACAGTGAGAATTTATTATAAACCCTATTTTAGGAACTAAAGTACTGTACCTGTTCTCTTGACTTGTACAAATTACATGCAGTATTAATGGAACTTACATAATAAATTTTAAAGACAATGAATGATGCAGTATGGTACAGTACTCCCTTCACAAGCAGTATGGTATGGTATTCCCTTCACAAACAATGGGGCATAAATACAGTAATTCTTAAAATTATAGATAGAGTATTACAGAGAAATTAACTAATCTAATCATACTAATACAAATATACTGAAAGACATAATTCAAAACACATTACAAAGTAATAATGCAAAACAGCCCAGAGACAATAGTTTTTGTAAATATAGTAGTGAAGAACTCACTACAAAATGGCAGATAGTGAGGCAAATAACTTTCATAATACATATGATCCTTGTGGATTTAGCATTTAGTTATGATTATAATAATAATACATATAAGGTCATAAAAGGGCATGAAAGATTAAAGATATTTTTTTTTTGCTCCTGCTATATGGAAAACAAGAGGGCCCAGTTGCTAACTGAGAAAAGAGAGAGAGAGTTGCATGGGTACTAGGAAATTTTTCTTCAGAGAGTGGTAAATCAGTGGAGTGAACTACAAGAGGAGGCAAGTACTTCAACGACTGGAAATTTTAAAATAACAGAGGCGGTATCATTTCCAAAAAATAACTGTTTGGAGCTGCTGTAAAGTGTTTAGTAAGTCATGCATGAAAAAGTAGGAATAGTAATGAGCCTAGGGCATTGCCCTGAGATATATTATTATTATAATCACAATTCTCAGCTATCGTATCTGAGCTCCTCTGCAAAACAGTGATTATGTATGTGTGTGGTGATAGTGTTGAATGATGATGAAATTATTTTCTTTTTGGGGATTTTCTTTCTTTTTGGGTCACCCTGCCTCGGTGGGAGACGGCCGACTTGTTGAAAAAAAAAAAAAAATCATAACTAAGTTCTAAACCCACAAATGTCATACAGCACTGCAGGGTAGGGTGTGCTGAAGGTTTAATATGCTTGATCAGAGACTAACAAAGGAGGAGAGTATAACAGAGGTAGAGTCAGTAAGGGCGGTGAGAAATGCTAAAGGAAGTACTGTACGTATAATCAAAGTTTGTGTAATAAATCTGTTGCTGTCAAAAAGTCAAAGACATTGTGTCAAAGGTGGGACTGCCCCAAGATACCCCAAGGTTAATGGGTTAATAGTTTAAGTATAGTACAGTAGTCCCCCCAAATTTGCAGGGGTTACATTCCAAGACCACCGCGAATTTGGAAAAAACACGAATTCTGGACACTTAATATTTTTATAGTTTAAACCCTAAATACACCCCCAAAACACTTTAATTTAATTTCAAACTCAGCTTCATACATCACCCTTAAAAAAAAAAAAAAAAAAAAAGAATGTAAAGATAAACCTGTATACAGTACTGTATACAGTGCTAGAATGTAAAACACCGATGTTACCCCCATATGTACTGTAATTCATGGAAGCCCGCTTTCTTTGGTATACACTGTAATCATGCAACCCCATTTTTTTTGGTATACGTACGGTAAATATACAGTAATAATTTAATTTAGTAAAAGTTAAATGTATGTACAAATACTCACCAATAATGAATGATACCGATTAATACAGTACGTATTATATTTTATATGGAAATTTTGCTGAATTTATATTAATATTTATGTTACAAAATTATTCAATTATATTTTTCTTAATATTTAGCGTTGAAACTCATAAAAAATTATATATTGCCACGAAAAAAGACAAAAAAAATTCCAGGAATTTGCGAGGATTTCCGCGAACAGTTATTAGTTAGGTTCTAGGAAAAATAAACGAATCACTGAAGCCGCAAATTCGGAACGGCAAATTCGTGGGGGTTCACTGTAATGTCATTTACAGATAGATGTTGGGAGCTGACATTGAGGAAGGATTTGATGGTATGTATGGCTTCTGACCACATAATGCTGAAGTTTTAAAAGAATATCATGATTAAATGTATCAAGTTTTCCATAGATCAATAAACTGATCTCTCAGAAATTCTTTATCTTTTACAGATATGTAGTCTGTGTAGAAAAATCTACACAAAGTACCTGTAGTATTTATATACCTGGAGTATAACTGGAGAGGGTTCCGGGGGTCAATGCCCCCACAGCCCGGTCTGTGACCAGGCCTCATTGTGGATCAGGGCCTGATCAACCAGGCTGTTACTGATGGCCACACGCAAACCGACATACGAACCACAGCCCAGTTGGTCAGGTACTGACTTTAGGTGCTTGTCCAGTGCCTTCTTGAAGACAGCCAGGGGTCTATTGGTAATCCCTCTTATGTATGCTGGGAGTTTTTAAATATTTTTTTAGTTGATAATGCACAAGCAAACTGAATGTTTGCTTGTGCATTATCATGTCAAAATGCTTTAGATGCCACTGGTAGATTAGAAATTGCCCTGTATTTATTTATCTCTCTTTCAAGGAAGCTCTTCATCACCCCTTGTGGTCCTCCCATCCACACCACAGTTACTTTCTGGAAGCACAGTGTGCCTTACTCTGTTTATCAAACAATTCTGGATATTCTCATCACCCCATCTTGTCTCTGGATATTGACCATGGAACTCAGAAGGAATAAGCTACTAGTGATGCTGGAGTTAAGAAAAAAAAATATAAAACTAGACAATTTCTGAGATAATTGACCTTTTGGATAAGCTTACCATTGGTCTCAGAGAATAAACTACTCATTCAATAAGAGAAAATGAGAAGAAAATAAGAGCTAGTGCAATGAATAATCCAAGATTGTGACCTGCTGAAAATAATGACTAACAGGTCAATACAGCTAAGTACATAGATTGAGGCAAACACAAAGAAAAGTGCCCCACCTAGTGGTCAGATAATAAGGAAAAAAAAGAAAACTTATCTTACTACAAAACTATATGAGCAGGAATGGAAAGCCTTTACAAGTGTGTACATCAAGTGCTGGATACATAAAATACAGTTTAGTGGCAAGAGTGCACCAGCTGATTACATTGCCACAAAAAAATTTCCTTGATGAAATGGCTGTCAATAACTTACATTAGCAAGCAAAAGTAATTTTCACCCAGATTCAAGACAGCAAAGCATTGAAGCAGTTTGCATTTGCACACCAGTGAAATGGGATTTCAAATGCAGGCTTATGTTCAGTTTATGTACATACTACCAGTGCTTTAAAAGAGTAAGACAAAATCACTTTGCCTGTTATATGGCACACTATAACAAGGCACCATGGATGACAAGCAGTTTGTTGATTGCTTCATTTCTAAACTGAAAATGTAGCTAGCCAGAAAGAACTTTGTGTTTAAAGTTCTTCTAATTTGATAATTCCTGCAATAATCATAAAATCACAAAGTATTGGCCATTTACTATTTGTCCAGGCTGAGTCTAGTACTGAAGATAATGATGATGACTTGAAGTTGCATGACTTCAAAAGTACAGAGAGTGCTGCTGCCAGATCATAGATAAATACAGTGGACCCTCGGTTAACGAAGACCCCGGAAATCGTGCAATTATGTAAGTATAATTTTGTAAGATCTTGTGGAAGTGTATTTTTGGGGGTCTGAAATAGACTAACCTACATGACATTATTTCTTAAGGACATAAATTCGTTCGGTAATGGTACTTGAGCAGGCTTCTGCAATGAATTTTTTTCGTTAACCGAGGGTCCACTGTACCCAGAAATGACCTAAACCAACGAGTCACTGAAGAGACATTGAACTCCAGTGTGATCTAAACTGTGCTTTGAAACACTACAACACAACTTCCATCCACTGAGATGAAGAAATATTATCAGAAGAAGTGTTATGTATTTTCTCATACCACCAAAAAAACAAGGAAATGCAGGGACACATGATTCATGTTTAAAACTTGAAAAACTCCACTGTGCATGGAACCCTGTTGTGAGAAGTTTCATGAACTCGAGTAACTGTAGTTGGCATAGTGAACAGTGAGTGTATAGTGTGTACAGTGTAGTGCATATAATATACAAGAAAATTAAAAACAGAGTACTGAGTGAACAATTTTTTTCAATAACAATTTTGTTCAAATAATAAATACAGTGGACCCCCGAGTAATGATCACCCCAGAAATTGTACAATTATGTAAGTATAATATTGTAAGTGCTTTTGTAAGTGTATTTTTGGGGGTCTGAAATGGACTAACCTACTTGACATTATTTCTTAAGGGAGTAAATTCGTTCGGTAATGGCACTTGAGCAGGCTTCTGGAATGAATTTTGCTCGTTACTTGGGGGTCCACTGTATTTAGTTACCAAACACTAAATATTCTGTAAATGTCGTCTGAAAATATATACATATACTAATCACATATGTATGTTTTGAAAAGATAAAATTTAAAAAACGAAAAATGACATTAACAGTATGCTCATGTGGGATGCAACCATGTTACCATATGAGGGTCACTTTCAAACAACTATTTCTTGGCAAGTTTTAGCCCAATTGTCACTTTTTTTTTTTTTAAACAAGTAAAATTAAGGCCAATTTTTTGGTCAAAAATTAATTCCAAAAATATTTTGGCAATACATTTTCATTTCACTCCCATTGGCAGTTTAAGGGTTAATGGAATAGTACAGCACTGGGCCTGCTACCTGTGTGGACCATGGGGTTCAAGTCTCAATCCATTATTCTGTTTATTCATGGACAGTCCTTCATTATGACTTGTGCTAGTGGCAGTGGAGATGTTATGTTTAAAAGTAATGTGTGGTGTAAATGTGATAAAGATAATGTGAAGCAGTGTGGGGTCACAAAAAGTATAATTCAGAGGGCTCGGGATGGGTTCTTGAAGTAATTTAGGCATTTTAAGAGGTTGGAGAGGTATAGAATGACAATGAGAGTGTATAAACCTGATGTGGAATATAGGGGTAGGGGTCATCCTAGGAATGGTTAGAGACAAGATAATTTGAGTTTTAGTGATTTGAGCATCCTGCAGGCTTGTGTGACCGTGTTAGATAGGAGTGAATAGAGACAATTGGTTATTGACATGCTGTTGGAGTGTGAGCAAGTTAACAGCCATAAAGAATTCAGGGTAAATTTTTAGCCAGACTTATGACCTAGAGGTGGGAAGAGCAATGCCTGCACTCAGAACAAGGGTTGGGGATGTTGCAGTTGGAGGGCAATACAAATGCCTTGATTTAATTTTATGTACAGTAGACCGTTATATTACACATTAGTTATGTCCCTTGAAAATACCATGTTAGGTAAACTGAAGTGTTGTATAAAAGTATGCCACAATTTTTCAATAGTGTAATAGCCAAAAGTGTAAAATAAATCTGTGTAATATAATGGTCTATTGTAGTTATTTCCTGACTGTGTGGTATCCTCATTTTTTGGATATTTTGAGTGTTAAAAAATAACCCAAGAAATGCAGATTTATTACTTTTATTTTAGTTGATAATTAGTTGATTATTTTAGTTGATTCAGGGAAACCAGTTAATTGATTTAGTTGGACTTGAGTCCTGGAAATGGGAAGTACAATGCCTGCACTTTAAAGGAGGGGTCTGAGATAGTGACAACTGGGAAGGACTATTCTCAGCTGTCGTATCTGAGCTCCTCTGCAAAGACAGTGAATATGTATGAGTGTGGCGAAAGTGTTGAATGATGATGAAAGTATTTTCTTTTTGGGGACTTTCTTTCTTTTTGGGTCACCCTGCCTCAGTGGGAGACGGCCGACTTGTTGAAAAAAAAAAAATTAGTTTTTAATCAAACACATTGTTGTTTTTTTAAATAAAAAAAATTATTTTTCTTTGATATGTACAAGGTGGATATTTGAAGCCATACTTAATTCTACTGTTTTTCCGGGTAAAAGTTTTGATATTAATATATACAGTGGACCCATGAGTTACGTACACCCCGGAAATCGTATAATTATGTAAGTATAATATTGTAAGTGCTTTTGTAAGTGTATTTTTGGGGGTCTGAAATGGACTAACCTACTTGACATTTTTTCTTAAGGGAGTAAATTCGTTCGGTAATGGCACTTGAGCAGGCTTCTGGAATGATGTTTTTACGTTACTCGGGGTTCACTGTATTTCATTAATTTTGCAAATAAAGCAATCTTTATTTGGCAAAAAGTGTTTTAATTTTCATTATCTGCCCATACCCACCCACCCTAATTTCCAATATCTGCCCACATCTCCAACCCCTTTAGGTCAGGTAATTGTTTTGTCACAAACAAAGTACTAGGTTACTTAAGAAAAGACTGCTTGATTACGTGCCCCTTTAGGTTTTCAATTATGTCTTTCATTGTACGGAACTGCAAATATGCTAAACACATCATTCACTCTCTGTCTCATTTTCACTATCATTATCTGTGTCTTCAGAGAATATTTCGTCAGTGTACCAGCTAGGTAGAACCTCTGTATCTGGAGAATCTTTCATCTTGGTGCAATAGATGTTGCCCTTTTCCTCTCGATAAAATCGATACACACATTCAGGCTCTTCCGAACACTTCTTTTTCACAAATGCCAAAAACTTGACCAAGAAGTTGATGCATACGTCAGGCTCCCACTCTCCCTGCAACATAGCAATATATCAGTTAAAATGCTTTGACATTAAATGATGCAAACTGGAGATATATTTCCCTGTAATAATGGAGCAAACTGAAGATATATTTACATACTATATTGATAAAGTAAACTGGAGACATATTTTCCTGTATTACTGGAGCAAATGGAAAACATATCTTACTATATTAATGGAGTAAACTAAAGATGCATTTTACTATATTACATTAACAGAGCAAACTGATGATATATTTTATCATATTGAAGCTGCAAACATAAAACTTATGCCAAACATTGCAAATATATAACTGATAAAGGTGAAATATAAAGCTGTTTGCAATTAACATATTCATGAATAAACACAAAACTCATAGGGGTCATAAGGTGACTAGAAAACTGGAAGTAATCAGGTTTGACTCGAGAGAGGGTAGCTTTTCCTTGAATCAAATCTCATTATATCACCATCATCAAGACATCTTCCTTGAAGGGACAACTATATTGTATCTGAGGAGATATTTATTGTTTAGAGACTTGGACACCCAAAAGGCTTGTCTGAGGATGTTATAAGTGAGTGGAGGCAAGTGTTTTTTTATGATTTGAGGTACTGTTGGAGTGTGAGCAAGGTAACACACATGAAGGGATTCAAGAAAATCGATTAACTGGACTTGAGTCCTGGAGGTGGAAAGCACAGTACTCACATTTTGAAGGAATGCAAGCACAGTGCTTGCATTCCTTCAGTTGGAGGGTTATCTGAACTGTGATGTCAGCACGTTTATAGCAAGACAGTGACTGAATGAATGATGGTGAAGGTGTTTTCCTCTTTGTCAAGTTACTATACCTCAGTGGGAGACTGAATTAGAAAATTTATTAACCTTCTCACTGGTGGGACAGTCAAAATTAAAAAGGCTGACAGTGCCAGCATTTTTTTAAGAGCATATTTTTTATGGTGGTAATGAAATAAAGAAAAGATTTTTCCCATCAGTAATTGCCGAGATATGAAAATATGAATTTGAAGTTTGATGACCTGCTGATGGCAACATCATCGATTTTTTTCTTTTTTTCCCCCACCTTTTTCTTGGAGGGTTCCAATTTTTTAATTTTTTCCAATTACTGTTGTGACCCTTGAAGCCCATATCATGCACAATGTATGCATGGCCACCCATTGTATACAAAACAATACCCGCACTAACAGTAATATCAATACAGCCTCTCCTCACTTAACGACAAAGTTCCGTTCCTAAGACCACGTTGGTAAACAAATTCGTAGCTAAGTGAGGTATAGTATTTTTAAATTTTATACAGTACGTAGTGTACTGTATATATTGTAATAAACAGAATAGAGGAAATCAGCTCTAATATACATTATTTAGGTATGCATACTGGTCAGAGAGCCTGTCGTAAGTCCGAGTCATCGGTAAACGAGTACGTCACTAAGTGAGGAGAGGATGTATACATCGTTTACGAAACATGTATACACATCAATGTAAACACATACAGGTCCAAATGTTTTGCATTACTACTGTTCACACATTTTTTTTCAACACATCGGCTGTCTCCCACCAAGGCAGAGTGACCCAAAAAAGAAACACTTTCATCATCATTTAACACTTTCACCATCATTCACATATAATCACTGCCTTTATTGAGGCACTCAGATATGACAGTTCAGATATCACTCCAAACAGCCAATATCCCAAACCCCTCCTTTAAAGAGCAGGCATTGTACTTCCCACCTCCAGACTCAAGTCTGGTTAACTGGTTTCCATGAATCCCTTCACAAAATATTACCCTGCTCACACTCCAACAGCTCGTCAGGTCCCAAAAACCATTCGTCTCCATTCACTCCTATCTAACACGCTCACACATGCCTGCTGTTGCATTTTCACACATATTTACAGGCTCTGGTCAGCTTCCTAGAACTGTTGCAGTTTATGGAAGTCCCTGCAACACAGCTCCACATACAGCCGTGTTTCACACTCTCCACACAACGCAAGTATTCCTTCGCTTGACTGGGTGCCTAGTGACTCATGAAATTGTAATAACATAATTGCAAACAAACTGTGGAATGGGTGGGGTTTGAACCCATGGTGAGCGAGTCCTAAAACTCAAGGCTTACACACTGGCCTGGAGTTTTAAGACTCACTCGCCCTGGGTTCAAACCCCACCTATTCTGTGGTTTGGGTGCCTTGCCGTGTGTATACATACATAACATATCTTTTTAAGACCATTTCTTCTTGTCTGTAGCAGGAAGTGTTGTCAGGAAATGACCACCAAACTTCAAATGAGAGAGTATTTGGTGATCAGTAGTGACAGTTAGGTAGTTGGTTGGTAGACAGCAACTGGCCAGGGGGTACTACCGTCCTGCCAAGTGAGTGTAAAACGAAAGCCTGTAATTACAGGCTTTCGTTTTACACTCACTTGGCAGGACGGTAGTACCTCCCTGGGCGGTTGCTGTCTACCAACCTACTACCTAGGATAAATTGTAATTATCAGAACATAAAAATTATATAAAACAATACAAAAATGAGAAAAAAAGGTATATCGGCAACACTTCTGCAAGCGGCAGGACTCCAGTTGCCATCGGGTGAGCATCCAGTGCCAACTTCGTGGGTTTATATCTCTGTAAGTACTGATCCTAATTTTTTTTTTATCTTATAACGTGTAGAATAATGCCCTCTTCTTTAAAAAATAAAAAAATAAAAATATTTTGAGCGCTGGGCGAGTGAACGTAGATCTACGTTTGGACAGTTTACGGGTTAAGGCTTGGAAAAGCATCTTTGATTATAACATTGGTGTCTATATAGGAAAATTGATTCTGAATGCTGTATTTTTTTCAGAATCTCCTAAAAGCACAGTGACATCAGCAAAGAGCAACTGTGACAACTCCCACTCTGTGTTAGATTCTTTACCTTTTAACCCCACACCTCTTGCCAACTCCCGAGCATTCACTTCTCTTACAACTCCATAATTGTCTTTGGTGATTGTAAGAGTCAATAAGTTAATGATAAGTCACTGTTCTGATCCAACAACCTATATAGTATGTACAAAGGAAACTTAACCCTATCTAGTGACTGTCAGACTATCAGGAATTTATTTTTTTTACACACTGGCTGTCTCCAACCGAGGCAGGGCAACTCAAAAAAAAAAAAAAAAACAAGGAAATATACTGACCATCATTTATTCAATCACTGTCTTGCCAGAAGTGTAATAACATCACCATTCAGGTGCCCCTCCAAACTACAGCATCCCCATCCCTCATTTAGTGTAGCCACTGTACTTCCCATCTGATGGACTTCTTGCTAACCAGTTTTCCTGAGTCCCTTCATAAATGTTACCTTGCCAGTCTAATAGAAATAAATATGAGATGATAAATAAGACAAAAAGAATTATTAAGAAAACAGAATTGAAAGAGCAATGCAATGATTTAAAAAAAAATACAGACATGAATATAACTTTTGAAAAAGGACGTTAAGCATACATCACATATCTCAGGGAGTTCGTCAGTTTCATAGTGTTTTAAGGTGTGTACTATCCCACTGTCATTTCTGAAGCCAACAAGAATCCGAGGAATTCCAGTCAAAATGTTTTCTATCCACCACTGGCAAAGTTTAAATCTGTAGAAAATATAAGAGAGAATGAACCACATATGCTGAAATAAAAAAAAAAGTACATGTAATTGTTAAAATATAATGATTTCTCAGTGTGTCCCCTTGAAGGGGACACACTGATGCTAGTGAAGAGCTTTTGATCCAAGGAATTGAAGCTACTCTTCCCTTCCTTGTAACAAACTTATACCTAACAACAGCTACATCCAACTAAAACTGAGGTTTGAGCGCTGGGCGAGAGAACGTAGATCTACGTTTGGACAGTTAAGGGGTTAAATGCTGAGCATAATATAGACAAGAAATACTTTATTTCCACATGATACATAGTTTAATAGTTTCCAAATGTCACACTGCTGATAACAAGACAATGCTTAGTTATGTGCAGAGTTCTATTAGGTCTGGAAGTTCTACAAAGAGTACAATGGTGGCCTTACAAAGGCTTGTACAACAACATATCTGATAAAGCTCTAAACAGATCAAAATAATGTCCCAATGAAGCTCTACAAATATGAAAACAATGTCCCAATGAAAGCTTATGTCTTTTTCCTGTACTGGCTTTATATATTATATCTTGTATACACCTACATATTTAAATTATATGTTGTATGCACCTAAGTAAATTATATCTTATTTGCACCCAAGTAAATTATTACATACATTTTGTTGGCACCTACAGTATATACCACACCCATACTTGATATGTTTTTGTTAATAAACATTCATATTTGCATTTACTTCATGGGAAAGAGCACCAGATCAATTGAGTGGCAGCTAGAGCAAACAGCATGCCAAACACCAGGGATTCACTGATGTCATGTCGTATTAACACGACCTTTTAAAGAGGAGTGATGCTGATCCAGTTTAGTGGCTTTGAGATGGATCTGGTCACAAGTGGTTGAGGAAATATAAAAACGTTAATAATAACCCATGTGTAACATTTGTGTAACATCCTTTCAATTTTGATACCACTGGCAGTGTCATCCTGCCAGAATATCATATAACCTAAGCCTTAAGTAAAGAGAAACAATTCTGGAACGTGTAATGCATATTCGGCAGGCCTGCTGGGTGGCTGGCCGACTGGCTGATTGACTTAGGCTGTCTTTGTCTCTATCTCTGTCTGTCTGTCTGTCTGTCTCTATCTCTATCTGTATCTCTATCTGTCTGTCTCTGTCTGTCTCTATGTCTATCTCTGTCTCTATCAGTCTGTATCTCTGTCTCTATCTGTCTCTATGTCTCTATCTCTGTCTCTATGTCTCATTCTCTGTCTCTATGTCTCATTCTCTGTCTCTATGTCTCATTCTCTGTCTCTATGTCTCATTCTCTGTCTCTATGTCTCATTCTCTGTCTCTATGTCTCATTCTCTGTCTCTGTCTCTATTCTCTGTCTCTATTCTCATTCTCTGTCTCATGTCTCATTCTCTGTCTCTTGTCTCATTCTCTGTCTCTGTCTCATTCTCTGTCTCTGCTCTCTGTCTCATTCTCTGTCTCTGTCTCATTCTCTGTCTCATTCTCTGTCTCTGTCTCATTCTCTGTCTCTGTCTCATTCTCTGTCTCTGTCTCATTCTCTGTCTCTGTCTCATTCTCTGTCTCTGTCTCATTCTCTGTCTCTGTCTCATTCTCTGTCTCTGTCTCATTCTCTGTCTCTGTCTCATTCTCTGTCTCTGTCTCATTCTCTGTCTCTGTCTCATTCTCTCTGTCTCTGTCTCATTCTCTGTCTCTGTCTCATTCTTCTGCTTCTCTGTCTCATTCTCTGTCTCTGTCTCATTCTCTCTGTCTCTGTCTCTGTCTCTTCTCTGTCTCTGTCTCATCTTCTCTGTCTCATTCTCTGTCTCTGTCTCATCTCTTCTGTCTCATTCTCTGTCTCTGTCTCATTCTCTATCTCTGTCTCATTCTCTATCTCTGTCTCATTCTCTATCTCTGTCTCATTCTCTATCTCTGTCTCATTCTCTATCTCTGTCTCATTCTCTATCTCTGTCTCATTCTCTATCTCTGTCTCATTCTCTATCTCTGTCTCATTCCATTGAAGCCTCTACCTTTCCATCAATTCTCAAAATAGCTAGGGTCACCCCGATCCACAAAGGAGGTGATCAAACAGACCTGAATAATTATAGACCAATTTCTAATTTACCATTGCTTTCTAAAATCTTCGAAAAATTAATTCATAGACAAATCTATTCCTACCTCGTCTCACACAATGTACTCAACCCCTGTCAATTTGGATTCAGGACAAACAAGAGCACAAACGATGCTATTACGCACATGTTGGAGTTAATATATATAGCACTTGAGAAAAAGAAGTCCCACTGGGAATCTTCATTGATCTCCGCAAAGCTTTTGATACAGTCGACCATGATTTACTGCTCACAAAATTAGCACATTATGGTATAAGGGGCACCCACTCAACTACCTAAAATCATACCTCACCAACAGAAGCCAATACGTGTACACAAATGGAGCGAACTCTTCCACACAACCAATTACAGTCGGAGTCCTCAAGGAAGTGTCCTGGGGCCACTCCTATTCCTCATTTACATAAATGACCTACCGAATGCATCACAACTACTCAAACCCATTTTATTTGCAGATGACACAACATATGTCTTCTCTCACCCAAATCCAGTTATACTGGCCAACACTGTTAATGCCGAATTACAGAAAATATCAACATGGATGACGACTAACAAGCTTACTCTCAATACTGACAAGACCTACTTCATACAGTTTAGAAGCAAAGCCACAAATGTTCCACTTAACATAACACTTAATGGTACACCCATCACAAGACTCACAGAGGGAAAATTCCTAGGAATCCACCTTGACAGTAGCCTTAAATTCCAAACACATATACAACAAATTTCCAAGAAAATCTCGAAGACAGTAGGCATATTATCAAAGATACGCTATTATGTACCTCAATCAGCTCTCCTTGCACTATATCATTCACTTATCTACCCGTATCTCACCTATGGAATCTGTGCATGGGGATCAACAACGTTAAATCACCTTAGACCACTCATAACACAACAAAAGGCCGCAGTCAGAATGATAACAAATTCCCACTCTAGACAGCATACTCCACCAATATTCAAAAGTCTCAAACTACTCACCGTAAAGAACATTCATACTTACTCTTGTGCCTACTACATATATAAAACTTTCCTCACCAACTTTAATAGGACCCATGACCACAACACACGACACAGATCACTTTTTGATATACCCCGTGTTCATATCAACCTATGTAAAAATTCTATGCACATAAAGGGCCCCAGAATCTGGAATTCATTACCAGTAAATATTAAGATAATCTTGTCTGAAAATCAATTTAAGACTCAACTCAAAACCACCTACTCACCCAAACCTAAATGATCATACTATAAACTACTTTGAAAAATGCTCATTGTTACTTTCCTATACGATAATCTCAATTTTTAATAATATGTTACTATTATGTTACCCCCTACTCATATTATAAGTTAATGTCAAAAATGCTCAATGTTATTTTCCTTAAGATAATCTCAATTCCATATTATCATTCAAGAATCTTAACACCTGTAACAATCTAAGATCTAATATCATTATATAATAATTTAAACAGTAAAATTTCATCATATTAATTTTGAAAATAATTTTTAACTAGAATAAACTCAATAAATTTCTCTAATATTAAGTACATAGTTTTTAAGGACTAGAATAAGCTGCCCCTAATGCCATGGCATGTCAGTGGCTCTCCTTGCACTCAATTTACATTGTAACTTCCGATACCCATGTAATCTGCAATGAAATAAAATTTGTTTGTTTGTTTGTTTTGTTTGTTTGTTCTCTATCTCTGTCTCATTCTCTATCTCTGTCTCATTCTCTATCTCTGTCTCATTCTCTATCTCTGTCTCATTCTCTATCTCTGTCTCATTCTCTATATCTGTCTCTATCTCTGTCTCATTCTCTATCTCAGTCTCTGTCTCTATCTCTGTCAGTCTGTCTCTGGCTATCTCTGTCTATCTCACAGGTACACAAGTATTGTTATCATATATAGTGTAAATTACCTAGGATAACCCAAAACATGCAGACAAAGTGCTATACTGTGCTTGTAGATATAAGGTATAACAAGCATGACTGGCAAGTAATACACATTTTCACTTGTTCAGGAATCAGACGTGACTACTCTGCATCGTGTGTAATACCTGTTGGTTCACGAGTCGCTCTCTCTGAGACAGAAACAAGCAGAGACAGAGAGACAGATAAGCAGACAGAGATAAACAGAGAGACAGACAGATGGACGAACACAGACAGACATGTTTATGTGTAACAGTGAAAACAAATAAAGAAAAGGCGATGCACGATCACCAAATGTCACTCCACTGCTGCACTGTCAGCAGTGGAGTGACACTCGTCTTACACCATGCTTCAAGGAAACTTATCATTATTATTCTATACTCCCGCATGTCAAAAACATTGCTGGGACCTATAAATACTATGTATATATTTCTAGACAATAGTATGTGACTAAGACATGTTTATGTGTAACAGTGAAACAAATACAGTGGACCCCGCATTCGAACGCTCGGCAGTCGAACAATCGCTTAGTACAAAAATTGAAATCGCATGCGAACAAATTATCGCGAGTCGAACGAATACGTTCGTGACCTGTCGGCCCAGGCGCTGGGTGCCACAGCGCAGGCGTGAGAGCCAGTCCCGCGTTGTTTACACTCGAGAGAACAATACCCTGCACGCTTCCCAGACATTTCACACTTATTATAATTTGGAGTTTGTTCATTTGGCTGAAATAAGCTACCATGGGTCCCAAGAAAGTTCCTAGTGGTACCCCTGGGCTGATAAAAGTGAGAAACACCGTAGAAATGAAGAAGGAAATAATACAAAAATACGAGAGTGGTGTGCGATTGTGTGATCTTGCCAGGATATATGGCAAAACAGGTCAACTATCGCTTCTATCCTGCTTAAGAAGGAAGAAATTAAGCAAGCTGATGTTGCAAAAGGTGTTACTGTGCGAGCCAAAAACAGACCACAAATAATCGAAGAGATTGAAAAGTTGTTGCTGGTGTGGATCAAGGATAAAGAGTTAGCGGGTGATAGTGTGTCTGAGTCAATTATTTGTGAAAAGGCAAGGAACTTGCATGCCGATCTTTAAAGAAAATGCCTGCAACCAGTGCTGATTGTAATGGTAGTAATTTAAAGCCAGCAAAGGCTGGTTTGAGAGATTTAAACATCGTAGTGGCATACATAATGTGGTAAGGCATGGTGAGGCTGCCAGTTCAGACAAACATGCAGCTGAAAAATTCATAAAGGAGTTTCAGGACTACATAAAGACTGAAAAATTGAAACCTGAACAAGTGTTCAATTGTGACGAAACAGGCCTGTTTTGGAAGAAAATGCCCAACAGGACCTACATTACTCAGGAGGAAAAGGCACTGCCAGGACACAAGCCTATGAAAGACAGGCTAACTCTCATGATGTGTAGTAATGCTAGTGGGGATTTTAAATTAAAGCCTTTACTAGTGTATCACTCAGAAAATCCCAGAGTGTTCAAGAGACACAATGTCGTCAAAAGTAGATTGTGTGTCTTGTGGAGAGCTAGTCAGAATGCATGGGTCACAAAGCACCTTTTCAGTGACTGGATCCATGAAGTGTTTGGCCCCAGTGTGAGAAAATACCTACAGGAAAAGGGTTTGGACAAAAGTGCCTCCTGTTGCTGGACAATGCTCCTTCACATCCTCAAAACATGGAAGACCTACTGTGTGAAGACTTCAAATTTATAAAACTGAAGTTCTTGCCTCCTAACACCACTCCTCTCCTCCAGCCCATGGACCAGCAGGTCATCTGTAACTTCAAAAACTCTACACAAAAGCAGTGTTTGAAAAGTGCTTTGAAATGACCTCGGACAGTGAATTGACCCTTAGAGAGTTCTGGAAGAATCATTTCAATATCTACAGCTGCATAGGCCTTATAGGCAAGGCTTGGGAGGGAGTGACTTCAAGGACTTTGAACTCTGCTTGGAGACCATTGTGGCCAGGTTGTGTCCAACAGAGGGATTTTGAAGGGTTTGAGGCTGACCCTGACCCTGCCGACCCTGTGCCTGTTGTGGACTGTATTGTGGAATTGGGCAAGTCCATGGGGTTGGAGGTGAGTGGCGATGATGTGGAAGAGCTAGTGCAGGGACACAGGGTAGAGCTAACAACTCAAGAGCTGCAAGAGCTGGAAATGGAAGAGCATCAGACCAGATTTGAGGCTATTGATTCACGGGAGAAGGAGGAGGAAGAGGGGCTGAAGAAGGTGCCTTCTTCAGAGATTAAGGAGATGTGTACAATGTGGAATAGATTGCAAAGTTTTGTTGAAAAATACCACCCTGAACAAGCTCAAACAAGCCATAACAGCAGCATGTTCAGTGACCAAACAATGTCCTTCTTCAGGAACATGTTGAAAAGGCGCCAGAAACAGAGGACTGTGGACAGTTATTTTGTTAAAGTGTCCAGTAACTCCCAAGCTGGTCCTAGTGGGATTAAAAGACAAAGAAAAGAAGTAACCCCAGATAGGGCTTTGGTACCTGAAGTCCTTCTGGAAGGGGATTCCCCTTCCAAACACTAACCCCTCCCTCCCTCCCTCCTACTCCCTCTCTTCCATATGCCATCAACAATCTTCAATAATGGTAAGTAAAAAGACTTGCATTTATTTACTAATACTTTTAGTAGTACAGCACTGTAGTATTTAATGTTTTTGTCTATGTAGAAGCTTAATTTTATTAAAATATAATATTTTTTATATATTTTTGGATTTCTGGAACGGATTAATTGTATTTCCATTA
This sequence comes from Cherax destructor, assembly GCA_009830355.1. Lineage (NCBI taxonomy): Eukaryota > Metazoa > Arthropoda > Malacostraca > Decapoda > Parastacidae > Cherax > Cherax destructor. The sequence goes on along the minus strand of WNWK01000431.1, from coordinate 30,434 downwards.
TTTCTTATGGGAAAAATTAAATCGCCTTTCGAACATTTCACGTTAAGAACAAGCTCCTGGAACGGATTAAATTCGAATGGCGAGGGTCCACTGTAAAGAAAAGGCGATGCACGATCACCAAATGTCACTCCAATTATTGCAACACTTTTTAACAAATCCATTGAATCCTCTACCTTCCCATCAATACTCAAAATAGCGAGGGTCACCCCAATACATAAGGGAGGAGATCAAGCAGACCTGAATAACTACAGGCCGATATCTAACTTACCCCTTCTCTCCAAAATCTTTGAAAAATTAATTCATAGACAAATATATTCCTACCTCACCTCCAACAACGTACTCAACCACTGTCAATTTGGATTCAGGCCTAATAAAAATACAAATGATGCCATTATACACATGTTAGAAATAATTTACACCGCCCTTGAGAAAAAAGAAATCCCAGTGGGAATCTTCATTGATTTACGTAAAGCTTTTGATACAGTTGACCATGATCTGTTACACTTAAAATTATCGCACTATGGTATAAGAGGACACTCCTTAAACTACCTAAAATCATACCTTAGCAACAGAAACCAATATGTGTACACAAATGGAGCTAGCTCCACCGCGCAAACTAGTACCGTAGGGGTCCCACAGGGAAGTGTTCTTGGCCCACTACTCTTTCTCATTTACATTAACGACCTACCAAATGCATCTCAACTACTCAAACCCATACTTTTTGCAGATGACACTACATACGTTATCTCTCACCCAAGCCCAGACACACTAGCCAACACTGCAAATACTGAATTGCAGAAAATATCTACCTGGATGATGACCAACAAACTTACTCTCAATATTGATAAAACCTATTTTATCCAGTTTGGGAACAGAGCTGCAAACACACCACTTAACATAATGATAAACGGGTCCCCTATCGCAAAACTCACAGAGGGAAAATTCTTAGGAATACATCTTGACAGTGGCCTCAAATTTCAGACACACATACAACAAATCTCCAAGAAAGTCTCAAAGACCGTGGGAATACTATCCAAGATACGGTACTATGTTCCACAACCAGCTCTCCTTACCCTATATCACTCACTCATTTACCCCTACCTCACCTATGGAATCTGCGCATGGGGCTCTACATCAATAACTCATCTCAGACCACTAATAACACAACAAAAGGCAGCAGTTAGAATGATAACAAATTCTCACTCCAGGCAACATACTCCACCAATATTCAAAAACCTAAACTTACTCACCATACAAGACATCCATACTTTTTACTGTGCCTATTACATACATAGAACACTCTATGCAGATATTAACCCACCACTCAAACTTCTCCTTACTAATTTTAACAGGACACATGACCATAACACTAGATACAGATCACTCCTCGATGTTCCCCGTGTCCACCTAACACTATGTAAAAACTCAATGCACATAAAAGGCACGAAAATTTGGAATTCATTACCTGTCATTGCCAAAGAAACCCTACCTGTACCCCAATTCAAAACGATGCTAAAAAACCACCTTCTCACCCAAAGATAATTGCTCCATATCAACCATTCCCAGCAAAGTAGAATAATCACTTAACGTAAAATCTGACTTTAAAGTCAATGTAATGTATGAATGAACGAATGAATGAATGTAAAACCTGTTATGAATAATACTTAGCTAATTATTCCCACAACACTTATATTATAATGACCACGTAAACTAACTGCAATGCAATTAATTGTTTTAAATTGTTATCTCACTCAATTAGTTGCATTGCTGCAATAAATTGCTACAATTAATTGATATGTTCAACTTATATTCAAACTTTAAAACTTAGATATGCAACTTTACTTATTTTATAAATTATCAACCATAACTTTTTATTATTTTATTATTATCATTGTTTTAATTTGTTTAATCTGATTTAATTAATTTTATAATGAAGACAAAAGTACAAAACTATGTTCAAATTTCATAGCTTAAATACTCACCTTTACTCATTGTATACTATCTACAAAAATTCTTACAATCTAGTTTTAAGTTAATTTTAAGTCTGCCCAAAATGCCCTGCATACTAGGGGCTTTTGGCATGTACACCTCATGTAATCTCAATAACCAAATGTAATTCTTTGTATCATGTCCAAATAAAAATTATTATTATTATTATTAAATTATTATTATTAAGGTAGGTGAAAATGTTCACCTGTCACTGTATTTGTGTGATTATTTGAGTACTATTTCAGTACTTAATATTAGTGTCAGAACAAAGATTGGCTATGAAATCACAAGAACTACGTACTACAAATTGTAATTATCAGAATATAAAAATTATATAAATTTAAAAAAAATGAGAAAAAAAGGTATACATATAGGCAACACTTCTGCAAGCGGCAGCGCTTAATGTTGCCGTCATGTGAGGAACAAGTGCCGACTTTGCGGCCTTGTCTCCATAAGTACCGACTGTAAATTTTTTTTTTTTTTAGATCATTACATGTAAAAAAATGTCCTCTTAATTTAATTTTTTTTTTTTTCAAAATATTCAGAGTCCTGAGCGAGAGAATGTAGATCTACATTCGGACAGACAGTTAAGGAACAAATTATATTGCACTGTACCGTTTAAAGGAATGCAGCTTACGATGATCAACATTTTCCTTGCAACATTTGACCGTAATGAAAGCACTTAAGTCCTTGAAATCTTCCTCATATAAGCAAGGGTCTGCACAATCCACTTCTGGAGCAAAGAGCAGTGAATACTGATCCACCATTACCTTCAAGGCACACCTATATTCTTCGTTTGCTAGTATTCCTTCATCAGGATCTCCTGTTAAGATATATAAACAAATTTATTAAAATTTTGAGGAAAAAACTCCCTAGCCCTAATAGGATTTGAACTCCATCCATACCTCTAAACAAAATCAGATATAATGCACTCCAGTCACTGATCATATAAAAATAATTGAAAGATTACCACACATTGTATTTCATCTACTAACTTGCGAACACTTAGACTAAAGCAGTGACTATTTTATTAAAACGATAAATTCTCTTATAGGGTGCTCCTTGATAGTTCATTTTAATAAGAATGGTATTCACATTTCTTTTTAATAAATATTATTACACAATTTTGACTGAATATAAGTGAAAACATTTCCGATCAGAGATTAATGGATATTGGAAAAGATTGGTGACTGTGGCTCAATATGATGTATGCTGCAGTTGCACTATAACCTAATAGATGACCCAGAGCCATCAGTTGATATAACAGACAACTCACAGCCAGCCATATACCACCCAGTAGTCAAAATCATCTCCAAACATTTCTATACAGGACAATAAATTCTAACATCAATCCTGCACTGAAACTCTTGATAGCCTCTTGTGGATTTAAAACTTATTTTTTATAATAATAATAATAATAATAATAATGGACGAGTTTGGGAGGGTGTGTGAAGGTAGAAAGTTGAAAGTGAACAAAGATAAGAGTAAGGTGATGAGGGTATCAAACGATTTAAATAAAGAAAAATTGGATATCACATTGGAGAGAGGGATTATGAAAGAAGTAAATGTTTTCAGATATTTGGGAGTTGACGTGTCAGCAGATGGGTTTATGAAGGATGAGGTTAACCATAGAATTGATGAAGGAAAAATGGTGAGTGGTGCGTTGAGGTATCTGTGGAGACAAAAAACGTTATCCATGGAGGCAAAGAAGGGAATGTACGAAAGTATAGTGGTACCAACACTCTTATATGGGTATGAAGCATGGGTTGCAAATGCTGCAGCGAGGAGGCGGCTGGAGGCAGTGATGTCCTGTCTAAAGGCAATGTGTGGTGTAAATATTATGCAGAAAATTCGGTGTGTGGAAATTAGGAGGAGGTGTGGAGTTACTAAAAGTATTTGTCAGAGGGCTGAAGAGGGGTTGTTGAGGTGGTTTGGTCATTTAGAGAGAATGGATCAAAGTAGAATGACTTGGAGAGCGTATAAATCTGTAGGGGAAGGAAGGCGGGGTAGGGGTCGTCCTCGAAAAGGTTGGAGGGAGGGGGTAAAGGAGGTTTTGTGGGCAAGGGGCTTGGACTTCCAACAAGCATGTGTGAGCATGTTAGATAGGAGTGAATGGAGACGAATGGTTTTCGGGACCTGATGAGCTGTTGGAGTGTGAGCAGGGTAATATTTTGTGAAGGGATTCAGGGAAACCAGTTAATTGATTTAGTTGGACTTGAGTCCTGGAAATGGGAAGTACAATGCCTGCACTTTAGAGGGGTCTGGGATAGTGACAGCTGGGAGGGATTTATTCTCAGCTGTCGTATCTGAGCGCCTCTGCAAAGACAGTGATTATGTATGAATGAGGTGAAAGTGTTGAATGATGATGAAAGTATTTTCTTTTTGGGGATTTTCTTTCTTTTTGGGTCACCCTGCCTCGGTGGGAGACGGCCGATTTGTTGGAAAAAAAAAATTAACTTGGTGCCCTTTTAGTCTTAAGCTAGTTTTAAGTTTGGCCAAAATGCTCTACATAATTAGTAAGAAATGAGTTTTCTACATGCATACTTAAATGTCACCATCTTTGTACAAACACTATCATGATGAAATAAAAATATTTTTATTATTAAAAGTTATAAAACAAGAAATTTTAATAATCCAAATAACCCTTACTAAAATACACAGCAAATGGTGCGTGATAGTGTTTTTTTATCACCTCACCTCCTGACATGTACTGCTCAAACTTGTGTCCCCAAACTTCAAAATTTTCCAAGGGGGTGACTGGTTGATGAACATTAATTGTCTCATCCTTCCGCCTAACCATGTATATTGACCCATTAAATCTGAAAGATAAAAATAATTGAGATTGGTGATATTGCAAACACAAACACATGCACACAGACATACATACAATGCATGTGCACACAAATGTCCACATATGTGCATGCACACACAAACACACCAGTGAAAAGGCAGGGCTAGGAGTTAGCCATACAATGCATGTGCAACAAGCCACAGTATGCACCAACACACCAGTGAAAGGCGGGGCCAGGAGCTGAGACTCGACCCCTGCAACCACAATTAGGTGAATTAGGTGAGTACTCGACCCCTCTAACCACAATGAGTACAATTAGGTAAGTACACACAAACACACACACAGAGCCAGGAGCTATGAATCGACCCCTGCAACCACAACTAGGTGAGCACGCATGCACACAACACATGCATGCATGATAACAACATACAAAATACTGCAAAGAATTGACAAGGTGGAGAGACACAGGATGTTCCAGAGATGGGACACAGAAACAAAGGGTCACAATTGGAAGTTGAAGACTCAGATGTGTCAAAGGGATGTTAGGAAGTATTTCTTTAGTCATAGAGTTGTCAGGAAGTGGAATAGTCTGGCAAGTGATGTAGTAGAGGCAGGAACCATACATAGTTTTAAGACGAGGTTTGATAAAGCTCATGGAGCAGGGAGAGAGGGGACCTATTAGTGATCAGTGAAGAGGCGGGGCCAGGAGCTATGACTTGACCTCTGCAACCACAAATAGGCAAGTACAAATAGTTGAGGCGCCTAGCAAACCTAAGAACAGCATTCCAACATCTTAATAAGGAATCGTTTAGGACCCTGTACACAGTTTGGAACCCACACTTAGCCAAGCACATAAGAAAACCTCTCCTCGTAGGGTATGTCCTACGAGGAGAGGTAAGGGAATTTGACCTGACGACACTGGAGGACAGGAGAGATAGGGAAGACATAACGACATATAAAATACTGAGAGGAATCGACAAGGTGGACAGAGACAGAATGTTCCAGAGATGGGACACAGCAACAAGGGGTCACAGATGAAGACTCAGATGAATCACAGGATGTTAGGATGTATTTCTTCAGTCACAGAGTAATCACGAAGTGGAATAGTTTGGGAAGTGATGTAGTGGAGGCAGGATCCATACATAGATTTAAGAAGAGGTATGATAAAGCTCATGGAGCAGAAAAAGTGACCCAGTAGTGGTCAGTGAAAAGACGGGACCAGGAGCTGTGACTTGACCCCTGCAACCACAACTAGGTGAGTACACAAGACTCTGTACATCAGGCCCATACTGGAGTATGCAGCACCAGTTTGGAATCCACACCTGGTCAAGCACGTCAAGAAATTAGAGAAAGTGCAAAGGTTTGCAACAAGACTAGTTCCAGAGGTAAGGGGAATGCCCTACAAAGAAAGATTAAGGGAAATCGGCCTGATGACACTGGAAGACAGGAGGGTTAGGAGAGACATTATAATGACATACAAAATACTGCAAGGAATTGACAAGGTGGACAGAGACAGGATGTTCTAGAGATGGGACACAAACAAGTTGCGGACTCAGATAAGTCAAAGAGATGTTAGGAAGTATTTCTTTAGTCAGAGTTGTCAGGAAGTGGAATAGTCAGGCAAGTGACGTAGTGGAGGCAGGAACCATACATAGTTTTAAGACGAGGTATGATAAAGCTTATGGAGCAGGGAGAGAAGACCCAGTAGTGATCAGTGAAGAGGCAGTGCCAGGAGCTATGGCTTGACCCTTGCAACCACATACAGGTGAGTACAAATAGGTGAGTACATGCACACAGGAGCTATGATTCAACCCCTGCAACCACCAATAGGAGAGTACAAATAGGCGAGTACACACAGACACATTAGGTGAGTACACACAGACACATTAAGTGAGTACACACAGACACATTAGGTGAGTACACAGACACATTAGATGAGTACACACAGACACATTAGGTGAGTACACACTCACTCAAAAAGCTTATAAATCAAGCAAAACATTGTAATACAATTTTCCATACTATATTAACCCTATAGTGGAATACTTCCATTATCCAGGGTATGCTGTTCCCAGTGAGGACAAATATAGAAATATAACTGAATTGACTGTTAATATTAAGAAACATATAACATAACAATCACTGAAGTGAAAGTGAGGCGACTTATCACAATACTATTTCACGACCTACACCCAAGAATACCTTACTAGTGTCAAAGTGTCTCAGTGTATTCCAACTTTTCAATATTAACATGTTGTTGCACCTGCATAAAGTACTTACTTTGTGGCATCAATACTCCAAGCCTCTCTGAAGTTGTATGTTGATCTCATAATGGTAGAGAAGGTATTCCTTATGCTAATAAAATCAGCTTCCAATCTGAAAAAAAAAAAAAATCATTAAAAAATATGAAGATACTTCACTGACAAGAATCTGCATTTTTTAAACACTAGCACCTTCAAGGAGGGTGCCTAGATAATAGGCACATGGGTGCCTAGATACTAGATACATGGCCCTGGGCCATGGCCACAGACACGCAGCCTGTTACTCGCACCTTTATTACAAATAAAGTAAGAAGCCTCCGAAGACTTATCATTGCATTCCCGCTACCAAGAACACTCCAAATAAATATCGTTATATAATGACGTCAAGCGTCCAATACACATCAACTGGTGGCTCTAATATACGTTCACGAATGCACTGATATTACTTATACAATTATTACAATATTGCATAACAGTAAATCTTCTATTTTTTGGTGTGAATAAAAATTCATTATGTGAATAAAAAATCAAAATGGAATTCATCTGTTAAGCCTGGAAACATAACTAATAAACAGAGGAAATGTTATTGTAGTGCCAAGAATGCCTGCATTGGTTATTCTGGACCCTATTTTGAAATTGGAATATTTTGAACTTTGTGTGAAAATGGCCAAATTACCAATTTCTGATCACTTTATTGGGTAGTTGAAATACAGTGGTACCTCGACTTACGATATTTTTTCATTCCAGAATGCTGTTCAAGTGCCATTACCAAACGAATTTATCTCCTTAAGAAATTATGTAAAATAGACTAGTCCGTTTAGACCCCCAAAATTACACTTACAAAAGCATTTAAAAAAATAAACTTACATAAAAGGGTGTGTTTGGGGACCATCGTAAGTCGAGGTACCACTGTAGTTGACTGGGCAGTTTCTTGTGCTCAATCGATAAAATAGAAGTAATAGTACCAAAATAGCTAAGAATCTGGTTGACTGCAATAATGTAATTGGCCTAAAATGGGAGTCAGTGGGCAAAATCGCAGATGCGTGAATATCGCTGACACAGCAAAATTCGCAATAGGTAATTTCGTCAAATTTCGTACATTTTGTTTTATTATCTTCAGAAAAAGATGCTCTACCATTTCATAAGAAAAAATAACAAAAATTCTTTTTTTTTTAATTCTTGGACCCTGTGGACAAGTTTCTGACCAGGGGGTCTGGACCCTGAAAGGGTTAAACTCAGAATACAGTAGGATTGTATAAATTCAGTCTTGCACATAAAATAATTTAGCATGATTTTTAATAATCCTCTATGTTTGGCTTACCTTGGGGGAGTAGTGTCAGTCATTAATATTTCCCTGTTGTTGAATATCCAATGTAGAAGGTTTTGGAAAGTCTGGTTACTGTTCCCGCTATAAAGACTAGCTTTTTCCACACCTCTGTTGAGATCCAATTTTACCTGTTGAAAATATCTTGCATTATTCTTATGATAATAACATGACTGCTTCTAATTTCTACTTCTATCCGACTGCATTTTGGTTCATGACATCATAATAACACGACTGCAAAAAACCATGGAACGGGTGGGGTCTGACCCCATTGCAAGCAGTTCTGAAACTCCAGGACAGTGCGTTAACCACTGGGTCAGCTGGCTCTAATAAGATTCATCCAACTACGTATATTTTTATGCACCATAAATGCCATTCATACAAATTTACAACACTACACTGCAAAAGATAAGATAAAGATTTTATTTCTTTGCAAAGGTTACAATGTGTAATTACAAATATTTGCTAAGTACAAAGTCTAGACAAGATAAGAGTGGTTATCTTTTTAATAAATCTTTATTTTATATTAATACTAATGAGAGGTAGTCAAAGGTGGAGGTTTATAAGAAATAATAATCTTGAAGTTGCACATAACAATAGCAATATTACAAATAATGGTTCAAACAGTACTATTTTATGTATTAGCAGATGTTTTAATAGACTAGAGGTCATATAATATTTGAGAGAGTTGATTCATACTGATTAAAGGTTGTGTTGTTTAGTATTGATAGAGGAGACGATTTTTAAGCATAGCCCTAAACTTGTATGCAGTCAGGGGATCTTTTACCAGTGCAGATAGTGAATTCCAGATCTTCAGGTCCTTTATTATGTGCATTGCATTTTTGCATAGTGTGAGACTGACATGAGGGATGTCAAAGAGTGCTTTGTGCCATGTGTTGTGACTGTGCATTCTGTTGTAGATATCAAGGAGAAGTTTAAGCGGAGGGTTTATATTGGAGTTTAATGTTCTGTACATATAGTAGGCACAATAATATGAGTGTACTATGTCTCGTACACAGTGGTACCCAGAGTTTCGGTCATAATTCATTCCAAAAGGCTGTTCAAGTGCCGTTACTGAACAAATTTGTTGCCATAAGGAATAATGTAAATTAGATTAGTCCATTTCAGACCCCCAAAAATACACTTACAAAAGCACTTACAATAATACACTTACATAATTGTTTGAGTTGAGAGCTGTACGAAACTCGGGGTACCACTGTATTTAGAAGGTTCAAGCTTTTGAAAAGTGGTGGGGTGTGCTGCCTGGCACAGGAGTTGGTGATCCATACAGCAGCTTTTTGTTGGGGTACTAAAGGTTTAACCCTTTCGGGGTTTCGGCCATACTAGTACGGCTTACGCACCAGGGTTTTCGTCGTACTAGTATGCCTAAATTCTAGCGCCCTCAAATCAAGTGGAAACAGGCTGGTAGGCCTAGATGTGAGAGAATGGGACTGTGCGGTCAGTGTGCGCAGTATAAAAAAAATCCTGCACCACACAGTGCATAATGAGGAAAAAAAAACTGACCGTGTTTTTGGTTTAAAACAGCGACTTTGCAGTTTATTTTCGTATAGTATTTATGCTTGTATACTCGTTTTCTTAGTCTCATTCGATAGAATGGATGATATATTACAGAAATAGAGATAATTTTGACTGGTTTCATGATGACAAGTACCTTGAAACGGAGCGCAAAGAAGCGAAAATGTTCGATTTTTGCTGATGTTCAAGAGTAAACAAATCACGCCATGCGTCCAATACACATCAACTGGGTAGTCTAATATTCTTGCACAAGTGCGCTGATATTATTTAGTATACCATTTTTACAATGTTGCAGTTGTATATAGAAAGCAAAAGTAATGTAAGAGGGGCCTGGAGACGTGACTAATGAACAGATAAAATGTTATTTTAGTGCCAGGAATGTCTGTCTTGTTTATTCTGGACCCTATTTTGAAATTAGCATCTTTTGAAATTTGTGTGAAATTGGCCAAATTTCAAATTTCTGACCACCTTATTGGGTAATTCAAATCGGTAAATTGGTGGTTTCTTATACTCAAGTGATAGAACAAATGGAATTGTAGCGAAATAGCTATAATTTTAGTGGACTGAAACATTGGAATTTGCCGAAAATAGGGCTCAAAGTGGGCGAAATTGCCGATGCGTAAATGTCATTGATACCGCTAACTTCGCGAAAGCATAATTCTGTTAGTTTTCCATCAAAGTTCATAATTTTGGTGGCGTTATGATCGGAAAAAGATTCTCTATCATTTCATAAGAAAAGTTTTTTTTTTTTTTTTTCAAAAAATTTGCGACCCTGAGAACGAGTTTCGGAGAGGGCCTTGGGACCCCCAAAGGGTTAAGTTGGCTGGCTGTGGTTGATCCCCAGGCACAAATACCATAGGTGAGGTAGGGATATATTAGACTAGTATAGGGTAAGGCATGTCGATTAGGGTACATAGTACCATATCTTGGAATGGGTGCCCACAGATTTGGAGATTTTCTTGGATATATGCTAGATGTGGGAATGAAATTTAAGATTACAGTGGACCCCCGGTTAACGTTCTTAATCCGTTCCAGGAGCTAGAGCTTTAACCGAAAAAAACGTTATCTGAAACCATATTTCCCATAAGAAATAATGTAAATACAATTAATCCGTTACAGACATCCAAAAAATATTCACAAAAAAATTAATTTTTTAAAGAATAACTATAGTTTTACATACAGAAAACACACACAAATACTACATACAATTTAAAATTTATAAATAAATTATAAAATAAACATTTAAAATAACATTTACTTACCTTTATTGAAGACACTTGCTGGCATCTTTAAGACTGGGAGGAGGAGTGAGGAGTGCTTAGTTTTGGAAGGGGAATCTCCCTCCAAAAGGGCTTCAGGTAACAAGTCCCTCTCTGGGGTTACTTCCTTCTTGGTCTTTTAATGCCACTAGGACCAGCTTGAGAGTCACTAGAACTCTTCTTAGAAAAAAACTGTCCAGAGTCCTCTGTTTCTGGCGACTCTTCAACATTTTTCTGAAGTGGGGCAAGATTCTGTCACTGAACATGTTGCAGATGTGGTTTGCTTCAGCTTGCTCAGGGTGGTGTTTTTCAACAAATGTCTGCACATCAGCCCATTTGGAAAAATTTCCTTAATCTCTGAAGAAGTTACTACCTCAACCTGTCCAGCCTCCTCCTTTGAATCAATTTCCTTAAATGTCGTCTGCTGCTGTTGCTGATGAAGCTCTCTCAGCTCTTCAGTGGTTAGGTCTACCCTGTGCTCCTCCACCAACTCTTCCACATCCTCACCACTCACCTCCAACCCCAGGCTGTTCCCCAATGCCACTATAGAGTCCACAACAGGCACAGGGTCGTCAGGGCCAGCCTCAAATCCTTCAAAATCCCTCTTTTCAACACAATCTGGCCACAGTGGTCTCCAAGCAGAGTTCAAAGTCCTGAAGTCACTCCCTCCCAAGCATTACCTATAAGGCCTATGCAATGCACGATATTAAGTGATCTTTCAGAACTCTCTTAGGGTTAATGCAGAGGCTGAAGTTACATCAAAGCACCTTTGAAACAATGCTTTGGTGTACAGTTTCTTGAAGTTGGAAATGACCTGCTGGTCCATGGGCTGGATAAGAGGAGTGGTGTTAGGAGGCAAGAACTTCACTGTGATGAAACTAAACTTATCAGACAAAAAGTCATACAAGTTGTGAGGATGAGCAGGAGCATTGTCCAGTAGCAGGAGGCACTTGAGTGGCAATTTCTTTTCCAAGACGTATTTCTTCACACTAGGGCCAAACACTGCAGTCAACCATTCCACAAAAAGTCCTTAGTGACCCATGCATTACTGTTAGCCTTCCAATGCACACACAAATTATTCCTGTTAACATTGTGTTTCTTGAAGGCTCTGGGATTTTCTGAGTGATACACCAGTAAAGGCTTCACTTTAAAATCACCACTGGCATTGGCACACATCATAAGAGTTAGCCTGTCTTTCATAGGCTTGTGTCCGGCTGTCCCCTTTTCCTCCTTAGTAATGAAGGCCCTTTTTGGCATTTTCTTCCAAAAAGAGGCCTGTTTCATCACAATTAAACACTTGTTGGGGAGGAATTGTTCAGTGGCTATGAACCCCTGGAATTCCTGCACAAATTTTTCAGCTGCTCGTTTGTCTGAGCTGGCTGCCTCACCATGCCTCACAACACAGTGTATGCCACTACGTTTTTTAAACCTCTCAAACCAGCCTTTTTAAAATCACTCCCCCTCACCACTGGTTCCAGGCATTGTCTTGACAAGATCTGCGGGGCAACTCCCTTTGCCTTTTCACAAATTATCGCCGTGGAAATACTATCACCCGCATCTGTTTTTCATTGATCCATAACAGTAATAACTTCTCAACTTCATCCACTGTTTTCGATTTTTGTTTCGTAAAAAACAACCCCTTTTGCAACGTTAGCTTCCTTGATTTCTTTTCTTTTGCCAGGATAGTGGTGATAGTAGATTGTCTTTTCCATACATCCTGGCAAGCTCCCCACACGTACACCACTCTCATATTTTTCAACAATCTCCTTCTTCAGTTGATGGTGTTCCTCACCCCTTTACCACTGGGGTGCCCCTGGAAGCTTTTTGGACCCATGGTGACTTATTTCACAGTGACAGTCCCTAAATCACCAAAAAGACACCAAATGTATTGTGAATGCTTGAAAGAGCGCGCTGGGTAATGTTCCCGGAAACAACGCTGGACTGGCGTCCTGGGGGGGAGGTGCGCAACGCAGAGCGGGCAACATCCACGTAACGCTAGCTGAGTAAAAACGCTAGCCGAAAAAAATATTGACCGTAAAAAGCAACCTTTAGCCGAAAAAAACGTTATCTGGAATGAACGTTAGCCCGGGGTCCACTGTACAGTCAAGGTGAAGATCTAGAAATTTACCCTCGATATGGATATTTGCTGTTTCCAAACAGCATGAAGTAGGTTTTGTCTATATTGAGAGTGAGTTTGTTGGTTGTCATCCAAGTAGATAATTTTTGCAGCAATGCTAATACATACCTATGATATGATAAAGTTTAATTGATAAATTACGAACAATAAGTTGAGAATTATCACTTTTTCACTGATGGGAAGCACTTCAGAGCTTCTCTTAGGCTTTGAACAGCTGCTGCAATCACTACTTTTGCACTCTATTGCCATTATTAAGCAAAATTAATAATCATTTTCCAGCCATGGTAAACCGTGGATAACTAAAACTGCGGAAACAAGACCCGCGGATACGGGGGTCCTACTGTAGCTCCTACTAAACACTTCTCCATGTTCCATGCACTTTTTTCAATCATATTTACAAAAACATGCATTTTATAGAGGACCTTAACCCTTTCACTGTCGAGACTCATGCTCACAAACTTGCTCTCAGTGTCAAAGAATTTAAAAAAAAAAAAAAAATTCTTATGAAATGATAGAATCTTTTCCCGATGGTAATGACACCAAAAGAACGAAATTTGATGAAAAACGTAAGGAATTACGCTCTTGCGAACTTAGCGGTCTTGGCGAAATCTGTAAAACAAATAAAAATGTAGGAGAGGGCATTTCACACTAAATAATGAGTGCTACAATATACATACACAATGAAACTAAAAAAATATAAATCCAGAATTAGTGTAACTACTGATAGATGTGTCTGTCACTGCAGGATGTGAAAAAGGAATCCCTGCATCCCATAAGCCCAGCTCCCTCTACCTCAATGCAGTTAAATACTTGCATTGAAGATTTGAAGCTAATCAGAAGTGGCATTTGCAAGTTACTGCACAGAAACTAATATCACAATTACTTTAATAAAAATAGCACACCTATACAGCCCAAAACTAAATCAAACAATCCTTTATGCAAGATACACCAGCAATGAAACTTCAATGCCAATCAGAAAGCATTCTCTTGTCATCACACAGCCACCTTGTCATCATACATCATCTAGCATCCTCAGCTCACACGCTGAGGGACCCGGCATGGGTAAAACGTTGCGCATGTTTCTTTACACCTGCTGCCCCTATGCACCTAGCAGTAAGCAGGAACCTGTTTGTTAGCCGGCTTTTATGGGTGGTATCCTGGGACACAAGATTAATATAAATTTCCTGAAATGCTCAGCATAACCTGGGGCTTTCAATACAGTATGTCAGTGATGTCAGTTAGATCTGTATCATTTGTACCATATACTTGTAGTTTATTATACGTATTATGATTATATTATTATTATACTGTGGATGAAATGCAGCAAGCCTGGCACCCGCTTATAATATAATAATACAGTGGACCCCCGAGTAACGAGCACCCCGGAAATCGTACAATTATGTAAGTATAATATTGTAAGTACGTTGGACTGCGTGCGGCCAGCAGTAACAGCCTGGTTGATCAGGCTCTGGTTCAACATGAGGCCTGGTCACAGACCGGGCCAAGGGGGCATTGACCCCTGGAATTCTCTCCAGGTAAACTCCAGGTAAGTGTATTTTTGGGGGTCTGAAATGGACTAACCTACTTGACATTATTTCTTAAGGGAGTAAATTCGTTCGGTAATGGCACTTGAGCAGGCTTCTGGAATGAATTTTGCTCGTTACTCGGGGGGTCCACTGTACTAATAATAATAATACAGTGGACCCTCGGTTTTCGTTCACCTCCAAACTCGAACAATTATGTAAGTGTATTTTTGTAAGAGCTTTTGTAAGTGTATTTTGGGGGGTCTGAAATGACTAATCTAATTTACATTTGTCCTTATGGGAACAAATTCGTTCGGTAATGGCACTCGAACAGCATTCTGGAAAGAATTTTCAACGAAAACCGAGGGTCCACTGTATCTTTATTTCTACAAGTACATGTGTTGCTTGAGTGGTTTGGAGATATGTCGGTTGAAGTAATACACACTAGTTCGGTTGGTAACTTGTATTAGAAGAAGTTGTGAGGGGAGGAAGCCCAGCCTACCTGTCGAGTCTATGCCTATGAACGGAGTGAGGAGGATGCCTGGGGGCAAGCGCTCACATGCCCGGGGCTGTGACGTCACAGCTAACTGCTGAGCCTAGCTGAACAGGGAACCTATATATAATATAGCTGATACTAACTATGATATACAGTGGACCCCCCCGGTTATCGGCCATAATTCATTCCAGAATGCTGTTTGAGTGCCATTACCGAACGAATTTGTTCCCATAAGGACAAATGTAAATTAGATTAGTCCGTTTCAGACCCCAAAAATACACTTACAAAAGCACTTACAAAAATACACTTACATAATTGTTTAAGTTGGGAGCTGCTCGTAAGTCGAGGTACCAGTGTAACTCATTTTACCTTATTCCTAGTATATCTCCTTTATAGTATAATAACATATATCTCCTACAGTGTATAATATTAAGGTATTAAAAGGACCCCATTGGAAATAAGTCACTGACTTTTTTGGGTTATCCTAGGTTCTCTACACAAATGTTGCTATGTATGATAATCTATGTAACTGTATTTGTGTATACCTGAATAAACTTACTTACTTACCCAACTATGGTGCTAATGTGAGAATCGTGAGAATGATGTACATAGCCTATGTTAGGTCCCTAATTGATTATGCTGCTCCCATGTTGATATTAGCTAAAGTTCTCTCCAATCCTTGGAGTTAATGCAAAATGAAGCTCTCAGAATTATTCTTGGCTGTCCCAAATCTACAAAGGTTCTTAATATGAGTAAGGAGCTTGGTATTTCTAGTATCAGTGATAGGATTATTGAGATTAACACTGTACTCGGTATTAGAATGTTAAGAAATGAACCAGACACTGTCACAATGAATCTTACTAAATGTCTAGAAGTAAATACACACAGATCTAAATGAACTGTATCACTGTAGACAACAAGAGCATTTCACCCCTCCACGTACCTGCAAGCCCCTCCCAAGCTCATTGCTAGCAATCCCTTCCTTAAATCACTTGTTAAACCAACTGCTCAAGAAGAAATTTCTCACCTAGCTGGTAGTAATAAGTTATCACAAGTTATATACACTGATGGATCTAAACAAGAGTCCTCTGGCAGGGCTGCATCTGCTCTGTTGCCACCTCCCTAGTTAAGAACGATAATAAATTTGTTGAATTAGGCATAAGAATTAACAACTGGGCGTCTACACTGCAAACTGAATTGTTTGCAATCCTAATGGCACTAAAGCTAACTTATGACACTGAGCTTGACTATCATCATTACTGATTCTATGTCATCATTGAAGGCTCTTGACTCATATAATGACTAACAGCATGCTCATTGGAGAAGCCAGGTATAGATACTCAAAAATCCAGGACAAAGGAATTAATGTACAATTGCTATGGATTCCATCACACATTGGATTAGTCCTTCATGATAAAGTTGATATGTTAGCCAAGAAGAGTACCCAGAAGGAGAATGTAGAATATAACTTTGGTATATCTGTGTCTAGCATTAGGAATAATATTAGGAAGTAAATAATGAAAATGATTGTTATAGGAATGCAGCTAGAAAGTCTGAGTAGATCAAACCCCAATGGAAATAAGTCACCTGTCTGACTTTTTTGGGTTATCCTAGGTTCTCTACACATATGCTGCTATGTATGATAATTTATGTAAAAGTATTTGTGTATACCTGAATAAACTTACTTACTTAACTTGCAATGTGAACAGACTGACTGATGTTGTAGTGGCCAGGCTTAGGCTTGGCTACAAGTACTTCTGGCAGTTTAGGAGACACACATGATGATCAAACTAAATGCAAATTATGTGGTCAGGCATATGGTCACTGTCTTGAACACTATGTGTTTAATTGTCCACTTATTGAGGAATATAGAGATAGACAGTATAATAACCTATGTGACATGTCAAGATATCTTATTCATGAAAATAAGATACCAGATATACTAAGCAAATTTCCTAAATTTGCTTGTAACAGATAAGTGAACTGTAGATTTAAATCCAAATGTACACCTGTTAACCCTTTTGGGGCCTAGTTCCTAGGCCTTTTGTGTATCCATATGCTCTTGCGCTACCGTCCACAGGATGGATATGGGGTGCACAATAAACTATCCACTTCGGTGGCAAAATCTAAAAAAAAAAAAAAATCTGCTGTCACTGTTCACCTAGCAGTAAGTAGATACCTGGGTGTTAGTCGACTGGTGTAGGTGGCATCCTGGGGGACAAGATTAAAGGACCACAATGGAAATAAGACAGACAGTCCTCGATGACACACTGACTTGGGTTATCCTGGGTGGCTAACACTCCGGGGTAAAAAAAAAATCCGAACAAAATCTTATTTAATCTTAGCATTCGATTGACATTAAACTACTGGAGCATTGCAACAGACCTACTTGCTCAGGCTGGGTAGGTACTACTCACACCCATTAATTACATTTAGAGAACTGCAGTAGGCCTATTGGCCTACCTTTCTCACTCATAAATTTGTCCAGCTTGATTTTAAAGCTACCCAGTATTTAAGCTTCAACGATCAAAGAAGGGCAAGGCAGAGCAAGACAGGTAGGGTAGGGCAGGGCAGGGCAGGGCAGGGCAGGGCAGGGGGGCAGGGCAGGGCAGGGCAGGCAGGCACTTGGGTGGTTGGGGAGGGAGGGAGGTATAGAAAGAAGGAAGGTATTGGCAGAGTGGTAAAAAGATGTAATTATATACATTGTTTGGAAAGAAAACTGAAGTACAGTATTCAGGTCTGGTACAGGTCAGGTGTGTGGAGGAGAGGAGGCCTGCCTGCCTGCCTCCCTGGCCGACAGGCAAAGAGCTGTGACCTACGGCTCAAGGTAACAATAAAACAGACAGGTCCTGAACGTGATCGCTCTGGCTCGTACCAGACACGTCGGGGGTCATTTGACTTGGTCTGATATTTCACAAGACAAAGGGACACTATCACTACGGACAATATTCGGAAATACTGCCATTTGTCCATTTTGTCAATAATCAGTTTTATTGTACACTGATCCGCCAAGTCTCGTGGTTTAATCAACATATAATAGACAGTGGGTTAACAAGCGATCTGTTAACACTTTCGCATTAACACGGTTGAAAAATTGTGCCACATTTTGGGTGAACAAGAAATATTAATCATTTGATACAATTCCATTGTCTTATGGGAGAGGCCTACGCAAAATACACAACCTCCTTGTACTCGATGGTCTATTCATACGCGTCCAATACCTCACTCAGACTGTGCTAGTGAATCGACTTTTTTTTTTATCTTACCATCATGACCCTAGTGGGCTTAGCGCTTAGTTATGATTGTAGTAATAATTATATTTTCTTCATCCTTGATTGTCTCTGTCTGGACAGTAACTATAGCATCCAAGAGGAATGTGAGTAATCCTGGCAGTGCATAAAATAATAAGCGCGTAAGTCTATGTTATGAAGAAAACTGAGATCCTAGATGATGAATTAGACACATGTGCAACACCTGGGTATCTTTATTATGTAGACGTCTGGCCAACCAGTGGCTTTATCAGTACGACACACAAGACGGGAACTGACGTGCCCCTTAACCTCAGATTCACCAAGACTTACTATACTGAACAGTGATCCTGGGCTGAGGGACTGATTACCTCTAATCAGTCCCTCAGCCCAGGATCACTGTTCAGTACCGTACCGTAGCAATGCACAGCATATTAGGGGCTTTTGGCATGTACATCTCATTAATAACTATGTATCTTGTCTACCATGTATCATTGTACCATGTCTCAATAAAGTATTATTATTATTATTGTTATTATTATAATCTGAGGTTAAAGGGGAACGTCAGTTCCCCTGTCCTCTAATAATATGTTATTTTTTTCCCCTTTAATCTACCTTGTCCATAATTAATGTCGCATTTTCTTTGTCTGCTTTCGTAAGGTGAAGTCTAGGATCCTGGACTTCATCTTACGAAAGCAGACAAAGCAAATGCGATAGTAATTATGGACAAGGTAGATTACAGGGTAAGTAAGTAAGTTTATTCAGGTATACACAAATACATTTACATAGATTATCATACATAGCAGCATATGTGTAGAGAACCTAGGATAACCCAAAAAGTCAGAGTGACTTATTTCCATTATTAGGATACTTTTATTGACTTAAGACTCAGGGAGTTTGATACCAGTCAGTCCATCTATCATCATTCTATCATGCAGGAGGAGCCACATGTCTATGGTGCATCCAACAAAATAAGCAGACTCTTGGATGTCACTACCGCCCGCCTCCGGCTGGGTTACAAGTATCTTTGGCAGGTTAAATCACCACCACCAGATGTAGACCAAACAAGATGTAAACTTTGCCAGTTGGATTATTGTCACACCCTGCGTCATTATGTACTGGAGTGCGACAAAATTAATGAATTCAGAGACTACTCACTCAGAAATGTTCAAGATATGTCAAAGTATTTTATCCACAGTGGTATATTACAGACCATTCTGGAAAAATACCCTGACTTTGCTCCCTGTAAATAAAGCATTGACACGTGTGTGTGTGTGTGTGTATGTACATGTGTATGTGTATGTGTGTATGTATATACATGTATGTGTGTGTGTATATATGTATGTGTATATGTGTGTGTGTGTGTGACCCAACAATTAAAATTTGCACCAATAACTCATTACAGTTGTGGCTGGGTGTAGACTAATAGATTGCTCATTGCTTTATAATTTGTTCATGAGTGCAACCATGTACAGACGTAAGTAAATTTACTTACATGATTCATTACCTTGTAACTAGTGAATTAATTACCATTGTACCTTGTTCAGCTATCAAAACTTTGGGGCCCAGTCTCTGGACCCTATATATACCTCTGTAATCTGCAAATACCTTTGTAACTTGTCATGATTGTGACCATCTGAGTTCATTACCTTTGTAACTTGCTCAGCTATCAAACTTTGAGGTCCAGTGCCTGGACCCATTATGTACCTCTGTAATCTTTTGACTACCGCCCACAGGATGGGTATGGGGTGCATAATAAAGATATCAAACTAACTAAAAACAAACTAGGAGACAGGGAAACTCACGCGCCTCTTAAAGGTGGTTAGTAAGTTTATTCAGGTACAGGTACACATAAATACAGTTACATACATTATCATACATAGCAGCATATGTATAATTACCTGGGATAACCCCAAAAAAAATCAAAGTGACTTATTTCCATTGGGATCCTTGGATCGCTTCAGCTTGCTACTTAGCGGTAATATATGGCCAACTAAGTGTGAGCCCATGGTTATTTACCACTCCTAGACGGGGTCTTGGAGTGGTAAACAAAATTTATGTCTTTGTGTAGTATACAAAACGTAGCTTACATATGATAAAATATTGTTAAGCACAAAAAAAGCCATTAGCATGTACGTGCATTTCAATCAGAATAATCATAATGCTTACAGACTACTTAACACTAGGACATAGGTTATTGAGTGGTAAATTTTAGCTAGTGGAAAATTTTAGTTATGCATTATACAGCTAAAACCACCTTACCAATTATTTGGAAGTCAAATTAGTCAGAATGTACATCGGTTCATTTTTACACAATTTATTTTTATTACACCTCGTTTTCAGGAAAGTAACTGTCCCTTGGCTCAGTTGGCAACGCACTCGCCTCACACGCGAGTCCGTGGTTCAATCCCCGGCATGGGTGGAAACGTTGGGTATGTTTCCTTATACCTGCTGTCAATGTTCACCTAGCAGTAAATAGGTGCCTGGGTGTTAGTAGACCGGTGTGGATGGCATCCTGGGAGACAAGATTAAAGGACCACAATGGAAATAAGACAAGTTCTCGATGACGCACTGACTTTCTTGGGTTATCCTGGGTGACTAACACTTTCTACCCCGGGTTAAAAATCCCAATAAATCTTATCTTAATTGACAATCAACTGAACCTTGCTCTCCTTGCTTCCTTTCACACTCACACCACCTGGTTTCTTCTCAATATATATATATATATATATATATATATATATATATATATATATATATATATATATATATATCATTCTTTGCTTAACAAGATACACATTCTTTGACCGTAACCACGAGTACACACATTCTTTGACCGTAACCACGATAGTACACACATTCTTTGACCGTAACCACGATAGTACACACATTCTTTGACCGTAACCACGAGTACACACATTCTTTGACCGTAACCACGAGTACACACATTCTTTGACCGTAACCACGAGTACACACATTCTTTGACCGTAACCACGAGTACACACATTCTTTGACCGTAACCACGAGTACACACATTATTTGATTACGAGAGTACACACATTCTTTGACCGTAACCACGAGAGTACACACATTATTTGACTACGAGAGTACACACACATTCTTTGACCGTAACCACGAGAGAGTAATGTCTGGACACCCATCTTCACGAGACAAACCAGACAGACATTTCCTTGGACTTGGTCACCACAGTTTTAATGGTTGCTGATAAGGTTGGTCGTGTAAGTAAGTAAGTAAGTTTATTCAGGTATACACAAATACAGTTACATAGATTATCATACATAGCATCATATGTGTAGAAAACCTAGGATAACCCAAAAAGTCAGACAGAGTGACTTATTTCCATTGGGGTCCAACAATGCAACAGCTTGCATCACAACCAATATCTAAAAATATACCAGGATCTTAATTTTGCAGTTGCTCAGAACTGACATTATCAAGCTATTGCCGCTGTAGGTTTCAAGTCGATCAGATGAGGCATTCACACATTTTCACATGAAAGCTACCTGGAGGATATTCCGGGGGTCAACTCCCCCCGGCCCCGTCCATGACCAGGCCTCTTATTGCCAAACTCTAATAAAATTGGAAAATTGGCATTTTAGTGCACAAGAATCATTCAAAACCATTTTTTTCTTACTTCGAAGCTAATCAGGAAAAACATTCACCAATTATTAAACATAAACCAATTTGATAAAACCGGTCAATTAAAACTTAATCAACCAAGAATCAATGTGATAACAAATCTGTATCTACAGTACCTAGCCTAGTAAATTAACATTATTTTGTACCTACAGTACACAGCCTAGTAAATTAACAAATTTGCACCTACAGTAAATAGCCTAAGTTCAGTCCATCTACACTGACTGACTGAACACAGACTCCAGGCTGAGGGACTGATTACCTCACACTCCTCATCTCCCACCGTTCCTCTCTGCGTTGGACTGAAGCCACTGGCTGGCGATACGTTTCCAGAATAAACATTAACAAATGTTGCACAAGTGTCTTTATTTATCAACCAAGACACCTAATGAATAAAGATAAATGTGTTTCCTTTTTTTTTTTTTGAGGGGGAGGGGTTAGTATTTTGGTGGGAAATATTATAATGGGACAAAAATCTTCACTTACCCATATCATCAGCGTAAGACGAACCTCGCCCTCGGCCTCGGCCTCTCACTCCTTCCTGAAGATCAAAAATATGTGCCTAATACAAACAATACATGTAAGTGAAAATGAGAATTCATTATAGCAGATATTGTGAATAACCTATTACATTATCATTAGAAATTTCACATTATAACAAAGTAGTTTTCAATGATGATTTATTTTTTAAAATTCATCCCCTAAATGAATGGTTAAAAACATTAATTTAAAAGTAACACAAGGTATATTAAGTTTATTTAGGCACAGGTACACATAGGTACAATTGTCATACGTAGTGTAAATTACCTAGGATAACCTATTTTACTTATTGCACTTAAAATACGGGTAAACACTTAATGTAGTGAAGTTTTTATTGGTACAACGTTTCGCCTACGAATGAGCTTCAAGATGCCTAAAGATAAAAATTAGTTTATATAGGTCAACCAGAGGGATTAGTACCAAACTTGCACACGAAAATCACTCCCTATGAAAGGAAGACTCGGCAGATAATACAACATCCCCCCAATGAAAAGCAGGTGCGCCACTAGCACGATAAGAGACCCCTCCTTACCCCGGGTTATCCTGGGTGGCTAACACGCCATACCCCGGGTTATCCTGGGTGGCTAACACGCCATACCCCGGGTTATCCTGGGTGGCTAACACGCCATACCCCGTGTTATCCTGGGTGGCTAACACGCCATACCCCGGGTTATCCTGGGTGGCTAACACGCCATACCCCGGGTTATCCTGGGTGGCTAACACGCCATACCCCGGGTTATCCTGGGTGGCTAACACGCCATACCCCGGGTTATCCTGGGTGGCTAACACGCCATACCCCGGGTTATCCTGGGTGGTTAACACGCCATACCCTGAGTTAAAAATCTCAACAAATTTTATCCTATCTTATGTCAAGTTTCGCTGACAGTTAAACACCTGTTGCTTACCGTATTTTCTGGCATATAAGGAACACAACAGAAGTATCATAACGGTAAATCAGTAATCATATTCAAGGGTTAATTACCCTCTTACTTGACGCTAACCCCTTTGGGGCCTAGTGCCTAGGCCTTTTGTGTATCCATATGCTCTTGCGCTACCGTCCACAGGATGGATATGGGTGCACAATAAACTATCCACTTCGGTGGCAAAATCTAAAATCTAAGCGTAACACAAAGCCTACCCTTGACCCTGACCTTGAGCATATAAGGCGCAGGCTGATTTTCCAAGACTTTTTTGTGGGAAGAAAAGGCGCGTCTTATATGCCGGAAAATACGGTAACTGTCCCATGGAAATAAGTTACTTTGACTTTATTGGGTACGTAAGTCTTACTTATTGGGTTATCGTAAGTAATTTACACACGTTACTATGTATGATAATTTGCGTCACTGTATTTGTGTGTACCTGTACCTACATAAACTTACTAACACGTCGTATTGATTCAGGCTTGTGCACTCACACATTACTTGCTCTCACTGCGATAAATCTCATTTTTCAGTACATATACACTGACTTTTAGGACAACTCTTCCTTCATAATATGAGAAATCACGAGTGTTTCGAATAGTACTGATTTTCTCTGTGGTTATTATCTCATATTAAGATATCACCAGTTTCTTGTGAACTTTTGTGTATATTATATCCAAACATGATAAGACAATATAGCATATTATAAACCTTTACCGACAGTTTCTCTTGAAGATCAAGCTTGAAGTTTATGCTTGAAGAAGCTGAGATCAACCTTGAAGATCAAGCTTTGAGATCAACCTTGAAGATCAAGCTTTGAGATCAAACTTGAAGAGTAACCTTGAAGATCAAGCTTGAAGAGTAACCTTGAAGATCAAGCTTGAAGAGTAACCTTGAAGATCAAGCTTGAAGAGTAACCTTGAAGATCAAGCTTGAAGAGTAACCTTGAAGATCAAGCTTGAAGAGTAACCTTGAAGATCAAGCTTGAAGAGTAACCTTGAAGATCAAGCTTGAAGAGTAACCTTGAAGATCAAGCTTGAAGAGTAACCTTGAAGATCAAGCTTGAAGAGTAACCTTGAAGATCAAGCTTGAAGAGTAACCTTGAAGATCAAGCTTGAAGAGTAACCTTGAAGATCAAGCTTGAAGAGTAACCTTGAAGATCAAGCTTGAAGAGTAACCTTGAAGATCAAGCGAAGAGTAACCTTGAAGATCAAGCTGAAGAGTAACCTTGAAGATCAAGCTTGAAGAGTAACCTTGAAGATCAAGCTTGAAGAGTAACCTTGAAGATCAAGCTTGAAGAGTAACCTTGAAGATCAAGCTTGAAGAGTAACCTTGAAGATCAAGCTTGAAGAGTAACCTTGAAGATCAAGCTTGAAGAGTAACCTTGAAGATCAAGCTTGAAGAGTAACCTTGAAGATCAAGCTTGAAGAGTAACCTTGAAGATCAAGCGAAGAGTAACCTTGAAGATCAAGCGAAGAGTAACCTTGAAGATCAAGCTTGAAGAGTAACCTTGAAGATCAAGCTTGAAGAGTAACCTTGAAGATCAAGCTTGAAGAGTAACCTTGAAGATCAAGCTTGAAGAGTAACCTTGAAGATCAAGCTTGAAGAGTAACCTTGAAGATCAAGCTTGAAGAGTAACCTTGAAGATCAAGCTTGAAAAGTAACCTTGAAGATCAAGCTTGAAGAGTAACCTTGAAGATCAAGCTAGATCAAGCTTGAAGACCAAGCTTCCAAGATCAACCTTGATCTCCAACAAAAACACCGTCTCAATAAAAAATACCAGTCTGCTATAGTCTCTTCTTATCAGCGTATCTATGTTACAACCTTCTCACCATAAACCAACCATCCTTTTTATTTCCTCCTCTCAAGCACTTGTTATTAAACAAATAATAGGAAATAAAACGGGACAAGGAAAATAGGTAGGAGTACTTACCCTTCCCCCAACGGCGAACCTTCCTCCTCGGTGGTAGTACGCCATAGTTAAACTAAACTAAATTTTCAGAGAAAATTGTTGTATATAAGTAGCAGTGGTGCAGAGAGCTGAGCCTCTCCAGTGAGCACTGGTGACTGAGGGGGAAAGCAGCAGTCCCACCTCAACCTACCCTCACTGCCACTCACATCCTAACACACTAATATATTCTCCTCAACACCGTATATACCAATGCTGTATGATATGCTAATACTCTCGACTGTTGTCTCTCTTCTCAAGTGTCGTTAATGTTATGTTGTGTACAAGACAATATTTCTTCCCAAGGTCTTCTCAAATATGTAATTTTCGTACAGTAACAAGGCACATCAAGCACTACACATACGTTTTGTCGTTGTTATATTATCTTTTTAGTTGTTCTGCTTTGTTAATTAATGTAACTTTGCATACTTTGGTAGTAAAGTTATCTTTACTGGTGATTAAACTGTTTTATTATGCATGAGGCTACCTGTATATATTCACCACAAATGATTACGAATATCCCCAGTATTTGTATAAAGATATTTATACACTTAACATATATATACAACGTATACGCATATACTACAACCTAATGTGTTTGCAGGAATATATAAATTAAATGTATAGAGAAGTGATGAAGGCAGAAGTGGTGCAACTCCCCGCGTACTTCACACGTTCAATACATGACCACCACTGTCCCTCACCAATATATACTTGACACCTTGGCACGTTGTACCTGTCCCATCCCCCCACCCTACCATAACTAAGGATTATAATTACGTATAATAATCATGGGGAGCGCTAAACCCGTTGGGATTATTCATTATTATTATTATAATCAAATAGAATTGGGATTATTCAGCGCCTGTGGGGGGGGGGGGATGGAAGGTATTCAGATTCAATTCAGGAAACTGTATTATTATTACAATCAAAAAGAAGCGCTAAACCACAGGGGTCATACTCAGGGAACTGAGGCCCAGATCCAATTCCCTAGATCAAGAGCCCCTCACCAGCGTCAAGGAACCTCCCTCGAGGCTTGAGGGGTTCCATAACTAAGGATTATTATTATAATCAAATAGAAGCGCTAAACCAGTAACATATATAGAGAACCTACTTAAAAGGTACTTTTTTCATATTTTTAACGTAATGCTCTTCAAACGGAGGTTCCTTGATGCTGTTGAAGGGCTCCTCATCCTTGGATCAAACATTTTTAATTTCATAAGAACATAAGAATGGAGGAACACTGCAGAAGGCCTACTGGCCCATACAAGGCAGGTCCTTATGATGCACTAAACCCGTAAGGGTCATATAGATTATTATTCTTATAATCAAAAGAAGCGCTAAACCACAAGGGTCATATAGAGTATTATTATTATAATCAAATAGAAGCGCTAAACCACAGGGGTTATACAGCTAGGGTCATATAGATTATTATTATTATAATCAAATAGAAGCGCTAAACCACAGGGGTTATACAGCGAAGGGTCATATAGAGCTTTGGGAAATAGGAGGCAGTCAGGAACCCTTCATCATCATATATTATTATAATAAAGGGAGAGCACTAAACCCGTAGGATTATGCAGATCCAATTCCCTAGATCAAGAGCCCCTCACCAACATCAAGGAACCTTCCTTGAGGGGCTGGGGGAACGGAAAGCAGACAGGTTTGATCCAAGAAAGGACAAGCCCAATTCCTTAGATCAAGCCCCTCGCTGGTATCATGGAGCCTCCTTTGAGGAAAGATATAGTAGACATTGTACCACCTATTTAAAGAAACGTGGGTTGCAGCAGTGAAATGGGGGTTTATTATTATAATCATGGGGAGCGCTAAACCCATAGGATTAAACAGCACACGTGGAGGGGATGGAAAGTATTCAGGCTCAATTGTAGGAGTTGTCAGGATAATATGGGTCAAGAGATTGGATTAGATTGTAGCCAGATAGGAAGCCAGGATATGTAGTTTGAATCCCTGTAGAAACAGATACACACAGGGCAAAACTGGGAGATCAACATTTGAAGCTTTTCCCAATTTTCCATGTATCTTCTGACATTACATAGTAATACTGGCATTATTGTCTACTAGTAATACATTGGTTTAGGAAAATAACAAAGTGACTCGACTATGGACCAGGGTGGCAGTCAATGTGGTAAAGGCATATTGGTAACCAAAGATTTGTGGTAGCTTGAGTATCACTAGAAATATAATAATTTCTAAAAGTACATTTACAACGTATACAGGCCTACCTGACATCAATGATATATTACTATATATAAAACCCCTTGTTATGCAGAGCATTTTGGGCAAATTAGGTAAATTTTGTCTCGAGGATGCGACCCACACCAGTCGACTAACACCCAGGTGCCTATTTTACTGGTAGTTGAACATGAACCCCAGGTACATCAATGAAACATCCTGTTTTCACCCATACTGGGGATTGAACCATGGACATCAATGTGGGAAACAAGTGCACTAGCAAGCCAGCTACAGCTTGAAGTGGTTGAAAACTGTATTATTATACAGCGTATGTGGAGAGGGAACCGAAGCACAGATCCAATTCCCTAGATCAATTATTATTATAATCAAAAGAAGCACTAAACCACAAGGGTTATACAGCTCCCTAGATCAAGAGCCCCTCAGTACTTACATTGAAAAGGGAACTTATTATTGTAGTCAAGAGCTATGTAATACATTGGTGCATTTAGCTTAGGATGTGTTCTGTAGATTTTCCTCGTTTAAGGTTAGCTTTATCAAGGACCATGGATGAGAGAGGCTGAAGATGGTGTATTGGGAGGGATGAAAATTATTATAATCAAAAGAAGCGCTAAACCACAGGGGTCATACAGCGGATGGATGAAAAATGAAGGGTATTATAATCATGGGAGAGCACTAAACCCATAAGGGTCATACAGCGGATGGATGAAAAATGAAGGGTATTATAATCATGGGAGAGCACTAAACCCATAAGGGTCATACATTGCCTGGGTTAATGACACACATTCAGATTTGATCCAAGGAGAGCATAGGGACCCATACTGGCTTCAAGGAAGAGGTAGGGATAGAAGGTACATTGGCAGTTAATGGTCTGGTGCCTTAAAGGATGTAGAAGTTTGCAAGGGGACTGACTCCTTGCATCTGGGAAGAATAGGAGTGTTGGGAAGCTTGTATTTCTATAAGTCTTAAATGTAGAAGGGGTCAGTGTGGGGGTGGGCTGTCCAAAAAATAAATACATGTAGGAATGGTGGGGGGTGATACCACATCAAACGTCTATTTACCAGACGTTCCATCACTTTGCAAACTGCACTGGTAAGAGCAATGGGACAATAGTGGAAGGTATGCCCCGTAGTACCCAGTTTGCGGAAAAGTTTAACTATGGCAGATTTTCACAGCTGGGGAAGAACTCCTTGTGACCAAATAAGATTAAAGAGTCTTAAGAGGACAACAAGGGCTGACTGATGTAAATACTACATGTAGCATACGAATATGAATGCTGTCAGGCCCAGCTGCCGATGATCGGCAAGTGGAGTGTGTTGCCTCCATTATTATTATTATAAGCAAATAGAAGCGCTAAACTGTGTTGCCTCCAGTTCCAGAAGAAGATAGAAGAAAAGTTTAAGGGCTCTAACTCTCTAGCAGACTTGGAGGAAAAACGAGGGGCATAGATGGAGCCCCTGAGATATACGGACATGATCATCATCAAATTTGGTGGCAATGTCAAAAGGGTTTGCTATAGTGTCACTGACAACCCGAAGAACAGGAGCTGGGTCGGGAGAGTATTTACCACTCAGTTTCTGTACTTTTTTCCAGACTGCACTCATAGAGGAAGCCAAAGTAACGGTAGAAACAATCCCACCAGCAAGTGCGTTTAGCATCACGGATGACACGGCGGGCGATCACTCTCATTTGCTTAAAATCAAGGAGTCGTTCTGTGGTTCTATTGTACTGGTACCTGCCCCACGCAGTGCATTTCAAATGTACTGCCCGAGCACAAGCAGACCACCAAGGCACACGCATCTCTGAGAATGCGTGCCCAAGGTTTGGGGTATAGAATGTGAAGCTGCGGTTAAAATTGAGGTCGAGAAGAGGCGTAAAGCTCATCAATGGAGGACGAAGAAGTTTTAGTATCCTCACTAAAAGCAGTTTGACAAGTAAAGATCCCAATTTGCTTGGTCAAATTGCGAGCGTGGGCTACAAGGAGGTGAATACAGAGAAGGAAGGATTGGAAAACGATCGCTGTCATGCAAGTCCAGGAGGACAGATCAGGTCAAATCTACCTTTTATGGGATTTGTATCATATTTAGGGGGAAGCGATAAACCCATAGGTGTTATAAGCGTCTGGGAAATGAAAGGATGTTTTTCTATTTACAAAGTACTAGAACCATTTGTTTATTCAGCACTTAAACATATTCCGTGTTTAACATTATACAACAAATTTACACTATCAATACCGACTTGCTACTGTCATGACCAATTCACTCAAACATTACATAAATCAATTACAAAGCTACTAAAACTGTTCAAGATCTATTTTAATTATTATTATTATAATCAAATAGAAGCGCTAAACCACAGGGGTTATACAGCGCTGCAGGTTATTTGAGGATGCAGGGAGAGTGAGTTGTAAGAGGGAGATGGACGATTAGTAGGGTATGGAGTGCTAGATGACGGGGGAAGTGCAGGGGTGGAGGGTAGCAAGAGATCGAGGTACAAGGGACTGAGGGAGGTGCCAGAGGTATAATCTTGAGTTTGTGTAGTAAGTCAGTTTCTGTCAAAAAGTCAACAAGAGAGTCAGGATTAAAGGAGGGTCC
>WNWK01000430.1:317500-500118 GCA_009830355.1 Cherax destructor | reverse complement strand
CCTGCTCCCCTCTCCACTTGTAGCTCAACTATATAATCAAACACAGAACCAAATGATCACTAGCTCCAAGGGGCCTTTCATATGTGATATCCTCGATGTCCGAACTACTCAAGGTGAATACTAGGTCCAGTCTTGCTGGATCATCCTCACCTCTCTCTCTGGTAGTGTCTCTAACATTTTGATGCATGAGGTTTTCCAGTACCACATCCATCATCTTGGCTCTCCATGATTCAGGACCCCCGTGGGGGCTCCAGGTTTTCCCAATCAATCTCCTTGTGATTGAAATCACCCATAACTAGTAACTTTGCTCTCCCCATGTGGGCTCTTCTGGCCACCTCGGCTAGTGTGTCTACCATTGCTCTGTTGCTCTCGTTGTATTCTTCTCTTGGCCTTCTGCAGTTCTGTGACGGGTTGTACATTACAGCAATTACCACCTTATGGCCCTCAGACTGAATCGTTCCTACTATGTAGTCCCTTTTGTCCATTCCATCCATTCCTTCCACTTCCTCAAATCCCCACCGGTTCTTAATGAGCAGTGCAACTCCTTCCCCTCTGTTCCCTCTATCTTTCCTGAGGATTTGATATCCGGGTGGAAAGACTGCATCTGTTATCATCCTGGTGAGTTTCGTTTCTGTGAGTGCTATTATGTCTGGGGATGTCTCCTTTATTCTTTCATGCCACTCCTCACATTTATTTGTTATACCATCTGGATTTGTATACCAAACCTTCACCTTGTTCAGCTATCAAAACTTTGGGGCCCAGTCTCTGCACCCATTATATACCTCTATAATCTGTAAATACCTTTTTAACTTGTCATGATTGTGACCACATCTACCTGAGTTCATTACCTTTGTAACTTGCTCAGCTATCAAAACTTTGAGGCCCAGTCCCTGGACCCATTATGTACCTCTGTAATATTTTGACTACCGCCCGCAGGATGGGTATGGGGTGTATAATAAAGATATTAAACTAACTTTTAAAACATTTATTTTGCTGTTTTGTTGACTTTTATCATATAAACCTTCCTCAGGTCTGCGTAAGTTGCGTCGCCAGCTCACAACGGAGGAGAAGCTGAAGAAGCCAGACACCATAGAGAACATGCCCTCTTCCTCTGATGAAGAGGAGGACATTGATAAAATGCGAGATGACCTTCAGGCCACCAAGGGACAGTTGGAGGATGAAATAAAAAAACGGAAAAAGATAGAGAGAGAAAATAAGATATTCAAAATTGACATCGAGGGTCTTCAGGCAGAAGTAAAGAAACTAAAACGGCAACTCAAGGAAGCAGGCATGACTGACCCTAAGCCCATGACCAATGGTGAGGCAGATGAAATTGTTCCAAAATTGGAAAAATCCATGAGTAAACTACGTATGCGTGAGGATGACGTGCTTGACTTCTCTGAACTTGACACGCTGGAAACTGAAATCAATAACCTAAAAACTCAAGTAGATTTCCACAAGAAACAGGCTGATGATCATCTAAACAAGTATGATGAGGTCACTCAAAAGCTCATCGTATCTGAAAACTGTGCTGCAGAATGGGAACTGAGGGGCAATTATTATGAGAAAAAATATAAAGCACTGCAGAAGGAACAAGGCATCGAGCTGCCGGATATCGAGACGGTGGGGATTCAGACAGACCCCTGTGAGTTCACTGAGCCTCCACCATCGTCTCCAGTAGGAAATGAAGAAATAAAATCTTTCCCAATGCCCTCTAAGTCAGGCTCACGGAGAAGTTTCTCCTCGTCCTTACACAAGATGGAGAGCTGCAAAGAAGAGGAGGAAGAGCAAGAATCTGAGGAGGAGGAAGAATCAGAAGAGGAAGAGGAAGAGGACGAATTGGAAGAGGAGGAAGAAATAGAGGGTGAGGATGAAGAGACAGCAGCAGAAAGAAGAGCCGAGAATGCAACAAAAAGGCAAGAAAGAGAACTGAAACACTGGATAAATAAACTCGATCACATGAAAGAAAAAGAAAAGAATGTACAAAATGAGAGAGAGAATCTGAGAGAAAGAATAAGGCAATATTTCCGAGACATGAAAATTGAACGACAAAACTATCTGAAAACAAAGGCAGAAGTAGACGAAATGGTTAAAGCACTTAAAGATGATTCAAATGGTGAAGATGAAAGTGAGGATGAAGAAGTGGAGGAGGAGGAGGAGGAGGAAGAAGAAGAGGAGGAGGATGAAGAGGAAGAAAAGCCAAAAGAGAACCATGATGATGCTGGTTGGTGGTTCAATGAGCCAAACCAAAAACCTAAGAAACTTAAGAAGAGAAAGAAGAAGAAGCCCAATGACGATGGAGAGGAGGAAGAGGAAGAAGAAAATCTGGAGGATTTATCCACTCTTGATGAACCTGTATGGAACGACTCTGAAAATGAGAAGAGTGAATCAGATGACGAAGACACTGAATACGAAACCAGATTATCCAAACTTCAAGAACGAACACAGAAACATGAACTCCGCATGAATGCCATAAAAAAGGATAATTATATGTTAAAAGCTCAGTCAGAAAGATGTGAGGAGATGTATGCTGAGGAAAAGAGAAGACACAAGAGACTTGATGAAGAGTTACACATAATGTTGTCAGAGATCTCTTAGCTCTCCTCTCCCGTGTAAATGATGTGTATTAGTGCTAGGTGATACTGGTAAATGAGATTTTATTATTTTTAGATTTATATTTAGGGATAATGGGGGATACATGCTTCATTAGTCTCTAAAAGAGGTACGTATTATGTACAAGCTGTGAAAGTGACTGGTGAAAAGAAATTATTATATTCATGGGAAGCGCTAAGCTCATAAGGATCATGCAGTAGCGCTTGAGGAATGGGAGATAATCAAATCTGATCCGAGAAAAAAGAACAACTCTGATTCCTTGGATCAAGAGCCCTTCACCAACATCAAGGTACCTGCTCCTTGAAAGGGGTGAAAAGGAATAACTCTTCTGTATACCAATGTATACCAAGTCTTACCTGTTCTAGTGAAATTTGTGCATGATATTTGTTATGCATTTCTTCTATAACCTGAAGACTGTTGGCCATTGATTTGTAAAACAGTCTTCCTCGTGACCAATCAGATACTTGAGCTCTGCCTAATTCTGCTCTAGTGACTGTGATGTTAAAACACTAGTGTAGACTAGTGGTAGAGGATAATGTCAGGCCTGCTGGCTCCAGGACCCGCTGCTTCATATCCTCTATATAGTATGTCTTCATACACAAATAAACCATACACATGAGACTGAAACTTGTGACGACATTTCGATCCAATAAGGACCATTAACTGGTCCAAGTGAGACTGAAATGTCATCATAAGTTTCAGTCTGTTATGTGTGGGTTATTTGTGTTTTGTTCCAGTCACAGTATTGTGTCTTTTTATTCAGTATGTCTTCAGATGTGATCATTAAAACTCACATTACCGTTGCTGGAGCAATTCACGACTAACCCATGACTTAGGAATGGAAACTATAAGTTTCGGTTTATCCTAGACTGGCACCTTGGTGATGGTCCAGGAAGGATTGAAACATTGCCTAGTTTACATTTCCAACAAGTGGTTTAGTTGTAAATATTGTGATTAAATATTATGTACAGTACATATATCCTTTAGAATGCTAACTATTCCTAAGCTACATTACTGTGCTCAATTTTTGTCTTATGAGTGCTTTTTTGGAGAAGACATATAAAAGCTGAGTAAATGGAGATTGCAAGATTTTGACTCTAACATTCTCAAATGTACGTCATGGTACAATATACCAATGGGGAGTGCTGCAAGCACTTCTGAAATGCTTGTGACAAGCAGTTATTTAAACCTGATTTAATATGCATGATATGTTAAAAGCTAAATTAGATTGTTATTATTATATTCATGGGGAAAGAACTAAACAAAATCAAATTTTAAATCTAATAAAATGCCACCACAATAAACAATCCTTGGAGTTTCATTCTCATAAGCTATCATAAAATAAAATTTTGTAGATAATCACAGAGCAGGCCTCATACAGTGCCAAATTATTATTATAATCATAACTAAGTACTAAATCTATATTATTATTTATTATTATTATAATCAAATAGAAGCGCTAAACCACAGGGGTTATACAGCGCTGGCTAAATCTATAAGGGTATGCAGTGCTAAAGAAGGTAGCAACAATTTCTTGGATCCAAAACTCCTAACTTGCACTGAAGCACCTCTCTTGATGGGTCCTGGATTAGAGCCCTTATACCCTGGACACAAACCACAAACTCCACAAGAGGTGAGAAGAGTTTGCTGCTTTGAATTTTCCATCATTATTTATTTTGCCATCAGTTTACACATGATAAAGCTGTGTAAACTGCTGACTCCAAATCATCCAATGAAGTAGATTATGAATTACAGTACCCGGTGTACTGTATTATTATATCCATGGAGAAGCACCTAAACCCATAAGGGTCATACAGCACCTGCAGAATGGAAGGAAATTTGGTTTGATCCAAGAAAAGAAGGATAGCTCCAATATCCTCAATGAAACTTCCTTCACCAGTATCACGGAACCTCCCTAGATGAGAGTAATTACGTACTAAATTTATAAGAAAGTTCTGAATGTGCATGGATTGTAAAGGATTATTACATTTACACAAAAAAAAGTAAACCAGTGTGTCATTCAATGCTGCATGCCCAAGATGCACTAATGATAATTATTATATTCATAAAAAAAGTGCTAAATTATAACTATGAATTAGAAGAATGGATTCTATTTAATTTTAGTATTACATTCGTGAAGGAGCACTCTGCCTACAGGAGTCATACAACACCTGGGGGAATCAGAGGCATTCAGGTTCAGTTCAAGGAAGGGAAGGACAGGTCCAATTTCTTAGATCAAGAACCTCTCAGCTTCAAGGAACCTCTCCAGTGGTATATTCATTGGAAAGCACTGAACTTCTAGGGGTCATACAGGGGATTGAGTCTGATCCAGAGGGTAGCTCAGATTCCTTGGATCATGAGCCCCTCCCTCAAGGGTAACAGCAGCATCAGCGACATCAGCAGCATCGGCAGCAGCAGCAGCAGCTTCAACAGTAATGTCAGCAGACGTGTAAATGTTAGTGACAGTTGCACATGTATGTATAAGCCTGTTTGTTAAAGTACAAACCGAGTCACAGGCCATAAACTGCAATAAATTTTAATAAGCAAAAGTTCCTACTATTTAGGCAATCATATTTTATACTCATGAAGCACTAAACCTTATAAGGGTCATACAATGTCTACAGAATGGGTAATAAAGTTTGATGCAAGGAAGAAACAAGTAGCTCCAATTCTTTGAGTCAATCCCTTCAACAGCATCAAGGACTCCCCTTGAAGGGTATTTAATTAAAAAAATAGGAAAAGGATGGAGTTACTCAGGTTTGATCTGAGGAATGGGAAGATCTTAATCCTTTGACCTTGAATCCTTAAGCAAGGAAATTATTACATTCATGAGAGGGGTAGGCGATGGCGAAATCCACGAGTTACACAGTTCTTGGGGGGTGACAGGCAATCAGGTTTGATCCAAGGAAGGGAAAGTTAGTTTCAATTCCTTAGATCAAGAACCTCTTGCCAGCATTCACCAACTTCCCATGAAGAGACAAAGAACCTTGTCCATGGAAGTAAAGAGGGGAATGTATGAGAGTATAGTTATACCAACGCTCTTATATGGGTGTGAAGCATGGGTGATGAATGTTGCAACGAGGAGAAGGCTGGAGGCAGTGGAGATGTCATGTCTGAGGTCAATGTGTGGTGTGAATATAATGCAGAGAATTCGAAGTTTGGAAATTAGGAGGAGGTGCGGGATTACCAAAACGATTGTCCAGAGAGCTGAGGAGGGGTTGTTGAGGTGGTTTGGACATGTAGAGAGAATGGAACGAGACAGAGTGACTTCGAGAGTGTATAAATCTGTAGTGGAGGGAAGGCGGGGTAGGGGTCGGCCTAGGAAAGGTTGGAGGAAGGGGGTAAAGGAAGTTTTGTGTGCGAGGGGCTTGGACTTCCAGCAAGCATGTGTGAGCGTATTTGATAGGAGTGAATGGAGGCATATGGTTTTTAATACTTGACGTGCTGTTGGAGTGTGAGCAAAGTAACATTTATGAAGGGATTCAGGGAAACCGGCAGGCCGGACTTGAGTTCTGGAGATGGGAAGTACAGTGCCGGCACTCTGAAGGAGGGGTGTTAATGTTGCAGTTTTATAACTGTAGTGTAAAGCACCCTTCTGGCAAGACAGTGATGGAGTGAATGATGATGAAAGTTTTTCTTTTTCGGGCCACCCTGCCTTGGTGGGAATCGGCCGATGTGTTAATAAAAAAAAAAAAAAAAAATTAATAAGGCATTTTCACAAAAATGGAAATAAATTAGTTTTACCAAACTAGTTATCTATAATGGTAAATAAAAATACTTCACTTGTCAAAGAATTTTTTTTTTTATTCAAGACAGACTACAGGTTTTAAGACTAGGACCAATTGTCTGATCACACTGATTACAGTATAAATCAAAATATTAATAATTCCAAGAATATTGAAGACTGAATTACTGTACTCAAGTCATTTACTGTATGGCCTACAAAAAATCACCATATATTCCCTATGAATTAAATGCACATTTCTAATACAGTACTTGCATATTAAAAAGCATAATTATTAATTACAGCATTGAACACACTTGTAATTTAATGCAAACTACTTGGTGACAAGTATCACAAAATCTTTTGAGATATGTAGTACTGTGTAACATTTGATGATAATCTTTACTACCAATACTAAAATCTGATATACAGTATTCTACATCAGAATAATTTACTTTCCATATTCATATTACAGAACATCTGGACCAACTAGCTGTTGTGGGCATTTAATTTTTATTCGGTGAAAAAATTATGTAACAAACTACTGCCCAAAACTCCTAACTTGTCACTTCCAATATGCAAATGTGCCTAACTAAATAAAATTATAATAATTAACTTGTTAATGGTTACATATTGATTAGTGAGCCCTTATTTATAATATATGTACAGTCTATAGCACATTTATTTAACAAATACCGTCGGAATAAGTGCATTCTACTTCGACAAAAATGCCAACTTTTAAGTACAGTACTAATTTCATAATAATGCCCCATTATATTCTATATAAGTATTATGAATTATTTTTACTTTCCCAATTCACTTCTTTAAAAACTGGATTGAAGTTGTCTTAATTTTTTCAGTGAGGCAGAAATAAAAAAAAAAATTTAAACATGTAACTATGTATTACAGAATTAATATAGGTGTTTGATATAACATATTCCACATACCTGAGACTAAGGTAAAAGATTAAGTTGTTAAATTAGAATTCGTATGTTCTAACTCAAATTACTCCAATGGCAACAGTAAAAAAAAAATAAAAGTAAAGCCCAGTTTTTCAAATACGATGAAGTTTTAGATAAATAAAGCCATGAGTACTCGATACACATCAATACATTCACTAACAGTAGAAACTAAAATTTCAATTATACCATATAATATTCTCAGAAAAACTTTCAATAATGCTTTCTAATATTCACAGCAGCAGCTTCAGTATTTCTGTATTGCCTTCTAATACACAGACTTTTCTGGAATGAATGTTCCTGAAAACTATTCTCTGTGAGTTTGTTTTTCTTGATAGATTAATTGGCCACAAAATGCATTGACAATTATACTGCCAATGATTGGCAATATAAATACTATAACTATTTGAAACTGCCTACCCATGATACCTAATCCAACTTTGTACAGAAAGAGAAAATTAATAGAAATAAACCGTTAGTTAATCCAACTTCGTCAGAAAGAGAAAATTAATAGAAATAAACTGTCAGTTAAAAGTTAAGAGACAGAACCAAGAGCTGGCGCTTTCCATTTAATTTAAAATAGGGTATTGCCCGTGCACACGCACAAAAAAAGAAAAAAGGCAAGTAAACAAAATTATAATGTAATTACACATGTAAAAGGGGTATAAAAAATTAAGAAAATTTAGTAGCACAAATAGGAAGGACAAGATGCCACATTTGTAAATAGACAAGTGATGCCAAAACAGATACAAAATATTTCCGCAGTGATAGAACAATGGAATGATTTACAAGCAGCATAAGTGCTATAACCACAAGACCTTCAATTAAAAATGTACAGCAGGTTAAACCCTGAAGATAGGACATAAGCACTGTTCTGCTCCTGTAGCTACAAATAAGTAATCACACACTACACAAAATATATCAGACACATCATAAGAATATGCTGCACCAGCACTATAGAGACTACAGTAATCAAACCTAACAATCTTAGAGGAAAGAACAAGGGAAGACATGGTCATGATATACAAAACACTGTACTCAAAGGATAGGATGAATGGAGAGATGAGCAATGGGGACCATGGGCAAGAACAGACAAATACTATCATGAATCACAGGGATGTTAGTACTCCTTGGGTTTTAGGAATACATACATGTTACTTGATCTAGATCAGTACTACTGAAAAGGAAAGCAATAAGAACTCTTAAAGAGATATGGAAGTTATTAGTATCATTTAAGGTATTATCAATAGCTTGGTTACACTATGAGATAAACTTCAGGAAACAGTTTCCTACAACATTACCAAATAGTGAAATCAAAGTATCGAGTAGAAAAGTTTTATGCTTTACCACAGTAGAAGCACTTACGTTGCCTGAAATCATTACAAGTTACAAAATCAAAGCAATGGTAACTAATACAAAAATGCTCATTTATGAAAAACACCTGAACACATTCTTAAATTCTGGGCAAAACTCTTACAAAATATGAATTTTTTTTTCAAAGAAAATGGTATGAAAGTTATTTTAGGTTCACCTGGTAAACACCAGTCTCTTTACTGGTATGAGTTAGAACACTTACCTTCTCTTTGCAGGCATTATCATCAACTATTTGAAACAAATACCCTGATGTATCAATTGTATCATGACAATTTTAAAAAATTTATTTCTAGTATTAACCCCAAAATAAAAAGAGAGCTAAGATAATAAAGGTGCTGCGAACATATTTGACGAAGGAATACTGAGACTGCCATCAAGCATAATTGTGGGACCAGTATAAGCACGCCATAACATAGAAGATCCTCTCTTCAATCCTCGAACTTGCCGCAAATGACGATAGCAGTCTAACCAACCACTGAAGATGGGCATATTTGGTGGTGAACCAGCAACCAATCTGTCAGAGAAAAAGTAATTATAATTTTAATTATGATACCTGAAATTCTTAGAAATGGGAAGAGTCTTTCTTCTAAATTCATAATGTTGTACTACAAATTCACAGAATTCAACTATCCAACATTTTTCATCAAGGGTCTCACTAAAATAACTTCAATTATTCCTATCCCTTTTTGAGGTGCATATTCTATTTCAGCTTGGTACAAGACTATTAAATTGAAAACTGGCCATAGGATTTTGTTCACAAATGGGTTAAAGTATTTCTTACACACCAAATACACACACATGCACACACACACACCTGCTCGCATGCACACCCACACACAGTTTTGTCTTCTAGCAAGGAAGTGATTCAATGAGTAATGATGAATGTGTTTCCTCTCTTTTGAGTCACCCCCTACCTCAGTGGAAGATGGCCAGTGTTAAAAAAATTTAATGCTAAAAGTAAAGATGCAAACTGAAAAACACACACAACTTACCCACTGCCTGACACAGCCATACAGTTTGACACCACCTGCAGTGGATAGGTCATTGCAGAAGCCAGGAACTGTAAATGAAGCAATAAAATTAGCTATTACAACAAATTATACATTTATAGTATGAAAAATTTTACTCTTCAATGACTTTCTCCACTCATTTTACAATGAGTAATAAAATTGTTTTGGAACCTTACTGCACTTATAATTATATATGAGGTGACACCAAAAAGTTCCCAGACTAATTTTCACGTGCTTCCTGGGTGAAATATGGCAGCAGCGAAAATCATGTTGCAAAGTAAACTCCTTTGTGAAGTAGCATAGCAGGTTTCAGAGTGGTTGGTCATTCCAATTACGTTAAATATGCATTTTTTGTCAAGTTGTCAGTGTATTGTTGTGATTCTGTTTAACAGGATGGAATCTTTAAAAGAAAAAACAGCATGCGTTGTGTGAAATTCTGTTTTAAGCTCGGTAAAACATTAGTGAAATACTCAAAATGCTTCAGCAAGTATTTGGCGACGAAGCAATGGGTTCGACAGTGTTTTGAATGGGGTTTTTTCAATTCAAAACAGGACAAAAGTCAGTTGAGAATGGTAAACATTCTGGTCCCCCACCAATGTCAAAAACCAGACAACAACATTGAAAAAGTGATGAAGGAATTTCTTATGGGTAGTCAAAGCATTCTGACAAAATATGAACATGTGGCTGCAAAATCTGTGCCCCAACTGCTGACTCAAGATCAGACACACCATCATTTTCTGGTCAAAAGCATGGTGGCTGTCTTCCAACCTCCCTACTCCCTAGATCTAGCTCCCTGTGACTTATTTCTCTCACCAAAAATATAAATGACTCAAAGGAAAGCATTTTAATGACATGGAGGAGATTCAAGGAGAATTGTAGGCGGAGCCAGATGCCATTTGGAAAGAAAAGTTCCAGAAATGTTTCTAGAAGTGGCAGAGGTGCTAGGATTTGTGTATAGCCTCCTAAGGAGAGTACTTCAAGGGAGCCAACTTCAACTAGGTGATCAGGTAAGTCTATACAATTTTTTTCCATGGGAGTCCAGAAACATTTTGACAACAGCTAGTAAACTTAGTACAGTGGTCCCTCCGTTTTCGTGCATCTCCAAACTCGAACATTTATGTAAGTGTACGACAAGCTGCGTATGAATGTAAATAAAAGCATACCCGAACGAGAGAAAACATTCAAGGCAGAAAGTGAAACGTACGGAAGGACCAGCATAACCAGTGGACTTGACCACTGGTTATGCTGGTATATGACACAGTATATAGTATATATATTTGAAGTTTATTATGTAAATAAAAATACAGTGGTCCCTCGGTTTTCGCCGAAAATTCGTTCCAGAATGCTGCTCAAGAGCCATTACCAAACAAATTTACTTCCTTAAGAAATAATGTCACGTAGGTTAGTCTATTTCAGACCCCCAAAAATACACTTGCAGCAGCACTTACGAAAATATTTTCGTAATGGCACTTGAGCAGCATTCTGGAACAAATTTTCGGCGAAAACCGAGGGACCACTGTATTTTTATTTAATAAACTTCAAATATATATATACAGTGGTACCTCGAGTTACGATATTTTTTCGTTCGAGAATGCTGTTCAAGTGCCATTACCAAACGAATTTATCCCCATAAGGAATAATGTAAAATAGACTAGTCCTTTTACACCCCCAAAAATATACTTACAAAAGCATTTAAACAAATAAACTTACATAAAAGGGCGATTTTGGGGACCATCGTAACTCGAGGTACCACTGTACTGTATTC
This sequence comes from Cherax destructor, assembly GCA_009830355.1. NCBI lineage: Eukaryota > Metazoa > Arthropoda > Malacostraca > Decapoda > Parastacidae > Cherax > Cherax destructor. The sequence goes on along the minus strand of WNWK01000430.1, from coordinate 488,673 downwards.
AGGTATTATTCAAGGGCTATTGTAAAAGTATAAAATAAAAAAATTTATTTTAAAATAGAAAATTGTACTTACATTCATTGATGCAGACACATATTGCTTAAGATCCTTATCCTCCACCAGATAGTTGTTAATCACATGGGCAAGAGTCTTGCCGAGCCACAATGCTGCCAGGTCACAAAGGAGACGTGGAATCAAGCCACAGAAAAAGCCTTTTATTCCTTGTTCTCTATAGATGATCCCCACAGCAGTAAACACACCTCTATAACAAAAACAAAAACAGCAAAAATAATAATAATAATAATAATAATAATGATAGTAATAAAAATAATAATAATTAGGTAGTAGGTTGGAAGACAGCAACAACCCAGGGAGGTATATTACCATCCTGCCAAATGAATGTTAAACAGAAACCTGTAATTGTTTTACACAATGGTAGGATTGCTGGTGTCTTTTCTTGGTCTCGTAAACATGCAAGATAACAGGTACATCTTGCTACTTCTGCTTACACTTAGGTCACACTACGCATGTATGTACATATATACATGTACATGTATGAATACACACCCATCAGAGTTTTCTTCTATTTTCTTAAACAGTTGTTGTTCTTATTAAATGGAAAAGAATCCTTCCCTGTAAGCATGGGTGTCATAAAAGGTGACTAAAAGGCCAGGAGCAAAGGGCTAGTAACCCCTTCTCCTGTATAAATTACTAGATATAAGAAAAACTTTAATAGTGATTCTTCTTTTTTGGTTCACTCTGCTTTAGTGGGAGATAGCAGGTATAAAAAAAATACAGTGGAACCTCAGCCTTCAAACGTACCGGAACTTAAACGAACTGGAGTCCGAACAATTTTGTTCAGAAAAAATTGACCCAGTCTTTGAACGTCTTCTGGAGTCTGAACGTGCTGGCTTGTTTAAAATTCAGTTGTAAAAAAACTTTATATGAAAGCCCTGTTTCAAAAGTGCTTTGAAGTGACCTAATATTGACCTAACTCTAAGAAACTTTTGGAAGGGTCAATTCAACATCCCCTCCTGGGAAATACTGTTTTGGACATCAAACTTTTCAGTTTGAACACCACCTAGGAACCAATTAAGTTCAAACACCAAGGTTCCACTGTAATAATAAAATGAGCTGAAAAGGTTAAAAAAATTTAAAAGTAAGACCCAACGAATGAAATAAAGCAATCTCTATTACCCACAACTTAACTATAACCTTCAAATATCTGCATTCTTCTGTTATGGCGGCATAAAAATAATTGTGATGACTCCCACTCTACCAAATTCACTATCTTTCAATCCCACACATCTCCCTAACACCCTAGCATTCACTTCTTTTACAACCCCATCTATTATACAGTGTGTTAAACAACCATGATGACATCACCTCCAGATGTTCAGCATATTCTCACAATGTATTACATATACGCTTTTTATAGTTGAATGTACAACTTTATTGCGTGTTGCAAAATTGTACGAAGGTACAGTAAAACCTCTCATTAACAGACTAATAGGAGGAAGGGGGTGCATAATAATAATGACTGTCTGCAAATCACAAATTATGAAATTAATATTTCATGATCGTCCGATTGTCTTCTGAAATATAGGACTTTGTCCGCTCATGCAGGAGACACTGGACACTAAGAATGTGGGTACTGTAACTTGTAGTACTACAGTACTGTATTGTATAGTAATTTTATAGTACTCTATATAATTTACAGTAATTTTACTTACTTTTTTGTGATGGAGAGAAGAGTTGTAAACTGCTGTGAATGACAGTGGTGACTCAAAATAACTTTTAATATTCTGAGTCACTGCTACTATTTTATTCAGAGTCAGAGGAGCTGTAAAGCTCTACTAGTGAAAGTAATGTAGAGGCTGAGAAGATGTAGACAGCTGATAAGTTGTAGATTTCTGAGAACCACATGTTTTTCCTTGGCACTAACACTTGCTTTAGAAGCCATTCCTAATGCACTTAATAAGGTCACACAAAATACTCTAAATCCAGGGAAAATTATACTGAATGACAAGTTTATACTGGAGTGAACACAAACAATAAACTGGAGAGTGACCTACAATTCAGGAAACAATGAAAACGGATAGGTCTTGGATGTTGGCACTTTGACCTGTACCAGAAAAACAGTTGGAATTAGCAGACTTGATCTGATGCTTCAGAAGATAACCAGACACTATGAAGGGTGTTAATGCTGCAGTTTTATAACTGCAGTGTAAGCATGCCTCTGGCAAGACAGTGATGGAGTGAATGATGAAAGTTTTTCTTTTTCAGGCCACCCTGCCTTGGTGGGAGAGGGCTGATGTGTTAATAAAAAAAAAAAACTTTTGTTCATTTTATCCAATAATTAGTGTGTTTTTCAGGCCAATTTTTATGTCAAAAATTACCAAGTTCTGTTAATAAGAGGTTTCACTGTATATTCTTAACCCTTTCATTGTCGATCCTGTTGTATCACGCCTTTGAAGCCAGTGTCAGTCCCGTAGTATGACGCCATGAGCTCAGCTCGCTCAGATAAGATGTGAGCATTAAATTTGGGCCTAGATATGAGAGAATGGGTCTATGAAGTAAGTGTGTACCATATAAAAAAAAACTGACCGTGTTTTTGGTGCATTATGCGGTGTATTTTTATATGGTTTTTATGGTTGTATTCTCGGTTTCTTGGTCTCATTTGATAAAATGGAAGATATATCACAGAAATTGAGATGATTTAGATTAGTTTCAACACTGAAAGTAGCTTGGAATCGAGTTCAAAGTAGCGGAAATGTTCAATTTTTGCTGATATTACAGAATACACTTGTCCAATACACGTTACGGTGGCCTGTGGCAAAAGCTCTTGCTTCACATGGAGGGGGTCTGGGTTTGATTCCCAGCGAGGGTTGAAGCATTGGGCATGTTTTCTTACACCGGTAGTCCATGTTCACCCATTAGTAAAAAATGGGTACCTGGGTGTCAGTTGACTGGTGTGGGTAGCATACCAGGACAAAACTTACCTAATTTGCCCAAAATGCTCTGCATAACAAGCAGCTTTCTATATAGTAGTACAGTATGTCATTGATGTCAGCTAAGCCTATATACCTTGTACATGTACTTGTAGAAATAAAGAGATTATATTACATATAACTGGCCAGTCTAATATGCATTTAGGAATGCACTGACATTATTTATACAATTATTACAATAATGCAGTAGTCTGCATAACAGTAAATCTTCTATTTTTTGTGTGAATAAAAATTAACCCTTAAACTCTCCACACGTAGATATACGTTCACTCGCGTAGCTGACCGAACGTAGATCTACATTTTTTTTCAAATGCTTTTAACCTTGCCACGATAAGCCTGAGTTGCCTAGAGATTAGAGAATGGGTCTGTGCACTCAGTGTGTGTAGTATTACAAAATGTGGGAATGACAAACAAAATGCACTCTTCATTTTAAAGAAAACGAACAATTTATTTTTTTCTCAAAATACGTACTCAGTCAGCTACGCGAGTGAACGTATATCTACGTGTGGACAGTTTAAGGGTTAAAAATTAAAAGCAAGCGTAATATAAAAGGGGCCTGGAGATGTGACTAAGGAACACAGGAAATGTTTATTTAGTGCCAGGAACTTCTACATTATTTATTCTGGACCCTATTTTCAAATTGGCAACTGTTGAATTTTGTATGAAATTGGCCAAATTCTCAATTTCTGATCACTTTATTGGGTAGCTGAAATTGGTAATTGGGCAGTTTCTTGTACTCAATCATCGGTAGAAGGAATACTAGCGAAATAGCTATGAGTTTGGTAGACTGGAACAATGGAATTGGCCAAAAACAGTGCAAATTGGGAAAAATTGCTGATACGCAAATATAGCCGAAATGCTAACTTTGAAAGAGTGTAATTCCATAAGTTTTCCATCAAATATCGTACTTTTGGTTTCATTACTTTTGGAAAAAGATTCTCTATCATTTCATAAAAAAAAAAAAAATTAAATTCTTCGACACTGAGAGCAAGTTTGAGAGCAGGGGTCTCGACAGTGAATGGGTTAAAATAGATTTATATTAGAATAGAGATTAATGAAAGCAATTACATAATTAAACTTTTTCACTGATATCTGAAACTCAGGAATAAAGAATAAGTGTTTTCCTATGGTATGTGAGCATTTGTAACAAGACAGTAAAGGAAACTGTAACACTGTCAAACGGAGAGGTTGCCACTAACAAGAAAATAAGGTATGTGATTTCAATTTTCAAATGTAAATAAAGAAATATAAAAATACAGTTGGAGAGAAATCTGCATTATCTGAGATACAGTGCAGTTCATTACTTAAATTGTAAAGGAGACAGTGCCTTAATAGTTTAGTAACTTATGCAAACGTTTACTGTTATTTACACAGAAATATAACAAACTTACGTATATTGTCCATCCTCACCCACAAATTCTGCCATGCACCGCACAGCTATGACGTGGAAAGGCTGAGAGGCAAGAATAGCTGCTGCTCTACCAGCTGATTCCCGGGTGGTATTCTGAAGGAACCGCTGAGTTCGCTCCTTAACTGTCAATTCTTCAACATTGATATCACCATCAAGTTCCTGGTAAATGTATTGGAAATTATAAAATATATTTTTTAATATTACAACGAAAGTGTAGAATATTTTTTTAGGTATTGAAAATAATTAATGTACAGTGGACCCCCGAGTTTCGTAAAAACTTCACTCCTGAAGTCTGCTCAAGTGCCATTACCGAACGAATTTACTCCCTTAAGGAAAAATTTCACGTAGGTTAGTCTATTTCAGACCCCCAAAAATACACTTCCACAAGAACTTACAAAATTATACTTACATAATTGCACGATTTCTGGGGTATTCGTTAACCGAGGGTCCACTGTATATCTATAGTTTCTACTTTAGAAATGAAAACTTCACAAATATTCCATGCAGTCTGATGTACCAATATGTAAATCAAGTGACTAAAATCACTGTTTCTTTACTACTTGTACCCCTTCCAGCAACAGCTCTACCCATCTACCATTTACAAGTACAGTGGTACCTCGGTTAACGATGGTCCCCAAACTCGTCCTTTTATGTAAGTTTATTTTTTTTAAATGCTTTTGTAAGTGTATTTTTGGGGGTCTAAAAGGACTAGTCTATTTTACATTATTCCTTATGGGGATAAATTCGTTTGGTAATGGCACTTGAACAGCATTCTGGAACGAAAAAATATCGTTAACCGAGGTACCACTGTAATTAGTTACAGTATGAGGAATCACTGATTCTTGATAGCTTCAAACTTTTCTTCCATGATGATTGTTTGTAGTGCTGTTAGTATGGAACTGAGAATGTGACAATAACAGGTAAATACTGTAATTACTGTAGCATCTTTCCATGTTTACACAGGCTACAGCATGAGACAAATATTTTATGGACTTCCCTAACTTTTATACGTCCTTCCTTCCCTCTACATTACATATTAACTATGACTCTTAAAATGGTTGCTAGCAATACTATGTGACAGATGGTAAAACTGTGACAATGATGAAAATAATTAGTAATGCTTATATACAATACTGTACATGATAAGTATAGAATATCTGAAAATTTGATTTTCCAAAAATGACCAGTATTATTGAACATCTGTACATTTAGAGTGAAGGCAGAAGTGTATAGCATTTTCCGCTAGTGCAGCTTAACAAAAAAAAGTAACAATATTACATTTTTCAAGAGAATTATGATGCTGTGACATAGTAGAGAACAATGTGGAGTCTAAATACTCTTCCTACACATTTAGATGAGTGTGGACATTATATGACTTTTGAGTGTAAAATGAGTGACACTAATACAAAAATTATTAGAACAATGTTTTAGACAGTCGATAATGTACAGTCTCTCACGCAGTGGTTTCCCAAATACAGGCACTAACCTATATTCATTACCCAGTCACCAGTGAGGAATGACAGCAGCACTGCTTAACCTAACACTTACTACAAAAAAAAAATCATAAAATGTACATGTACAGTATGTACAACATTAAGAGTGAGTGTCATAATTTAAATCCTTGGCTTGGCAGTTGCCAAATCAACACAATATTAACTACATCACAAGTGATACTAGAGTAGGGATAGGACACCAAATGTCTTGCAGATACCAATGCCCAATTTTAAGCTGATACCGATACTACAAAAAATGGCCAATACCCACCGATACCATCAAATTAGCCAATACACAATGCTGGTACTGATACCATTAAAATTAGCCAATACTAACAATACAGATGTACTCAGTTTAGAAGCTACCAACACCATCAAAATTAGCTGAAACCCACCAATATAGGGGTGTGCCAAAGTTTCGATATCAGAGTATGTAATGGGTTAGCAACTGCTATGCTATGGGTTTGAATCCTAGCACTCACTCTAAATTGTTACATTTGTTTAGAATCAATTTTCAGTTAATTAATTACTCTGCCAAAATTTTTCATATTTTTTTTTAAACCTGAACTTAATTTTCAAATGTTCTACATATCATGTAGCACATATTTAGGTTGCATGCCGATATTCTAGAAAATATTTATTATGGTAATAGTTTTTCTGTGCACATTTTCCCATTACTACTGATAACTATATGGTGACTATCTGTACACTACTAAATATAAGGAGACTGGGTTATATGTAGTGCGTGTTCATTCCATGCTGAAATTTACAGGGATTAAGATTATCCAGCATTATGAAAAATATAAAATTTATAAAATAACTACAATTATGAAATTATAACTCTGAATGCAATATAACTTTACAAGCATGGTCACCAACTAGCCATGTACAAACTAATTGGTCAAAAACTCGTTATACTTAACATGTCTCTACTAAACTTCCTAGAGAAATCCTAAAAATAAAAGCAAGGAAAATAAATTTATTAGAGCAACATTTAGCCAAACCCTAACAAGAAAAAGAAGCACCTACCTTAAACTTAATACTTTCTGTGACTCTCTGAAAGGCCACACCACTCACAATGTTGGCTGCCAATTTTGGAGTCAGCCCACGGTAGCATCCGGCGAATCCATCACGTTTCTTAATGTAAGAAACTGTAACACGATTACAAAATTATAAATTTAATGTGTAACATTTGTTTCTGACACTGTTTTGCAATACACTAGGGAAAAGAAAAAAATTGGACAGAAAAAATGAGCGAGTGCATAATATACCAAGGACTGTATGTATAGTGTGATCATATAAAGCCAAAAATCATTTTAATTGGGGATCTAAATTATAAAGAAATATCAAGGGTGGCCCAGACAGTTAACAATTATGAATGAAATTCCTCAATATAATGACTATTCAGTGGCGTCGTAAGGGGAAGGGGCGGGCCGCCCCGGGTGACACCATAGAGCCTCTAAAGAAGGTGACACTAATGCCCAAAACAGTGCTGCACCAACATAAGAGAAAAATTCATTTCTATATAGCCTCTATATGATTACAGAGTACATATAGGTCTATATAGGGAATACAGTGAGCCCCCGGTTCTCGTCGGCAATCCGTCACAGAGGGCCCGTCGACCACCGGTTTGGTCGAACTCTGATTCTATTTTCCCCATAAGAAATAATGGAAATAAAATTAATCCGTCCCAGACATCCAAAAGTATTAAAATAAAATATTTTTTAGAACTTTTTGACATTAAATTAAACACAATTTTATAAAAAAATTAAGAAATAAATAGTACAATAACATGTCACTTACATTTATTGAAGAGTTGTTGATGTGTGGAGGACGGGAGGAGGGGAGAAGGTGGTACCTGCTAGTGTTTGGAAGGGAAATCCCCTTCCATTAACACTGCAGGTACCAAGTTCTTTTCTGGGGTTACTGGCCTTTTTTTTTGAAGCTACACTCCTGCATCCTGCTACACTCCCTGCTCACTCCCTGCTACACTCCCTGCTACACTCCCTGCACACTCCCTGCTACACTCCCTGCTACACTCCCTGCTACACTCCCTGCTACACTCCCTGCTACACTCCCTGCATAAATGCTACACTCCCTGCATAAATGCTACACTCCCTGCATAAATGCTACACTCCCTGCATAAATGCTACACTCCCTGCATAAATGCTACACTCCTGCATAACACACTCTGCTAAACTACACTCCCTGCATAAATGCTACACTCCCTGCATAAATGCTACACTCCCTGCATAAATGCTTCACTCCCTGCATATTTTTTACCACAGGCTTGGCACTAGGAGCTTTCTTGGGGCCCATGGTGGCTTATTTAGCAGTTGCAAGCACTAAAAACACTGGAATAATGACAATATATATGGTATGAATGCGTGGGTGGTGCGTGGATAGTGTTCGCTCGCTTGTAAACAATAACACACTGAGTGCCTGGGCGCCCAGCTTGGCCACGGCCACACGCGTACACGTTCGGGACGGATAGCCGACTCGCCGAACTCCGAGTGGCCGCCTAATACCGAGTCAAAAATATTGTAAAAAAAAAACGTTGAACACCGATTTGGCTGAGCTCCGACGCCGTCGAACACCGGGGGTTCACTGTAATCACTGATTTTGATGTGATAGATGATTTTTCAGGATTGAAGGCAAGGAAATGTAAGACCAGATTCAATGAGAAGTTATCTGTACTCAAGGTCAAATCGGAACTAGTGTTTCTCTGATATTGCAATGTTTTTCTTTATTTTTCAAGTTTTTTTTTTTTGCAATGTTGAAGATGAATATAAATATAGGATCTGTTGCCTGTACTCAAAGTGATATTTGAGTTTATGTTTCCTAAATATTACTACGATTATTTATTTTATCATTAATAAAGTTGAGAAGTAGTATTCTCTGTTCGGTTAATAGCCCTTAAACGTTCTCATTGCTAAACATTAGTCACTGGGCATGCAGTAGTGACGTATCTGTAGTTTACTTCCCCCCATCCTTCCACCCTTGGAATTCATGGGGGTAACACCAAAGATGCTGCCCCGGGTGACACCAACTCTAGGAACACCAATGGAGTCAGTATTTATGTGAAAGTATATGTGACAAGAAATGCTAAAACAAGTAAAAAACAACTATTACAGTTGATGCGAGATTTTGTTTAAAATAAAAATGCAAACACTGATACAAGGTGAAATTATCCTCATGAAGAAAAAATGTTACCAATAGTGTGTGCTGTGAAGAATGATGCTAGCCTTAATAATGTAGCTTACATTTTTCGTGTAACATTACCAATTTTATTTTAAGCACTGCCCAAAATCCTACAAGTAAAAGGAGGCTTCCCAAAACTTTGCATAAAGTCCATTAAATGAAGTGATATTGCAACTAAGGATTGCATAATAACTTACTGTAACTGAAGACACTAGGATAATAGAATGCTTCTCGTCCAAAGATCGTTCTTGACTTGTATGGTTCCAATGGTTCATGACCCAACTGTTGAGATTAAAAACAAATTAACCCATTCACTGTCCAAACCCCTGAAATTAATATTGCTCCCAGTGTCCACTTAAAAAAATATATTTTCTTTCTGTAGAGAATATTTTTCTGAGGGTAATAACACCAAAAGTACAAAATTTCATGGAAAGCTTATGAATTATGCAGGCACAAAGTTAGAGATTTGGGCAAATTAAACATGAGCAGCTTCGCCTAGTTTGAGTCCTATTTAAGTCAATTCCAGTGCTCCTTTTGACCAAATTCTTAAATATTTCACTAGAATGTCTTCTATTTTATCAACTGAACACAAGAAACTGCCCATTCAACTATTACAACTACCATGTAAAGTACACAGAAGTAGGTAATTTGGCCAATTTTACACAAAATCCAATAAATACACAAAATTCGACTAGTACCTTTGTTCGCTGGTAACCCCACCTACCACTGCTCTATCTCGTCTCTCATCAGTACATAAGCCCCATCTCTGTGAATATGCTGCACTTTTGTCAAGATTGATGGACTGAACACATCGACACAAGACTGAGGGACTGATTACCTCAAACTACTCCTCTTATTCCACCTTTCTCTGCACTGGACTGAAGAAGCCACTGTGTAGCAATAAAGATACCCAAATGTTGCAAAAGAGTCTCAGAAATAAGTCATTTTGTCTGACTTCTTTTTGGGTTATCCTAGGTAATTTACACTATGTATGTATGTGCAGCTGTGCCTAAATAAACTTACTTAACCTTCAGATGCAAGCCAAAGGAGCCATCACTAGAGCCACAAGTACAGTACAGTATAGGCTGGATAATGGGGTTCGAAGCTTATCAACTACACGAGGGTCATGTAACTCTGTTCACATCAAATATACCTTAATCCCTAAAGTAGATAACAATAAACTCTCTCTATATATACACAAAGCCATGCACCCCACTGTGGATATATTACATTTATATAGTATACTTCCACTACTTTGTTTTAAAGTCAATTTTAATTTTATCTACACACACTCCTAGAAATTTACCCTCATTTTACTTTATCTGTAAAATTTATTTTTTGGCAATTGTTTGGCTAACACCGCAAGGAAGGTGCCTTTATGCTAATGACAGGGCTCTTGATAAAATATTAATTTATTATTGAATCACTATCATATTTGACCCCATAAGGGTCATTATTATTATTATTATCAAAAGAAGAACTAAACCACCATATAGCACTTACTTGATAAAAGGAATTAAGACCTATCTTACGTTTCCTTGGGTCAAACCTGACTGTATACCATTCACACTTTGAACCCTACAGGTTTAGTATTTCCAATGAATAAATAATCAAACAAACACACAAATATTTCCTTGCAAGTTTACATTGAGGTTATTACAATACTGAGTTGCAGTGCAGAGAGAGCCACTATCATGCAATAGTACAGTAATGCATTATTCTTTAACGAGTCATATTGCCACGGTAGGCGCTGCCATGTGTCTAATACATGTGCCCTCAAAACCACTGTAAAAAAATTATGTTAAGTGTATAAAACGTAAATAAAACCTTGGGCGTTTTCCTGGTTTATGGTTTGTCATCCAAGAAACATTGGCTGTTTTAATTTACTATGTCGTTTAGGGTATTAAGGTTGATAACCAGTAGTGCCAGTTGTACATATATAACATATTGTTACTGGTAAGCTATTATTTCATAACAATAAGGCTACACATTAATTAATAACCTTCAATCTACTCAAATCAGCTGACTATGTAATGCCGGGACCCACCACCACCATTTATCCCCCCTAAAATACCAGACAGACACGCACAGTTCTCTTGACAAGCAAACAACAGATTACCTGGATGAGAACTTTGGCATATTCAATGGGGTGTGTAGTGGAATTAAGGAAAACTCTGACAATAACGTGCATCCAAGTGAGCTCGTCCTTCTTGGCCTGCGCCGCCATGATCCTCCAACACGCACTCTCTCCAGCACCTGTTTTTTTTTTTTACCACACATAATATATAAATAACATCAACAATAGTACAACCATAGATATTTATTATTATATCTCATATGATCAAGTCATTCTGTATATTATTTTTCATGTGTTTAAAGCATCACTATAAATAATATATACATAGGACATTACACTAGGACCCCTAATGGAAATAAATCATTTCGATTTTTTTTTGGATTGTCCTAGGTAATTTACACTATGTATGCTGATTGTACTTATGTATAACTGTACCTAAATAAACTTACTATGATAATTGTAATTATGTGTAGCTGTGACTAATAAACTTACTTATATAAAGATTATATAAAAGTAAAGACCCCAATGGAAATAAGTCACCTTGTCTGACTTTTTTGGGGTTATCCTAGATAATTTACACATATGCTGCTATGTATGATAATTTATGTAACTATTTATGTGTACCAGTGTCTGAATAAACTTACAGTACAGCGCGGTAACAACCTTAAAAAATATATATATAATTATTTATCCAAGAGGCATATAAATACAGTAGTCATACATTCGAAATGATTATATTTAGCGTTTGAATTATAATAGATATAATTTAATGCAGTCTAAGGCCTCGAAGAAAGCCATTGCAAAATAATTATAAGGTTTACTTCCTGCTGAGTCCTAGACCTAAATATATTTTTTAAATCATTACAATCAAAATAAACGCTAAACCCACAAGTCATACAGCGCTGCTGGTAGATAGGAAGCCTTGAGTTTCAGGAAGCGTTTTAAATTTTTGGGACCTTTTATATGCATGGAGTTTTTAAATGAGCATACTCGCGTTTCATAATAATAATATCTTTTACTAAAAGTACATGTACAAGGTATACAGGCCTAGCTGACATCAATGACATATGTACGTACTGCTATATAGAAAGCCGCTTGTTATGCTGAACATTTTGGGCAAATTAGGTCAGTTTTGTCCCAGGATGCGACCCACACCAGTCGACTAACACCCAGGTACCCATTTTAAACTGATGGGTGAACAGGGACAGCAGGTGTCTTACGGAAACACGTTCCTAATGTTTTTCAGCCGTACCGGAGGAGATTCGAACTCCGGACCTCAGTGTGTGAGCCCTAACCTTAACCAGATGCATAGCTAGGCTAACTACAAAAAAAAAAAACAGAGAAGACCGCAGACGGAGTATAGGCTCTGGGGAGAGGGGGGGGGGAAGTTACAAACTTCACTCAAGAACCTTGGGGAGAGCATCATACCAAGCATATCCTGAGGCGCTCATCAGCCAAATAACTGCTGCAGCAAATGCTCATCTGGCAAATCTAATAGCTTTTAGACTAAGTAGGCATGATAGCACCAGTGTTAACACTTTCTATAGGATTATTATAATCAAAAGCGCTAAACCACAAGGGTTATACAGCACTTTCTATATTATTATAATCAAATAGAAGCGCTAAACCACAGGGGTAGCACTTTCTATATGAACTTATTACATTGTGCACTCCCCCCCCCCTAAACATCAGGATCACATGCCCAGCAACACCCCCATGCTGGCATGGGAGGTAATTAGGATTTATTCGAGAAAGTGGAAAGCAGTTCCAATTCTTTGGGTCAAGAGCCTCACACCAGCATCAAGGAATCTCATGATTACTACTAGTCATTTTATGCGCTAAATACCCCTATTGGTTTTAGTGCTTTATTACAACATAAGGAGCTCAACCCGTATGGGTCATACTCATACGGCACCTGGAGAAATGAATTTATCATGGGGGAGCGCTAAACCTGTAAGGATTATACAGCGCCTGTTGGAAGGAATTCAGGGAACTGGAGCACAGATCCAATTCCCTAAATCAAGAGCCTCTCACCAGCATCATGGAATGAAGCCGTCAAATGAAAATCTCATTAATGGGGGGGGGGGGGAAGCACTAAAACCAGTCATACAGTACTTGGAAAATTGGAGACGCTCAGGTTCAACACGAGGAAGGAGAGGCCAGGTACAATTCCTCAGACAGGAATTCTTTCAGAGATGTTTTGACCTAAGGGAGGCCAAATAAAATTACTTTAATTATTTTAATTAAAACTAAGCGCTAAACCCACAAGGGTCATACAGCACTCCTTATTACCAGTTTTGTAGTACTCTCGTACCTGCAACACTGATTTAACACTAAATGCGACTCTTTTAGGATGTTACCGACTGCAATGCTTCCATCTTGGGTCAAGTTAAGCCAGTAATTTGACACTCACAGGAAAGCGTTAGTTCTACAGGGGTCATATAATGCCTGTTTAGAATCGGCACTGCTGCAATGACCTGTTTGTTGAAGTGATCCATCAATGTATTCACTTGGTCCCAGCACAGCTGCTGATTATATTCATGGAGAATTACTACTACTATGATGGGGAAACAACTAAATTATTATTATTATTATTATAATCAAAAGAAGCACTAAACCACGGGAAACACTAAATGCATAGTGGTTATACAACACTTGGGGATATGGGAGGCAACCAGGTTCAATGGTTGATTAATAGGATTTAAAGCCTGACTACACGAGGGTCATTAAGGCTGCACAGTCACTTTTTCATCACCAGACAAGAAATCTTTAAACCATAAAATAGGGAGAAATACACCTGTGTAAAGAGGGAGTTCGTCTTTGGATCCATGAGCTCTTCACTTGTATTATGGCATCTCCAAGGGTTATATTCACCATAAGTACTAAACCCATAATGGTCATGCAGCAACTGAGAATGGGATATAATTGGATTTGACCAAGGAAAGTCAGGTCAGAGTCCTTAGAACAAGATGACCATATTTAGAGGAAGTGCTAAACCTATAAGGGTCATACAGCACCTAGGGAAAAAAGAGGAAATTAGGTTCTATCCAGGGTAGGGGAGAGCAGATCCAATTCCTTATATCAGGAGGATATTGCCAATATTCAGGAGCCTCCCTCAAGGGGCTTAGATCAAGAACCCATCAGCATAAAGGTACACCCCATCCTTTTGAAGGAATGGGGCACACCTCACCTTTAATCAACTATCCGGGTAAGAGATGGCTGGTTAAACAAAATATAGGACGATGTTGCAATGATACGTAATGTCAAATTCTTTTAGATCAAAAAGCTGCATTATAATTACCATAATCATTAATTTAAACACTAAACCCAAAAGAGAAAACTTGCAATAACCGACTGGTTATCAGCAAACACATTAAAGACCTTACTGTAAGGCAGAACAGCCCTTTCTAAAACAAAACAGAAAGGAGGATTTTGGGTTTTTAAGTACCATAAGATATTCATTAAAAAAGGGTAAGCAACATACTACTAACAGCTCTTAATAAGAATGATGGTTCTATTATGAGAAGTGTCTTGGCCCAAAGTATGTAGCCTTCAAAGAGGTAGGACTACTGCATTCTTCCACTCCAGGTGGACTGACAATGTGACCTGGCAGTCCTCACAGAGCAATGTTGGTAACTTTTCCATGTGGTAGCAAATAATGAGTCGTGTACCTCATGAATCGGCAAGAGAGTGCAGTCTCCCAAACCTGATATGTGGAAAGACGGCCAGAATTCCCAACATGGTTTGACAGAAAACAACAGCTTGTGGTTCAATTCAAATCAACATTGTTGTAAGCGGTTGCAGAATTGCTTGAGAGAGTATTGAAAAATATTTCAGAAAGGAATACACCTTTGAAAATTCGGTAGAGTAGGCCATGAATAGTTAATTCAGCAACCTAGTCTGCCTGTTCAATGCCCTGAACATCAGTGTGTCCAGGTTCCCTGCATAAAACGTTTGTTTACTAGAAATGTGACAACCAAGGTTGTGTATGAAGGATGGGGAATCTAATTTTTGGCTACCCTGAAGGCACTGTGCGAGACGGAAAAAAAATGAGAGGCTGGCATGGTCACAATCTGTATGACAGTGCTGAAAGTAGCTTACAACTCTGCTAAATACTGGCTAGCACTAGTAAAAGTCCCAAGATGATTCTTTCTGGAAAAACAGCTGCATACCCAACACCATCTAGATATTCAGAGCCATCAGAGTACACAACCATAGCAGAGAACATGACCAAGTGTTCAAGAAAGAGTGAGCATAAGGCAGGCAAGTGAGCTTTTGGGCATGGAGGTGAGGAGGAGCAAACTTTAATCATCACAACTTCCAGAGAAGGGAAGGAAAAGTAAACGGTAGGGACAAAACAGGTGGTAAATTAAGGGATGTGCATATTTAGGGCTTGAATACAGAGGAAAGGGGTGCAATAAATGGGGATGGTGATTAATAAAGTATGTACTTACTAATAGACTTAATAGTTCCATAAGTGGAAGGATCATGAAGGTCATCAATACAAACAAAACAGCAGACAATATGTAGTGTCAATCTTGCAAAGATGAGGCATTTGCCTCTTATACTGGGTGTGTATAAACACTCATTTCACACTAAGTGAAAATTTGGAGCCAGAACACAAATAGAGCTTGTTTTTTCTGGTGTACAATAAGATGTGCTTTATATTGAAAATCTGATTTATAATTATAGTACTCAATTATCTTACAATTATGCTCAATCAACACAGCTATGTAGTCTTCTATTAGATTATGAAAACCAGGCATATATTCCATTTCTGCAGCTACTCTTTCTGGCATATTCATTATTCAAGAGGCTTAGTTTTGGGTCTATTTTTTTGGGGGCAAAATTATTATACTGATGGGGGTGTTAAAAAAAAAAAAATCCATCAAAGGGTACCTCAAACTCCTTTGATCAAGAACCCTTCACCAACACCATGACCCATTTTCCCATGAAGGGACACTCAGTAATTAAACATGCATATAATAGTATTGGAGGATGGGTTGAGGATGTGAATCAGGAAAAATGGAAAATGCCACTAACAGTTTTCCAGAAGCCGACATGCATACTTGTAACGCTTAACAAACATTACAATATAGAAACACCATATAATTAAGACTAATAGATGGCATACTTTTATATTTTTATTACAAAACTCACTTTACACCTAACATTAAAAAAAAAATGGACTATGTATGGCCTCACAAATTGGAATATTTTACCTAGTGAAGAATATATGCTTTACATATAAAATTAAAATTAATAAAACTTAAATTTTCATTAGACAGACCAGACCTGTCTTCCCCCAAAGTATAAGAGTCCTCTTAAACACACAGTATTATGTATAAACTAGCACAATGTAAAACTGAAATTCCTTCATATTCATAAAATTCTGAGAATGATAAAAATTTAAACTAGACATAATTATGGGAAATTAAGCACAAATCCAATCAATGAAACTTGTACTGTACTCCTTTCGATACATTCAATGCCTTAGGGTAGAACTGCCTCACAACTGGTTGATCTGAGATCTGAACTGCCTTCACAGCAGTCAATAAATCTCAATGTCGACATATCCATGTACTACATGTTCGTGCCATCTGGTTGAGTATTTTGGATTAGTGTGATATTATCACCCTTCAACAGAATGCGACCTGAAATAAAATTAACTAACTTTACTGATTTATAAAAATATTTTCTGTTGGCTAAAAAAGACATCTTTCCATTTGTACATATGAAATATTATACTGAAACATTCCAAGAAGAAATTATTATTATTATAATTATGGGGATAAAGCTGCACAATTTTTTGTAATACAATGGCCATCTCCCACTGAAGTAGGGTGACATGAAAAAGAACACTTTCACCATCACTCAATTCCATTACTCTCTTGCCAGAGGTGCTCTGACATTATAGCTCAGATGTCCCTCCAAACTGCAATATCCCCACCCCTACTTAATAGTGCAGGCACTGTACTTCCCACCTCCAGGACAAGTCCAGCTAACTGGTTTCCCTAAATCCCTTCATAAATTTTGCCTTGCTCACGCTCCAACAGTACAGTGGACCCTCGGTTAACGAATACCCCGGAAATCGTACAATTATGCAAGTATAATATTGTAAGTGCATGTGGAAGTGTATTTTTGGGGGTCTAAAATAGACTAACCTACGTGACATTATTTCTTAAGGAAGTAAATTCGTTCGGTAATGGCACTTGAGCAGGCTTCTGGGATGAAGTTTTTTCGTTAACTGAGGGTCCACTGTACATCAAGTCATAAAAACCATTTACCTCCACTCGCTCCTATTTAACACACTCACAGTCTGTTGGATTTTTAAGCCCCTCACATACAAAACCTCCTTTACCCCCTCTCTCCAACCTTTTCTAGGACGACCCCTACCCCGCCTTCCCTTCACTACAGATTTATACATTCTCCAACTCATATTATTTGTTCTTTATTATATTACTATTGCCCAAAAGAGCAATTCTGGTTGGTTTTGACATTTTCCCAGGAGAGAAAATTGGAATGCCCATCTTAAGGGGGTGAAAGTTTGAGGTCTAAGTGAACCCCAAGAACTTTGAAACTTGGCACGGAATGTTTTTTATTTGAGCGGAGCATAACAATGGAGTGAGACAATTTCAAACTTTCATTTTTTAAAATGTTAGATTGGAGTGTAACAAATTAGTTTTAGGGATTTTATGTGCTGCTAGAGTGAAGGCAAGGTAACATTTATAAAAGGATTCAAGTACAGTGCATGCACAGAGATGCTGCAGTTCAGAGGGTCATCTGAACTGTCATATCTATGCACTTCTGCTAAGAAAGATTAAATAAATTATCATGCATGTCGTAAGAGACGACTAAAATGCCAGGAGCAAGGGGCTAGTAACCCCTTCTCCTGTATATATTACTAAATGTAAAAGGAGAAACTTTGGTTTTTCTTTTGGGCCACCCTGCCTCGGTGGGAAACGGCCGATGTGTTGAAAGAAAGTTTCCTTTGATTCGCTGTACCTTGCTGGAAAATGGCAGATGTGGAAAAAAAAAAATCTCATCAATGTATGACTTAGTATATGTGGATGTATTCTGAGTTTATCCTTATTAAAGCTAGTCTGCCGTGCAATGGCAAAAAAATTAATTACATAGTAAAAACAGTCCAAAATTTGGCACACTATTAAAGGAAAATTTTAATTAAAAATAAAACTGAACTCTCATTAAGGTGTTTGGACACATTAATGTTGGAGTGTGAGTAGGGTAATATTTAGTGAAGGGATTCAGGGAAACCGGTTATTACAGATTTAGCCGAACTTGAGTCCTGGAAATGGGAAGTACAGTGGTCCCTCGGTTTTCGGTCATCTCCAAACTCGAACAATTATGTAAGTGTATTTTCGTAAGTGCTGTTGCAAGTGTATTTTTGGGGCTCTGAAATAGACTAACTTACGTGACATTATTTCTTAAGGAAGTAAATTCGTTCGGTAATGGCGCTGCTGTACTGTACTGTAGTACAATGCCTGCACTTTAACCCTTTGGGGGTCGACAGGCCCTCTCCCAAACTCGTTCTCAGGGTCGGAAATTTTTTGGAAAAATAAATTATTTTTTCTTATGAAATGGTAGAGAATCTTTTTCCGATCATTACGACACCAAAAGTATGAAATTTGATGGAAAACTTACGGAATTATGCTCTCGCGAAGTTATCGGTCTCGACGATATTTACGCAGCAGCGATTTCGCCCACTTTGAGTCCTATTTTTGGCCAATTCCAATGTTCCAGTCTACTAAAATCATAGCTATTTCGCTAGAACTACATTTTTTTCTATCGATTGAGTACAAGAAACCACCCATTTACCAATTTCAACTACCCAAAAAAGTGGTCAGAAAATGGCAATTTGGCCAATTTCACACAAATTTCAAAGGATGCCAATTTCAAAACGGGGTCCAGAATAAACAAAGCAGACATTCCTGGCACTAAACTAACATCTCTGTTCATTAGTCATGTCTCCAGGCCCCTCTTACATTACTTTTGGTTTCCATTTTGAATTTTTATTCTCAAAAAAAATAGAAGATTTACTGTTATGTATACAACTGGATCATTGTAAAAATGGTATAAATAATATCAGCGCACTTGTGCAAGAATATTAGACTCGCCAGTTGATGTGTATTGGACGCATGGTGTGATTTGTTTACTCTTGAACAGCGGCAAAAATTTAACATTTTCGCTAATTTGAACTCAATTTCAAGGTACTTGTATTCGTCAAACCAATCAAAATCATCTCTATTTCTGTAATATATCGTCCATTCTATCATATGAGACAAAGAAAACGAGAATACATCAATAAATACCATACGAAAATAGACTGCAAAGTCGCTGTTTTAAACGAAAAAAACGGTTGGAGTTTTTTTTCTCATTATGCAGTGTGTGCTGCAGGAATTTTTTTTATACTGCGCACAATGACCACACAGACCCATTCTTTCATATGTAGGCCTACCAGCCATTTCCCGCTTAATTTGAGGCCGCTAGAATTTACGCGTACTAGTATGGTACCAACCCTGGCACGTAAAACGTACTAGTACGGCACTGACCCCAAAAGGGTTAAAGCAGGGGTCTGGGATAGTGACAGTTTGGAGGGACTATTCTAAACTGTAGTATCTGAGCACCTCTGCAAAGACAGTGATTATGTACGAGTGAGGTGAAAGTGTTAAATGATGAAAGTATTTTCTTCAAGGGGATTTTCTTTCTTTTTGGGCCACCCTGCCTCGGTGGGAGATGGCCGACTTGTTGAAAAAAAAAACATATATAATTTTTAAATATTTATTTATAAATTATTGCATCTCATCTAGACTGGTGAATAAACCTGTCACTACACTGACCAAGTCACCTAGCAGGATTCCTGAACAACTATATGATGGACCCCAATGGAAATAAGTCACTCTGACTTTTTTGGGTTATCCTAGGTTTTCTACACATATGCTGCTATGTATGATAATAGTATATGTAGTAACTGTATTTGTGTATACCTGAATAAACTTACTTACTTAAATGTTAGTGACAAAAATTTGGTGACTTTCTTGAATAATGAATAGTACTTATACTGTAACAACTGCTTTGTATTACCATTAAAACGATAGTACTGTATTATCTACAGCTTACCAATAGTTTTCCGAGTTCCTTTCTTCATGTGTACTTCCTCTGCCTGATCCAACATTACGTTCATGTATTCATCGAAGCCAATAATATGTCCTTCGATACGTAAATTTTGGTTTTCATAGAGCCAAACCTGTACTCTAGCTCGGGACTGCAGGTACCTAAAGATAAGGTTCTGAAGACTGGGTTAAGGAAAAGTGCAGTGGAATTTTACTGAACAATGCTAAAACATTTAAAAAATCTATCAAATTCACAAAACATCAAGTTACCCCAAAAGGGATACAAGATGAACTCAAGGTATGTCACAAACGAAAGGAAAAAGTATGGCCAGCAGCCAGATATATACAAGCCTATATACAATCATGGCAGTGGGGTAGTGACCAGCTTATAGGTTAGGTCAGACAAGGCTATATAAAGCTATAAAAACATATTTAACCACAAATAAGCAAATTCCAAATAAACCAAATACATTTGGAATCATTGTTCATTGTATTTACATTTGAGCAAGCAGCTGGCAGTGAAATAAGAATATTTAACAACACTATGGTAAAACTGTGGTCATTTCTTTATAGTACTTTTTAATAGAGGCCACAGATATATCAGATCACTTTTTAGTTGTAGCTACAGTCTTCAAGCAGGCACTGGACAGGCACCTCAAGTCGGTACCTGATCAGCCGGGCTGTGGTTCGTACGTTGGACTGCGTGCGGCCAGCAGTAACAGCCTGGTTGATCAGGTTCTGGTCCAACAGGAGGCCTGGTCACAGACCAGGCCGCGGGGGCGTTGACCCCTGGAATTCTCTCCAGGTAGACTCAAGGTAGACAGTGAGAGTAAAAGGTAGATGGGATACAAGGAAAATGGAAGAGGCAAGTAAGAGAGAGGTGAAGATTTATAAACTAAAGAAGGAGGCAGTTAGGGTAATATATAAACACTGTTAGAGGACAGATAGGCTAGTGTGAGCATAGGCAATGGGGTAGAAGATGTATGGGGTAAGTTTAAGAATACCATAGTGTTAGTGTGTTCAGAAGAAGTTTGTGGTTACAGGAAAGTGGGTGCCAGAGGAAAGAAGAGCAATTGGTGGACTATTGATGTAAAGAGTAATAGGAGAGAAAACGTTAGCATATGAGAGGTTTTTACAAAGTAGATGTGATGCAAGGAGGGAGGATTATACGGAGAGAAAAAAAGGTTAAGAGAGTGGTGAAGCAATGTAAAAGAGAGCAAATAAGAGTGGATGAGATGTTATCAACAAATTTTGTTGAAAATAAGAAAGTTTTTGAGTGAGATTAATAAGTTGAGAAAGCCTAGGGAACGAATGGATATGTTAGTTAAAAATAGGAGAGGAGAGTTATTAAACAGAGAGTTAGAGGTATCGGGAAGATGGAGGGAATATTTTGAGGAATTGTTAAATGTTGATGAAGATAGGGAAGCTGTGATTTTGTGTATATAGCAAGGAGGAATAATATCTTGCAGGAGTGGGGAAGAACCAGTTGTGAGTGTGGGGGAAGTGAGTGAGGCAGTGGGTAGAATGAAAGGGGGTAAAGCAGCTGGGATTGATGAGATAAAGATAGGCATAGTTCCTTTGTATAAAGGCAAAGGGGACAAAAGAGAGTGTAAAATTATAGGGGAATAAGTCTGTTGAGTAAACCTGGTAAAGTGTATGGTAGAGTTATTATTAAAAGAATTAAGAGTAAGACAGAGAGCAGGATAGCAGATGAACAAGGAGGCCTTAGGAAGGGCAGAGGGTGTGTAGATCAAGTGTTTGCAGTGAAACATATAGTAGGTGAACAGTATTTAGATAAGGGTAAAGAGGTTTTTGTGGCATTTATGGATTTGGAAAAGGCATATGATAGGGTGGATAGGGGAACAATGTGGCAGATGTTGCAAATGTATGGAATAATAGGTAGGTTATTGAAAGCAGTGAAGAGTCTTTACGAGGATAGTGAGGCTCAGATTAGAGTATGTAGGTGAGAGGGGGATTATTTCCCAGTAAAAGTAGGTCTTAGACAGGAATGTGTGATGTCACCATGGTTGTTCAACATATTTATAGATGGAGTTGTAAGAGAAGTGAATGCTTGGGTGTTGGCAAGAGATGTGGGGTTAAAAGATAAAGAATCTAACACAAAGTGGGAGATTCTGAAGAGAAGTTGCAGAGGTTGGTTGAGGAGTTTGGTAGGGTATGTAAAAGAAGGAAATTAAAAGTGAATATAGGAAAGAGTAAGGTGATGAGGATAACAAAAAAATTAGGTAACGGAAGATGGGATATCAGACTGGAGGGAAAGAGTATGGAGGAGGTGAAATTATTCAGATATTTGGGAGTGGACGTGCCAGCGGATGGGTCTATGAAAGATGAGGTAAATCATAGAATTGAAGAGGGGAAAAAGGCGAGTGTGGTATAAACCTTGGTAATAAATACCGACAAGTTGGTTTAGAGACACATGTTCTATTGTGTCGGTGATGACTAATCGCCGTCACCAACAATAGAACGTAACACTGGAAACCACAAAATTTCTAAAACATTAGCATACATGATACTCAAGCAGGCAAAGCACCAACAACACAGGAGTCACATGATCTCATCGTCTACCCGTCCTCATCCCAATATGGCATTCTTCAGGTCACCATGCATCACTCACACCTCACTCTCTGCCTATATATATCTTTCAACCTCTGTATATTAGAAGTGCTCAAGATCCCAAGACCAAAACGTTTTCTAATAAATATGTCAGTGTTTGCTTACATGTCTTTCTAAACCAAGGTGAGTGGTGCACTGAGGAGTTTGTGGGGTCAAAGAACTTTATTCATGAAAACAAAGAGGGGAATGTATGAGAGTATAGTTATACCAACGCTCTTGTATGGGTGTGAGGCATGGGTTGTGAATGTTGCAACAAGAAGGCTGGAGGCAGTGGAGATGTCGTGTATGAGGGCAATGTGTGGTGTGAATATAATGCAGAGAATCTGTAGTTTGGAGATCAGGAGGAGATGTGGGACTACCAATACTATTATCCAGAGAGCTGAGGAGGGGTTATTAGAGATGGTTTGGACATGTAGAGAGGATGGAACAAAATAGAATGACTTCGAGTGTATAGATCCATAGTGGAGGGAAGGTGGGGTAGGGGGTGGCCTAGGAAAAGTTGGAGGGAGGGGTAAAGGCTTGGACTTCCAGCAAGCATGCATGAGCATGTTAGATAGAAGCGAATGCAGACAAATGGTTTTTAGGACTTGACGTGCAGTTGGAGTGTAAGCAAGTTAACATTTATGAAGGGATTCAGAGAAACTGGCAGGCCGGACTTGATTCCTGGAGATGGGAAGTACAGTGCCGGCACTCTGAAGGAGGGGTGTTAATGTTGCAGTTGTATAACTGTAGTGTAGGCATGCCTCTGGCAAGACAGTGATGGAGTGAATGATGATGAAAGTTTTTCTTTTTCGGGCCACCCTGCCTTGGTGGGAAACGGCTGATGTGTTAATAAAAATAAAAACCTATGCATATCATGGAATAAGTAATCTTTTCTTGTGCAAATTGTCACATTAGGAAATTCAGATAAAATTCATGTACAACACCTGGGTATCAATAATGATGAATAAGACTCATGTACAACACCTGGGTATCAATTATTTAGGCATCTCACCACCTGTCTAAATGTAATGGACAGGTAGTATTTTCAGTACATGTATGTAAGTACTGAATAGTGCAAAATAATGTAGCAGTTGCCACTAACTATAGCCTATTATTATTATAATCATGGGGGAGCACTAAACCCAAGGGATTATACAGCACCTGTGGGGGGGGGGGTAATGAAAGGTATTTAGATTCAATTCAGGGAACTGGAGCATTGATCCAATTCCCTATATCAAGAGCCCCTCACCAATGTCAAGGAACCTCCCTTGAGAGGAACTATAGCCTAAGAACATAAAACATAAGGCCTATTAGACCATGCTAGACAGAAACATCTCACACCCAACCGCACCTGCTCAAGTACCTGTCCAACCTATATTAAAGCTACCCAAGTTCTCACTTCAGTGCCACGACCTAGGAGTTCGTTCTACTGTTTAAGGATCCCTGTTCTGATTTCTCATTTATGCAAACCCTCTCCTGTCTATTGATACAATATAATTTAATTTGTGTTTTTGGATTTCCCCGTGCCTTATTTCTCTTAAATTGAAGGATACCCTTTGAAAATAACGAGTAAGACATAAGCAACATTTAGATATTTTTGTCAAAACGTTTTATACTGGTATGTTTAATTTATAAATTAACTCAAATAAAAATCATATCTATAAAGTTAAGAGAAACAGGAAAGTCCTGTTTTGTTTGTAGTGTTGCTACTTGAGAAAAAGATGGTTAGAAAATCTATGGGTATTAAATAGTCCAAAACATTTTTTGTAATAAATTACCGGCGTTTTCTCTGGGAACTTTATACAGTAATTACATATATTAATGAAAACAAATCCTATATTGTTATCCTACAGCTAATATCTATTGGTTACAAGGTACAATGAAACGTTAAAAATATACTCAGAGGCATAAAATCCATTAAAATAAAAGCTTTTTAGGATCACCATGAGCCAACATGACGCCTCCTAAAACCTGCTATTCTGGCGCCAACTCATAAATCCACAAAAAAATCACACTATCTTCACTCAAAAGGATACAATGGGCAGCACCATGACCTTCTGCACCTTAGATTTGGGAGCGTAGGACATCTTGGTGATTATTTGTAGGGTTAATCTCCCTCAAAAAATACAAAACTAGGGATGGAAGTAGTGAGACGACGCCAAGCCCAGTGAGGTTGTAAATACTGGAGGAGGAACACCACGTGTGATTGGTCGACGCCGCAGCGAGACACACCAACATCACTTTGCGTCAATAACGTTTTATTACGCTTTTAAGTAGGTAAGTATGTTCATTTACGTACAGTTTTAGGCTATTTTCCGTTATCTCGGTTGTCTTACAGAATAATGTGTTTAAATTACCTAGAATAACCCATAAAAGTCACACCAAGTATTTTTTCAAGGACCCCCCAATGGAAATCAGTCACTTTGTTGTTTTGGGGCTATCCTAGGTAATTTACACTATTTATGACAGTTGTACTTATGTATACCTTACTTACTTGCCTGAAATCCTGTGCATACTATGGGCTTTCAATTATTGTTTATTTTGTAATGCAGTGATTGGAAATAAAGAATCTTAATCTTAGCTAGGGTCTTTGAGTAACTCACAAAAAAAAATATATTGATTTGGAGGACACAGATATGGGCACATGAAAAGCACATTGTTTACTTTGAGCTAGAATTACTTATAAACTCAAGCAATGTGATATATACCCCGATGAAGATCTCTTGATCTGAGAAATAGTAATTCTTTTCATGTACATTTCACAAAAGTTTAACATAGTAACAAATGTACGAATTACTTACCGTGACCCAATATAATCAAACAAAGCGACTTATTCCCAACGTTGTAAGTTTTTATGTAAGCAATACATAGAGAATAAGCTACTCTAATATTTATGGGTTATCCAAGGTAATTTACACTACATATGATAATTGTACTTATGTGTACCTCTACCTAGATAAACTTACTAACCCTGACAGTGGTAGGGCAGGAAGTGTTCTTATTGTAAACGGAATTACGATTAAGTTTTTGTGGATTACCTCTCACATAGGCCTCCAGGAGCATCACAAAATTGATGTATTAACTATACAAGCATTAAATAAAGAGAACGTTGAGTATAATTTTGTTTTTTCTTAAAAGAAGTTTACGAAATATTGCCAAAAAGCAACTAGCAAACGAGCTTGAAGAGAATAGAGCAGTACAGATAGGAACTAGCAGATCTATTATCCATTACAATGAAATGTGTCAAGTCTAACATATCTATGGAGAAAGTAATAAGGTCATTATATCTTAGTGTCCAAACATCCAACCTTTCAGAGACACCTCCATGCAAACCTTACAGGATATGGCATAATATATCTGAAATCTTGAGGCTGTATGTCCAAAATGTTATGTATAACAATGGGCTTTCTCCATTCACACCTAAATGTCACCCATAAGATATTACAAGGACCCCAATGGAAATAAGTCACTTTGTCTGACTTTTTTTTTTATCCTGGGTAATCTACACATATGCTGCTATGTATGATAATTTATGTAACTGTATTTATGTGTACCTGTACCTGAATAAACTTACTTATATTATTTTGCGTCGACTAGTTCAAGGAACTTTTTATGAAGATTGCAACCCAGGTATGGCCAGTTTTTTAGTAGGTAATAAGATATCATTTTTTTGAGATTGTGTACCTTACTGTACTGCACACAACAACTATATGAGGTAATTGCAAAAAAGAAAATAGTGGTAATTAGATATAAACTTTCTGAGATTATATTCTTTTCTGTACTGTATACAACTATATGAAGTAATTGTAAAATACGAAATGACAAGTATTACTTTTTAGTGATGTAACAACGCGCAATGGAGTCTGACAAAGACCCATTGTGACCTCTGTAAGTCTGTGTTAGCGCTACCGCTCACAGGCGGTACAAATAAAATACATCAGCCTTGTTGACCATGAACAATCAAAACCAGAACATTGGTGGCCTTTTGCAGCCTCAGCACCAACAACTTCCGGGGGACTTCAGTGCCAGCGTTAGTAAGTTTATTTAGGTACAAATAAGTACAGCTACGAATATTTAGGGATTATAATTATCATACATAGAAATATATATGTGTCAGTTATCTAGGATAACCGAAAACAAAACGACGCGTTGATCATGGAGTAAGCCGCATGGCTCTGCTGGTGTTTATGCCTGAGGACCACCTGATCTACTTTGGGAGTTTAATGTTCACATTTCTCTTTCCGAAGAGACTTTGTTTCCTTTCTCATTCGTCCCTAGATCTAGGCAATTTGTTTTTCCCAGGACTCCGGGAAATAGGGTTCAATAAAGCGTCAGCGTTGGTGGCCCTGAATAACCCCAGCTCTACGGATGTTTTTAACGGTTTTAGAGTGAACCGGTTACCAAACACAGATGGGTGTGGGCGTCCCGCTCTGCTGGGGTTTGGTAAGGGAGGTTCACCTGGTGTAATAGGTACTTTATTTATTCCTGTTTCTAGATGCAAAGAAAACTCTTATTTCCATTTCTCATCGCATAGTTTTGGGAAATACATATTTCTTCCCTGTACATCATCGGGAAGCAGGGATCGATACGGCATTAGCTGTAAGTCAGTAAACTGTAATTGGCCTTAACAAGGCATAAGAACATAAGAACATAAGAAAGAAGGAACACTGCAGCAGGCCTACTGGCCCATGCGAGGCAGGTCCAAATCTCCCACCGGCTTAAGCCAATGCCCCGACCCATCCAGGTCAGGTTACATTCACTTAAGGAAGGAGCTCGGCATCTGACCTAGTAGCACAAACTAGTCAGGTCTAACTCACACCCACCCGCACCCACTCATATATTTATCTAGCCTATTTTTAAAACTACACAACGTTTTAGCCTCTATAACTGTACTCGGGAGTTTGTTCCACTCATCGACAACTCTATTACCAAACCAATGCTTTCCTATATCCTTCCTGAATCTGAATTTATCCAACTTAAAGCCATTGCTGCGAGTCCTGTCAATACTAGATATTTTTAGCACGCTATTTACATCACCTTTATTTATTCCTGTTTTCCATTTATACACCTCAATCATATCCCCCCTAATTCTACGCCTTTCTAGAGAGTGCAGATTCAGGGCCCTCAGTCTATCCTCATAGGGAAGATTTCTGATACATGGAATCAACTTAGTCATCCTCCTTTGTACGTTTTCCAGAGCATTTATATCCATTCTGTAATAAGGTGACCAAAACTGTGCAGCATAATCTAGATGAGGCCTCACCAAGGATATATAGAGTTGAAGAACAACCTGATATGATATGAAGCCAAGGATTCTGTTCGCTTTATTGCGAACACTTATGCACTGCTGTCTTGGTTTTAGATTACTGCTAACCAGAACTCCTAAATCCTTTTAGCAATCAGTAGTATTAAGATCTACATTATTTAGTTTATATGTGGCATGGTTATTGTCCTGTCCAATATTTAGAACTTTGCATTTATCTATATTAAACTGCATCTGCCACTTCTCCGACCACTGCATCAGTCTATTCAAATCTTCCTGGAGTGCTCTAATGTCCTCATTTGAATGAATTGGACGGCCTATTTTGGTGTCATCGGCAAACTTGCTTATGTCGCTATTTATTCCCTCATCTATGTCGTTTATGTAGATTGTGAACAACAAGGGGCCCAATACTGACCCCTGTGGAACACCGCTTGTGACACTTCCCCACTCTGATTTCTCCCCATTTATGCAAACTCTCTGCTGCCTATTTGTCAACCATGCCTCTATCCAGGAAAAATTTCTCCTCCTATTCCGTGTGCCTTAATTTTCCTCAATAGTCTCTGATGTGGGACTCTATCAAAAGCCTTACTGAAGTCCATATACACAATATCATATTCATTACCATGATCTACCTCCTCAAACACCTTAGTGAAAAAGTTATTAAATTTGTAAGGCAGGAACGCCCTTTTGTAAAACCGTGCTGAGATTCGTTGATTAATTTATGCTTTTCAAGATGGCTGCGAATTGCCTCGGCAATTATTGATTCCATAAATTTTCCCACTATGGAGGTTAGGCTTATTGGTCTATAGTTCGAAGCTAAGGACCTGTCACCTGCTTTGAAAATAGGTATTACATTTGCCATTTTCCACTTATTTGGCACCATGCCAGTTTGCAGTGATATGTTGAAAAGATTAGCCAACGGGTTGCTAAGCTCCTCTTTACATTCCTTTAGAACCCTTGCATACAGTTCATCAGGGCCTGGGGATTTGTTAGGTTTCAATTTATCTATTTGTCTAAGGACCATGTCACTTGTGACCCTAATCGTGCATAGTTTACTATCATCCTGTTCTACATAATTAATTATTTCTGGAATATCGCTAGTATCTTCCTGTGTAAAAACTGAGAGGAAGTAAGTGTTAAACATTCTACACATTTCCTTATCACTGTCGGTGAGCTGACCTGAGTGACTTTTGAGTGGGCCTATCTTGTCCCTAATCTTACTTCTGTATACCTGAAAAATCCTTTTGGGTTAGACTTCGATTCTCTCGCAACTTTAACCTCATAGTCTCTTTTTGCTTTTCTTATTCCTTTTTTATTTCTCTTTAACTGAATATATTGATTACTTAATTGCCCCTCTCCTCTTTTGATTCGCCTATATATGCCTCTCTTTTGACCAATGAGATGTTTTAATCTATTGTTCATCCACTTAGGATCATTTTTGTTTGATCTGATTTCCTATTAGGAACATAAGCTGTCTGAGCAGCTAGAACTATTCTCTGAAAACGTCATATTGGCAATCACCACCTACCTGACCCACTGTCAGGTCATTCCAGTTCAGCCTACCCAGGTAATTTTTCAGTCCTATGAAATCAGCCAGGCGGAAGTCAGGGACAGAGACTTGATTTCCATTAGTAGGGTAATTCCATGATATATTAAAACTGAGTGATTTGTGATCACTTTCCCCAAGCTCATCATTAACCTCAAGATTATTAACTAGCGTTTCCTGCTGGCAAGAACCAAGTCTAGCAGGTTATTTCCTCTAGTTGGTTCTGTCACCAACTGTTTCAAAAACAATCCTGAATCGTATCAAGAAAGTCACTTGACTCTAAATTTCCTGTCAAATTGCTCCAGTCAATTTGTCTAAAGTTGAAATCTCCCATTAGCACAACATTTTCATGTGTAGATGCCTTACGAATTTCATCCCATAGAAGTTTACTGCACTCCCTATCAAGATTTGGGGGCCTGTAAATCACACCCAAAATAAGTTTTACACGGCCCTCAAGAAGCTGTAACCAAAGAGATTCAGTGGCTGACGCTTCTAATTTTATATCTTGTCTAACACAACACTTTAAATTGTCTCTGACGTACATCGCTACTCCACCACCCTTCCTGTTGACCCTATCAGTGTGGAATAATTTATAGCCTTGTATGTGACATTCAGAAGGCAACTCTCTATCTTTCAGATTGAGCCAGGTCTCTGTTATAGCAATAATATCTATGTTTCCTGCACTTGCAATTAATCTTAGCTCATCTATCTTATTTCTTACACTCCTGCTATTAGTATAGTAAACCTTAAGGGAGCTAGTCTCTTGTTTCCCTGCTGTCTCCCTTTGTTTGCTGTCCTGATCCATTGCCCTTATTTGTAACTTTATGATGAATGTCTTTTATACACTTACTGTTTTCAGCCCTAGTGTTGCAAACTGACTGTTCCCCACACACACCCATACCTCTATCATCTATCAGTTTAAAATACTAGGCATGTCAGCAATGGCCCTCTCAATCGAGTTGGCAAGTGCTTCCACCCCTGTCCCAGAGAGATGTACCCCATCCCTTGCATACATATCATGTTTGCCATAAAAGTTGTCCCAGTTGTCAATGAATGGGATTGCAAGTTCCTTGCAGTATCTGTTTAGCCAGCAATTTGCACCAATTGCCCTAGACAACCATTCATTTCCCATCCCTTCTAGGCAAGATGCTACATATGATTGGGACCCTCCCTTGGACTTAATTAGCTCTATAGCTGACCTGTACTTATCTAGCAACTCTTCTCTCCTACCCTTCCCAATATCATTTCCACCAGCACTGAGACAGATAATGGGCTTGTTCCCATTACCTGACATGATATTATCTAACCTGTTGACTATGTCTCCAACACCAGCTCCAGGGAAGCACACCCTCTCTCTCGCCCTCTTATTCTTGCCTGAGCATCAGTGACAAATGTCCCCGTTCTCTATGGGACGCTTGTCCTCGTCTACTTCCCCACCGGGCACATTACAGGAGGGGCACCTGTCATCGGCTCTGTTTTAGTTCGATCGCTAGCGCACTCAGCTCACACACTGAGGTCCGGAGATCGAATCCCCGGTACGGCTGGAAAACATTAGGGACACGTTTCCTTAAGACACCTGTTGTCATGTTCACCCATCAGTAAAATGGGTACCTGGGTGTTAGTCGACTGGTGTGGGTCGCATCCTGGGACAAAACTGACCTAATGCTCTGCATAATAAACGGCTTTCTATATAGTAATATGTCATTGATGTCAGCTAGGACAGTATACCTTGTACATGTACTTGTAGAAATGAAGATATTATTATTATTATTTTTCCGCTCTGCGGAAATTTTTAACGGGTTTAGTAGGAAGCCGATTACTAAACTCGGATGAGTGGTGTGGACGTTTTGCTGTGCTGGGTCTTTGCGAGGAGGTCCACCTGGTCTATTTGGGAACTTATAGTTAATTTTCTATTTACAAAATGACTCCTGTTCCCATTTCTTTCATCGCCCAACTTCTGGAGGCAGGGCAGGATACAGCGTAAACTGTTAGCAGCCCTTACAAACCCAACAAAACGAAGACCCGACAGTCATTATGTTCAAATTTATTTCCATGAGGTCCATTGATATTCTTCCCTAGAGTGCCACCCACAACAGTCGAGTAACACCAAGGTACCATAGGTCAGAACTCCAACAGCAGTGTTCAATCTTCTTATCTATTTACTGCTAGGTGAACAAAGGGATCGAGTTTGGGTCCTTCGGATGTGAGCAGAATGACAATATATTTCACGTTTAAATTTTAACAGTTGGGAAAGCTTTTATAATTACCCAGCACTGTATGATCCTAGTAGGTTTAGCGCTTTGTTTTGATAATAATAAATTTCATAATTACCAATTTACTTATTGTATTTGTAATTACTTGTTTGTAGCTACAGGAGCAGAGTTATGCTCAGTTTTCCGTCTTCAATAATTTTTTCATATTTTTTTTTGTTTGTTTAATTTCCATTGGTAATTTATTCCATTGATCCGACACAAAGTAGAAAAATTCCTTAATATCCATTTGGCTCCACTTTTTTTTCTCAACTTACAGCTGTGTCCTCTTGTTATTCCTGTTGCAGGTACAGAAAATATCTTTATTTAATGTTTCATGTTTTTTTTATGCCCTCATATGTGGTTATCATGTTCTTTCTCTTCCTTCTATCAGCCAGTGTGGGCATCTTTATTATTGAATTGGTAACCAATTTGTAGCTCTTCTTTGCACCTTTTATAACTGGTGGCTAAAGCTCTCGCTTCACACACGGAGGGCCCGGGTTCGATTCCTGCCGGGGTGAAAACATTTCGACGTGTTTCCTCACACCTGTTGTCATGTTCACCTAGCAGCAAATAGGTACCTGGGTGTTAGTTTACTGGTGTGGGTCGCATCCTGGGGGACAAGATTGAGCACCCCAATGGAAATAAGACAGACAGTCCTCGGTGATGCACTGACTTTCTTGGGTTATCCTGGGTGGCTAACCCTCCGGGGTTAAAAATCCAAAGAAATCTTATTTTTAACTTAAGTGCAGTGGTCTAGAAAGTTTCTTCTATTTACTTGCATGAACGACACAATAACTTGCTGCAGATCAGAGGAGTAATGCCTGTTGTATCCTGGGTACATGCCCCAGCTCTTGAGGGGCTGAATGAGAATTTTACAATGTGATTTTTTGACAAAATCAAAGCTACGTCTACTTGTTATGTATCCCTCAAACCGCATGTATTGTATACTTCATCTCCGTACCATCACTTAATCGTTTTTTAATCCTTGTGTACCATATTACTGAATAAAATGTTCCAATTAGGGAAATTACAAAAAGATGGGGTAGTAGGATAAGTGGAATATTCACATGACTGTAACTGTAAAACAGTTACAAAAACCTGTAACTGTTTTACATGATAGTAGGATTGCTGGTGTCATTTTCTGTCTCAAAAACACGCTAGATAACAGGTATATCTTGCTACTTCTACTTACACTTAGGTCACACTACACAGCATGCACATGCATATATATACATACACCCATATCTAGGTTTTTCTTCTTTTTTCTTAATAGCTCTTGTTCTTTATTTCCTCTATTCTTCATGGGGAAGTGGAAAAGAATCTTTCCTCTGTAAGCCATGCGTGTCGTATGAAACGACTAAAATGCCGGGAGCAATGGGCTAGTAACCCCTTCTCCTGTATACATTTACTAAAAAAAGAGAAGAATTTTTTTTTATAAAACTGGGATGCATGAATGTGCATGGATGTAGTGCAGATGATAAGAAAGAGATGATTGCTGATGTTATGAATGAAAAGAAGTTGGATTTCCTGGCCCTAAGCAAAACAAAGCTAAATGTATAAATTCAAGGATTATGTGGATCAAAATAAGGGTCGGATGTGAAAAGTGGGTCATAATAAGCGTGTATGCACCTGGAGAAGAGAGGAGTGTAGAGGAGAGAGAGAGATTTTGGGAGATGTTAAGCGAGAGGGTAATTGTGGTACGGGACCTAAATGCTAAAGTAGGAGAAACATTTAGAGGGTGTGTGGTAGGTAAGTTTGGGGTGCCAGGTGTAAATGATAATGGGAGCCCTTTGATTGAACTTTGTATAGAAAGGGGTTTAGTTATAGGCTTATAGGCAATACATATTTTAAGAAAAAGAGGATAAATAAGTATACAAGATATGATGTAGGGCGTAATAACAGTAGTTTGTTGGACTACTTATTGGTAGATAAAAGACTGTTGAGTAGACCTCAGGATGTACATGTTTATAGAGGGGCCACAGATATATTAGATCACTTTTTAGTTGTAGCTACAGTGAGAGTAAAAGGTAGATGGGATACAAGGAAAATAGAAGCAACAAGTAAGAGAGAGGTGAAGGTTTATAAACTAAAAGAGGAGGCAGTTAGGGTAAGATATAAACAACTATTGGAGGATAGATGAGCTAGTGAGAGTATAGGCAATGGGGTTGAAGATGTATGGGGTAGGTTTAAGAATGTAGTGTTAGAGTGTTCAGCAGAAGTTTGTGGTTATAGGAAAGTTTGTGCAGAAGGGAAGAAGAGCGATTGGTGGAATGATGATGTAAAGAGAGTAGTAAGGGAGAAAAAGTTAGCAAATGAGAGGTTTTTACAAAGTAGAAGTAATGCAAGGAGGGAAGAGTATATGGAGAGAAAAAGAGATGTTAAGAGAGTGGGTGAGATGTTATCAACGAATTTTGTTGAAAATAAGAAAAAGTTTTGGAGTGAGATTAATAAGTTGAGAAAGCCTAGGGAACGAATGGATTTGACAGTTAAAATTAGGAGAGGAGAGTTATTAAATGGAGAGTTAGAGGTATTGGGAAGATGGAGGGAATATTTTGAGGAATTGTTAAATGTTGATGAAGATAGGGAAGCTGTGATTTCATGTATAGGGCAAGGAGGAATAACATCTTGTAGGAGTGAGGAAAAGCCAGTTGTGAGTGTGGGGAAAGTTCGTGGGGCAGTGGGTAAAATGAAAGGGAGTAAGGCAGCTGGGATTGATGGGATAAAGATAGAAATGTTAAAAGCAGGTGGAGATATAGTTTTTTAGTGGTTGGTGCTATTATTTAATAAATGTATGGAAGAGGGTAAGGTACCTAGGGATTGGCAGAGAGCATGGATAGTTCCTTTGTATAAAGGCAAAGGGGACAAAAGAGAGTGCAAAAATTATACCTGGTAAAGTGTATGGTAGAGTTATATTATTGAAGGAATTAAGAGCAAGACTGAGAGTAGTACAGCAGATGAACAAGGTTTTAGGAAAGGTAGGGGGTGTGTAGACCAAGTGTTTACAGTGAACATATAGCTGAACAGTATTTAGATAAGGGTAAAGAGGTTTTTGTTGCATTTATGGATTTGGAAAAGACGTATGACAGGGTGGATAGGGGGCAATGTGGCAGATGTTGCAGGTGTATGGAATAGGAGGTAGGTTACTGAAAGCAGTGAAGAGTTTATACG
Source organism: Cherax destructor (assembly GCA_009830355.1). Taxonomy (NCBI): domain Eukaryota; kingdom Metazoa; phylum Arthropoda; class Malacostraca; order Decapoda; family Parastacidae; genus Cherax; species Cherax destructor. The sequence goes on along the minus strand of WNWK01000430.1, from coordinate 453,510 downwards.
AGGATAGTGAGGCTCAGGTTAGAGTATGTAGGAGAGAGCGAGATTATTTCCCAGTAAAAGTAGGCCTTAGACAAGAATGTGTGATGTCACCATGGCTGTTCAATATATTTATAGATGGGGTTGTAAGAGAAGTGAATGTGCAGGTGTTGACAAGAGGAGATGATGAAAGTTTTTCTTTTTCAGGCCACCCTGCCTTGGTGGGAAACGGCTGATGTGTTAATAAATAAAAATAATAATAATAGTATAATATCTTTATTTACTACAAGTACATGTACAAGGTATACAGTCCTAGCTGACATCAATGACATAGGTACTACTATATAGAAAACCCCTTGTTATGCAGAGCATTTTGGGCAAATTAGGTCAGTTTTGTCCCAGGATGCAACCTACACCAGTCGACTAACACCCAGGCACCCATTTTATACTGATGGGTGAACATAGACAACCGGTGTAAGGAAACATGTCCGATGCTTCCACCCCTTCGCCGGGAATCAAACCCAGACCCTTCACCGTGTGAGGCGAGAGCTTTTGCCACCAGGCCATGGGGCACCATGCTATAACATTAAGCAACTGAAACATGTATTTTTTTAGAGTATGGGCACCATACTAATTGGGACATGAGTTGACACACAAATTAGTAAAGTAAAACACTAGTTGAGACACGAATTGAATCACTAGTTGTGACATGAGTTAGGCACAGGTACACATAAGTACAATTATCATACATAGTGTAAATTACCTAGGATAACTCAAAAAAGTCAAACAAAGTGACTTAGGGAGTTAGGGCACAAGTTAAGACATAAGTTGAGATGCATTGCATAGTCTAATTTTGCGCAATTAAATGTTTTAAGCAGCTTATTTTAGCATTTTTCCAAACATATTCCATTTTAAAACCTATTTTACTATTCGCCAGAGTAGGATATGAACTCCTCAAAATTTCATTTACTGTGTATGATCTGGTGACAGTTTTTTAATAAATTCTAAATACCTTTCTCTTTGTCACTTTCATTTGTTTATCACAGTCTGTATTCTTCATGTGGCCTAATTTCATTCTCTTTTTATTTTTATTACATGGCATCTATATACTGGTACATTAAATTCCATCATTAATCTATCACTCCATTTACTCAATTTATTCAAGTCATCCTGAAGAGATTTAGTCATTTTTTATTATTTATTGGACCTGCTACTTTTGCATCATCAAAAAAACATATTCAGTTTTATTCTTTCTGGTAAATCATTTGTATAAATTTAAAACATTACTCAGTTAAGTACAGAGCTTTGCAGCATCCCATTTGTGACATCTCCCCATGAGCATTTTTTCATCTTAAAACTGTGTGTATTTTTCTCAAGCAGAAAGTGTCTCATCCATTTTAATAATTTACCTTTTAAATCTTTTCATGTTTTGAAGTTTCAATATTCGTCTTTCATGGGAAACTTTTATCAAAAGTTTTTTCAAAATCTAGTTAAATACAATCTGCCCATCCATTCTGTTCTTGAAAAACGTCTGTAACTGTGGCTTAACTGATTTGGTATGCAGTACATTTTCCAGACTGGAAGTTAGTGTTTTTTCATCAGTAAGTTGTTTTTCTGCAATGTGTTATCCACTTTTTTTTCTAATGGCTTTTGCCAACATTTTTACAGCAGCACTTATCAATGAAACTGATCATCAGAGGACAGCATATTACTTCTGCACATTCTTTTAAATCCCATGGTGCTACCTCATCTGATCCTTTTTTTTAACATCCAGAAATAATTTATTTACTACTTCAATTATTTTAAAATCTAACTCAGTTATTTGTTTGGACTTTAAATCTACACATAAAATATCCTAGGAAAATTCCTATTTAATATCTCACATTTCATACTCCCCTTCAGTGATTGTGTATCTGCCCCAAATTCTTTGTATTTTGTTTATCATTTAGTTTACTTTTTACAAACCTAAAAAAAAAAAAATTGGTTCCATCTTCATCTTGTCCACTGTTTCCTTTTCAAAGAGCCTTTTTTCTTCCCTTCTTACATTTGTGTATTCATTTCTGGCTTGTTTATCTCTGAAATTTCTCAAGATTGACCTGCTTCTTATATTGTTTTCAAGCCTGTTCTTTATTTTTCATAGCTCTTCAACACCTTCCATTGTACCAATTTTTAATATTTCTTCTTTTACTCATTTGTGGAATAAACTGCTTATTACTTTTTCATAAATATTGCAAAACACTATGCAATATTTATATCTGGCTTGGGTAATTTTTTATCCCATTTAAGCTTCTCTAAAATACTGTTTTAAAGTTCTGAAGTTTCTTTTCTTGTAATCCATTTGCTCCTGTTTATGTGCCTCGATTATGATGAAGGATTCTTGATCTAAGGAACTGTAGTTACTCTACCATCCTTTTGATGCTGCATGACCCATTTGAGTTTAGTGCTTCAGAATGAGTAAAAATAATGAACATGATATTCCAGTTATTACCTCTTGTAAACCATTCCATTGTTCTAGGTAGTGTAAATCAAATGGTGCCAAAGAGAAATGGAGATGTCATCAATGGTAGAGCTTCCTGCTTATGAATATGCCCCTCCATGGATACCACTATCAGAGGTGATGCCAAAGTAGTTATTTTTATTTAAAAGTACAAATTACAGATCTAATACAATATTGTAAGAGCTACACATTTCATAATTTACTGAAGAGAGAATGGATGCATTTAGGCAGTGGCCCAGTCAAAGAGTCAACATGCCCACACACCCACCATGTAGTAACCTGTACCTGGAAACAAGACACAATCCACAAGAATGGAATTACCATGATGTATATTATGGCCAGGCAGACAATACTAGCTATGATTCCTATTAAGCAACAAGAGCTTCTTCAGTTTGCAGTTCATTTTTGTTAATTTGTTTTAATCCAATTGCCATCTCCTGCCATGGCAGGGCAACCCAAAGAAAATGCATTCATAATCAGGAGGGGTGGGGGATGTTGCCATATTTTGAAAAGATGGCAACATCCCCACCCCTCCTTCAAAGTGCAGACTGTCCTTTCTACCTAAAGGACTCACGTCCATCTAAATGGATTTCCTGAATACCTCCATAAAAGTTATCTTGCTATCTTGCTCACACTTCAACATCACATCCATAAAAAAAACACTGGTCTCCATTAACTATTTAACTGGCTCACACAAACCTGCCGGATGCTCAAGCCCCTAAAACTCACTCTTTCACCCCCATCCCTCCGACCATTCCTGGGACGACCCTTTCCCTTCCTACCTTCCACCCCAGATTTATACATACACCCTCTTTGTCAGTTTATCCCTCTCCATCTTTCATAAATATTGGAACTACAGTATTTTTTAAGCATCTTTAGACATTTTCATGAAAGATGGTCTCAAAATGTAGCAGCAAAGACAAGGTTAAAAGTAGTGAAAATGTTGTGCCTGATATTAATGTATGCTATGAATATTATGCACAGAATATGGAATGAAGAAAAAGAAAACTGAAGTAATATGAAAGGTATACCTCAAAGATAAAAAAAGGGTTATTGAGATTAATTAAGAGTGTATAAAGAGTATGTAAACATTTTTATACATATACAGTATAGCATTCCACCCGTCACTGATGTGAAGACTACTGAAAATTGCCATTGCAGTACAGTATATTAGTTTTTCACTACAGTACAGTACTGCATTTGTGATCGAAAATCTTTTGTCTAGAATCACTCCTAGATCTCTTTCAGTCTTGCCCAAGATGCTAAGGAAAAATGTATCCATTCTTTTACCAGGCTAGCACCAGACAAGCCTGGCCCATGACTGAGCTCCGGGAGTAGAAAGACTGCACCTATGCCTGTAATTTTTTATAAATTTTTATTTTTTATTTGATTTCAGTTACTTTAATTTTTTTTAACAAAATATATACTGTATTTTCCGGCATATAAGGCACGCTTTTTTTCCTCACAAAAAGTCTTGGAAAATCACCGTGCCTTATATGCTCAAGGTCAGAGTGAAGGGTAGGCTTTGGGTTATGCTTTAGTGGTTGTTTACTAAGGTTACATTACAACTGCTTGGAAACATCATGTCTTATAAGCTCATGTGCCTTATATGCCAGAAAATACAGTACTTTTCATGTAGCTTGGTTTCTCCTATTTCTGTTTTATGGCACTTATGTATGTCGGATTCAATTTTCCCACTGTCACTCCCTTTCCTTATTTTATTAGTGTTTTTTGGTTTGGGTTTAATCATATTTGTTTCTTATCATCTATAGGATTTTGCATTATTTGCTAACATATTCATATGCTGGACTAGTTTTTCCTCCTGACATCATTTATATAAGTCAGGAAAATAATTTTAAGACAGTTATTTATCTATTTTAGGGCTCCACAGGTAAATTTTTTAATGATGTTTTTCTCCAATTAGTGTTCACATTTTTCTTTCAGACAAAATGTCTCATACATTGTCATAATTTTCTGTTATTCTTTCTATATCATCCACTTATATTTCGTAATTTCCAAATTTGTCATTCATACACCACACTTAGGAGAGGGCAAACTTATAAGTGTTTTGGCCTGACTTGTAAAATTAACAAATCACTAAAGCGAGAAGGGAACAAGGCCAGAATATATATTAATGAGGGGGTGGTGGAAGAAGGGAGTACTAATGGTAGTGGAAAAGAGATAGTAGTGGTTTTATTGGAGGATGTAGAAGAGCAGTAGTAATTTTTTTTTTTTTTTTCAACAAGTCGGCCGTCTCCCACCGAGGCAGGGTGATCCAAAAAGAAAGAAAATCCCCAAAAAGAAAAAACTTTCATCATCATTCAACACTTTCACCACACTCATACATAATCACTGTCTTTGCAGAGGAGCTCAGATACGACAGCTGAGAAAAGTCCCTCCCAGCTGTCACTATCTCAGACCCCTCCTTTAAAGTGCAGGCATTGTACTTCCCATTTCCAGGACTCAAGTCCAACTAAATCAATTAACTGGTTTCCCTGAATCCCTTCACACAATGTTACCCTACTCACACTCCAACAGATCGTCATGTCCCAAAAACCATTCGTCTCCATTCACTCCTATCTAACACGCTCACACATGCTGGAAGTCCAAGCCCCTCGCCCACAAAACCTCCTTTACCCCTTCCCTCCAACCTTTTCTAGGACGACCCCTACCCCGCCTTCCTTCCCCTACAGATTTATACGCTCTCCAAGTCATTCTACTTTGATCCATTCTCTCTAAATGACCAAACCACCTCAACAACCCCTCTTCAGCCCTCTGACAAACACTTTTAGTAACTCCACACCTTTTCCTAATTTCCACATTCCGAATTTTCTGCATAATATTTACACCACACATTGCCCTTAGACAGGACATCTCCACTGCCTCCAGCCTCGTCCTCGCTGCAGCATTTGCAACCCATGCTTCACACCCATATAAGAGTGTTGGTACCACTATACTTTCGTACATTCCCTTCTTTGCCTCCATGGATAACGTTTTTTGTCTCCACAGATACCTCAATGCACCACTCACCTTTTTTCCTTCATCAATTCTATGGTTAACCTCATCCTTCATAAATCCATCCGCTGACACATCAACTCCCAAATATCTGAAAACATTTACTTCTTCCATAATCCCTCTCTCCAATGTGATATCCAATTTTTCTTTATTTAAATCATTTGATACCCTCATCACCTTACTCTTATCTATGTTCACTTTCAACTTTCTACCTTTACACACTCTCCCAAACTCGTCCACTAACCTTTGCAACTTTTCTTTAGAATCTCCCATAAGCACAGTATCATCAGCAAAAAGTAACTGTGTCAACTCCCATTTTGCATTTAATTCTCCAAAATTTAATCCCACCCCTCTCCCCAACACCCTAGCATTTACTTCTTTTACAACCCCATCTATAAATATATTAAACAACCATGGTGACATCACACATCCCTGTCTAAGACCTACTTTTACCGGGAAGTAATCTCCCTCTCTCCTACACACCCTAACCTGAGCCTCACTATCCTCATAAAAACTCTTTACAGCCTTCAGTAACTTACTACCTATTCCATACACTTGCAACATTTGCCACATTGCTCCCCTATCCACTCTATCATATGCCTTTTCTAAATCCATAGTAATAGTGTAGTAGTAATAGTGCAGTAGTAATAGTGGTAGTAAAGGTAGCAACAGTATTTATTTTATACTTTGTGACTATGTTAGTACCCTACTAATTCTAATAAAGCATTACAGTATTCATTTTTTTTTTTAAACCCCAAAAAGTTGCATCACTTCTGAGTGAGACTGGTCTGGGCTCCACCTCAGCTGACTCTTAGGGGCTCTGTTTCACATCACTGTTTCCTCTTATATGTATAGTGGAACCTTGGTTTTCGTTAGCTTCTGATTTCGTGATTTTTGGTTTTCGCCGACTTTTTTTTTTGTATTAGTATTATTATTATAATCAAAAGGAGCGCTAAACCACAGGGGTCATAACTTTTTTTGTAAAAATATTGTCTGTTTTCGTTAATCACCTCGGGTTTCGTCGGTCATACCGAACATGTCCAAGTGCCGCGTGCACATAAAGCCTCCCACACACGCATTCTGAGTCTGTGTGGTGTTGTTTCTTGGCGAGTGAACATTACCCTGCAAGGTCATATGAAACATTTCGTAATAATCCATTGTTTTTTTGCGCTTGTTTATGGTGTGTGACTGCTAAATAAGCCACCATGGGCCCAAAAATAGCTCCTAGTGCCAGCCCTTTGATAAAGAAGGCGAGAAACACAATAGAATTTAAGAATACACGAGCCAGAGTACTTCCCCACACACACCAGCCAGGGTACTAACCCCCACACACCTAACCCTACACCTGTTGTGGAATCTATTGTGGCTTTGGGGAAGTCCATGGGGTTGGATGTGAGTGAGTGGCCAGGATGTGGAAGAGTTGGTGGATATTACGATATTTTTTATTTGTTATAGGCAGTGTTAGCCTAGGGGAAGGAGAATTTATACTCCAGTAATATCATAATAAGAACTCTATTCTGAGGATATGAAAGGTGAAAATGAATATGTAATATTATAAAGCTGATTAACATCATTTTACCTAGTAATGATGGTAATCGCAATGTAATATTAGATAGATGAACAAAAATGCAAGATATATATAAAGAAACTATCTGGGCGTAACAGTGGACGACCACAGTGAAGAGCTCTAACCACTGAAGAGCTGCAAAACCTTCAACTGGAACAGCAACAGACCACAGCTGAGGAAATTGCTTCAGAGGAGGAGGAGGAAGAAGGTGCCTTCTTCAGTGATTAAGGACATTTGTGTCGGAACATCATCCTAACAAAGCTGTTGCAGGCAGTGTCTGCAACACGTTCAAGGACAATGCCGTGTCCCATTTTAGGTAAATCTTAGACACACCAGAAGCCGAGCTCTCTGGAAAAAAAAAGTTGTGCAACAGGGGTCCAGTGACTCAAGCTGGTTCTAATGCCAGTAAAAAAAATAAGGGAAGTAACCCCTAATAAGGACTTGGTACCTGAAGTCCTTATGGCAGGGGATACCCCTTCCAAACAATAGTAACTTCTCCCGGTCTTCCATACACCAACAAGAGTCTTCAATAAAGGTAAGTGTGATGTTAAATGTTCATTTATCCATTTTATTGTGCTTTATATTGATTTGTCATTGTTTTTTGTATGTAAATCTATATTGAATCTAATTATTATTATTATAATCAAATAGAAGATTGAATCTCTAAGAAATGTATTTTTTGTTAATACTTTTGGGTGTCTGGAACGGATTAATTGAATTTACATTATTTCTTATGGGAAATATTGTTTCGGTTTTCGTCAGACTCTCTGGAATGGATTAATCATGAAAACTGAGGTTCCACTGTATTATCTTGCAAATTTCTTTCTCTAAATTGGCAATTTTGTTGTGGTCCTTGATTCTTTGTAATTTGTCACATTTAATTTTTTACAATCTTGAATACTTCTTACTGAAAATTATTATTCTGTCCATCACAGCGTTGCCATCATCCAGACTATAATAATGATCTGCAGCAGTTCTTGATGAGGACAGTTACTCTCATCAGAGATAAAGTGTCTGACGCTGTGAGTGCTTCTTTAGAGTGTAATTATAATTTATACATTTATTGTGAAAATTAAACCTAGCATGTTTACAGTACATAATTTTTTTGAAGTATATTAAAATTATATTTTAAAATAAAATCTTAAATGCGCATTTTTTCATCAGCTTGGGTTCAACATACGTGGTGGAAAGGAACATTTTTGTGGTATATATCTCTCCAAAGTGATGCCCAATACAGAAGCTGAGCAATTAGGGTTGAGAGAAGCTGATCAGATCATCTCTGTAAATGGAACCAATTTTGAGGATATTGAACATACTAAAGCTGTAAAGATTCTAAAATCTAATACAGAGATAGTAATGCAACTGAGATACTTCCCATATGGATACAAAAAAACATACGAGAAAGTGCAAAATTCTAACATAGGAGTAGGTCCAAGTTAATATTTATGAAGTGTGAGCAAGGTAACATTTATGAATGGATTCAGGAAAACCAGTTAGCCAGACTCAAGTCCTGGAGGTGGGAAGTACATTGCCTGCACTCTGAGGGGGTCATCTGAACTTTAATAGCACACTTCTGGAAAGACATCGATTGAATGGATGCTGGTGAATGGTTCATATTTTTATATCACCATGTGGAAATTAGGAGAAGGTGTGGAGTTACTAAAAGTATTTGTCAGAGGGCTGAAGAGGGGTTGTTGAGGTGGTTTGGTCATTTAGAGAGAATGGATCAAAGTAGAATGACTTGGAGAGCGTATAAATCTGTAGGGGAAGGAAGGCGGGGTAGGGGTCGTCCTAGAAAAGGTTGGAGGGAAGGGGTAAAGGAGGTTTTGTGGGCGAGGGGCTTGGACTTCCAGCAAGCATGTGTGAGCGTGTTAGATAGGAGTGAATGGAGACGAATGGTTTTTGGGACATGACGATCTGTTGGAGTGTGAGCAGGGTAACATTTTGTGAAGGGATTCAGGGAAACCAGTTAATTGATTTATTTGGACTTGAGTCCTGGAAATGGGAAGTACAATGCCTGCACTTTAAAGGAGGGGTCTGAGATAGTGACAGCTGGGAGGGACTTTTCTCAGCTGTCGTATCTGAGCTCCTCTGCAAAGACAGTGATTATGTATGAGTGTGGTGAAAGTGTTGAATGATGATGAAAGTATTTTCTTTTTGGGGATTTTCTTTCTTTTTGGGTCACCCTGCCTCGGTGGGAGACGGCCGACTTGTTGAAAAAAAAAAAAATATGTATATAATATGTTAAAAAAATTCTAACTACATACTATATTCACAAGAATGTATTAAACCCATGTAGGTAATACAGCATCAAGATTTTTTTGTAAATATTTTTTTCAACATAATATATGATGCAGAATACAAAACCATGGGGTAGTTTAAAAATAGCTCTAGGCTTTTTGTGTTGCAATTAACACGTCAGGAGCTTCCAATGTTGCAGGAAAGAGGATAAAATCCGAGAAAACACGTTCCGAATGAATATTTTTGCTAGCAAAAATGTTCACTAAACATGTTTGCTTGGATTTTATCCTTTCTTGCAACACTGAAAGCTCCTGATTTGTTGATTGCAAAACGAAAGGCCTAGTTATCCTTGTAACACTTATTGTACACTTTGTCCATGGAAGTAAAGAGAGGAATGTATGAGAGTATAGTTATACCAACACACTTATATGGGTGTGAAGCATGGGTGATGAATGTTGCAACGAGGAGAAGGCTGGAGGCAGTGGAGATGTCATGTCTGAGGTCAATGTGTGGTGTGAATATAATGCAGAGAATTCGGAGTTTGGAAATTAGGAGGAGGTGCAGGATTACCAAAACTTATTATCCAGAAAGCTAAGGAGGGGTTCTTCAGGTGGTTCGGACATATAGATTATTATTATTATTATTATAATCAAATATAAGCGCTAATTATTATTATTATAATCAAATAGAAGCGCTAAACCACAGGGGTTATACAGCTCGGACATATAGAGAGAATGGAACGAGACAGAATGACTTCGAGTGTGTATAAATCTGTAGTGGAGGGAAGGCGGGGTAGGGGTCAGCCTAGGAAAGGTTGGAGGGAGGGGCTTGGACTTCCAGCAAGCATGTGTGAGCGTATTTGATAGGAGTGAATGGAGGCAAATGGTTTTTAATACTTGACGTGCTGTTGGATTATTATTATAATCAAATAGAAGCGCTAAACCACAGGGGTTAACGTGCTGTTGGAGTGTGAGCAAAGTAACATTTATGAAGGGATTCAGGGAAACCGGTAGGCCGGACTTGAGTCCTGGAGATGGGAAGTACAGTGTCTGCACTCTGAAGGAGGGGTGTTAATGTTGCAGTTTTATAACTAGTGTAAAGCACCCCTCTGGCAAGACAGTGATGGAGTGAATGATGATGAAAGTTTTTCTTTTTCTGGCCACCCTGCCTTGGTGGGAATCGGCCGATGTGTTAATAAAAAAAATAACTTATGTACCATATTTGAAAATAAAATATTCATTAATTTGTATCATATGTTTCACCTGAATTTTAATGTTGTAAACTGATATGTCAGTTCTTTCATACTAATAATGTTGACAAGATTTTTTTTTCATTCACTAATCCTACTTTTCTATCTCTTATTGTATAAAATTATGGTTAAAGAATGGAGTGAAATTATTTTGCTCATGGGGAAATGTTAAATACATAAAAGTCATATAGCACTTGGAGAATGGGAGACAATCATCTTTGATCCATAGGAAGGATTGCTCAATTTTCTTGGAACATTGCTCAGTGCTGACGTCCCCATTCAAAGCAGGGGAAATATCAGATCTGGAACAAATACAGATTGCTTACAGCTCACATTGAGCCAGTAAAGCACCTAAATTACTGGGAACGCCTTTAAGTCTTGAACATGTACTCATTGAAGGGGAGGAGAGATACATGATAAATATACCTGGAAAGTACTTGAGGGCCTGGTCCCAAATCTTCACACTGCCATAACATACTGGAGTGAGAGAGATGGGAGGAAGTGTAAAATAAACCCAGTGAGGACAATAAGGGAACACTATCCACATCCAGGGTCCCAGACTATTCAACTTCTTACCAGAAGATATAAAAAACACGGCTGAAACAAGTGTAGAAGCCTTCAAGAGGAAACTGGACAAGTATCTTCACCAGGTGCCAGATCAACCAGGCTGTAATGGATATGTGGGGCAGCGGGCCTCCAGCAGCAACAGCCTGGCTGACCAGGCAAGCACCAGACGAGCCTGACCCATGCCCGGGCTCCAAGAGTAGTGAAACTTGAAACTCTTCACAGGTAGCGTATCAAGAGACCTTCATGAGACTCGGGACACCCGTGCCCCCTAAAAGTGTGTACTGGTGAGATTCATTCTCTCGCCAATTATTACAATCATAACTAAACAGAAAACCCACAAGGGTAATACTGCTCTCTCGCCAGTGACTGGACTCAATGTTTGTTCCTGGCATTTTTGAGTGAAATAAATTTAAATACATAAACCTTTAAATCCACATATAATAGTACAGCATTTCAGTATATCCTGATTAGTCAATAATGGATCACATTATACTGCATTTGTCTTTTACCATGTCAGTATATTAAGCCATTTCTCTCCATCCTGTAGTGCTCAGCAGCATCTGGAAAAATGGGAAACAGACTGGATCCATGAAGGGATCATGATCTCTTCACTCGTGTCAAGGCACACCTTCCTTGAAGGGAACCTCTTAGAAAGTAATTGGTATTTTCCATCCAATATTTTAATACTGTACAAAGCATTACATGAGGCAGTCTTGGAATATGCTGTACCTGCAATATAGGCCAGGACATTTTCCTTTTATAAATTTTGTAGTTAAAAAAAAACAATTAGTATTTCATTAGTACAAGTTAATTGTTTATATTTATGTTAAACCTCTTTCATCCAGAATGATTAGAACTAGTAAATTACTAATACTGAACATCGAGTGGGGAGTGCAAACCCGTAACTTACACTTGAGGAAAGGAAAGATGTCAGTGATGGATCAAGAGATCTGTCAATGACATCAAGGCATGGCCAGTAAAGAAAATGTAGAATTGGTAGATAAAGCACTAAGATACAGAAAGTAAAATCCAAGTCTTAATGGTAGAAATCCACAGTAAAGGAAAAATGTAATTGTATATACACCCCAGTATTTAAAAAAATACTGACTTGAAATGCAACACCGACTTTTCCCCTGTGGTTTAGCGCTTCTATTTGATTATAATAATAATAATAATAATAACACCGACTTTTAATTTCCTCTTCAGCACTTTAACCCTCTTCATTGCAGGAAGGAATTACAATGGAGCCCTGGTGTTTGAACTTAATTGGTTCCCAGGTGTGGTCAAACTGAAAAGTTCAATGTCCAAATCAGTATTTTCCATTGAAATACATGTATGGGCCACAAAAAGTTAACCCCCCCCCCAAAAAAAAATAATAATACTGTAATCATTTTTTAATGCTATACAAACTTTTGTAATTAATATGCATAATAAAATAAATGAAGAGAAACTGGAACTGTACCTTTATGACTTAGTTGACTGGCACAGGTGGGCTACTGTTTGGAGTGGGAGTCACCTTCCACAAAAATATCCAACTCCACCTCTGGTGATGCAGTCTCGTTCCTGTCTGTGCACTAACACCAGAACATTCTGGGGACTTGCATAATCAAAACTTAAGTGCTAAACCCACTTGAATCATTCATTGCTGCTCTGGGGACTGAACAGGTAGGTGCATTTGTTTTTGTTTTTTTCAGTTTTAAAAGGAATCTGTCCAATGTGGTCTGTATCTGCCTACACCTCATAAGCTTCCTAGTGTTTAACCACTATCACTGAAGGAAGTGATGTGGCTCACCACAGCAATGTCAGGGTGCCATTTCTCCACTGCTCTGCACTTTTGACTAATAAAAGAAATTCATCAGTGAAATTTTGGCATTGCAAATCACCTAATCATTTGGTGAAGAAAATTCCTCTGCCAGTCCCTCTTCCTGCTTTGTTTCGAGTTCCTTGCTGTCTACATTTATCAACTCCACATCCTCCTTGTTTACCTCTAACCACAGACCCACTTAAGAGAGAATTTCCTGAACCACTGGCTCTGCCTCAGTCTCTGCTTGCCAAAACTTCCTCCAGAGTTAATTGTCCTTTGGGAAACTTCTCAAAGCTTTTAATCAAACTCATACTGGAGGATGTTGAACCGAATCTTCCAAACGTCTGAGCTAGGTCAGTGTCAGAGGTCACTTCAAACGGTTTTCAACACCAATTGAATTGTAAACAAGGTGTGTTTGAACTCCAGAAAAACTTTCAATGACCATGTCAATTTTTTCTCAAGAAAATGGTTTAGACTCCAGTACATTTGAACAGCGAGGTTCCACTATCATTACAATCAAAAGCAAGCACTAAACCTTCAAATCTTCACAGGAAGTTAAAGGATACAAGTACCTCGATACTTTTGATTCAAGGAATTGAAGCTACCCTTCCTCAGATCACTTTAAATACCTGTAACCCTTATGGGTCAGTTATTTAGGAAACACTAACCCATAAAGGACATGCAGCATCTGCAATGTGCTAAGATGTAATATGCTATGATCAAGAGACCAGCAAAGGTGAGCAGTATGCAAATGGTACACAGTAAGGGTGGCGAGAGGCATTCAGGTTTGAACCGAAGTACAGCACACACCTGAAAGTACTACTGCAGCTGAAAATTGTAGCACAACGGGTGAAGGAACTTCTTATATCATCATGCATAGAGTGCTAAAAGTCATACATACCTCAGCCAGACATTGAGGGAAGCATTGTAGACTGATCAAAATCTGGGAAATATCGAATCCTGGACACTTCTTAGAGTACATTATACTATCAGCATAGGGAGTGCTAAACCCAGAGGTTATACATCACCTAAGGTAATAGAAGGCATTTAGACTGTCCAAGGAATTGAAAGTTTCAATTCCTTAAGACCTTCCTTAATAGCATTAATATAGTCAAAAGGAAGTGCTAAACCTAACAAGGTCATACAGCACTGCAGGGTACGAATTGATGCAGGATCTAAGGATAAATAAGGGTGGAGATGACAAAGGTAAAGTTAAGAGAGGCTGTGAGGAGTGCTAAAGGAAAGATTATCAAAATTTGTGTAATAAATCAATTTCTGTCAAGAAGTCAAAAAGGGAGTGTCAAAGGTGGGTCTGTCAGCAAGGAGGGAAAAAGTAAGGGTGTAAGAGCGGTGAACATAGAGGAACACTGCAGCAGGCCTGTTGGCCCATACTAGGCAGGTCCTGTCTGCTCATTGATAAGACAGGACAGTCCAATAGAACGAGAAATTGAAACAGGAACTAGACAATTCTCACAAAGTGGAACAGGATGCTTCTGTGTCCAATGCGAAGAGGAGTGTGTTGTCTCCCAACCTTGGTATCGATGACAAGGCGGCCAGAAACTCAAACTTGGTTTGATAGAATGTAATTTATGAGTCGTATCAGCCCAACGTTGTTGCCAACGGTTGCAAAGGTGGGGAGAGATTACAACAAAATAGTCTGAGAATGGAATGCCTCTAGCCCCTTACCAGCATCAAGGGACCTATGCCCCCCCCCCTGAGGGGTATTCGTGGGATGCAATACGTTCACGGCACCTATATATACACGGATGCAAATTCCAGCTTCTACATACAAACTTATTGAATGTAGCTGCCAAAGGGTTCTGCCTTTTAATCCTATTAAGTACTTTTGTATAGATCTTCGGGAAGCTGAAACGATCTTAAATATTCGCCCAGATTTAATGAGGCAACGATTCCAAATACTATAGTACTGAGTATTTTGCAAAGATTGGTCCATATGTGAAAAGCGCAAAATGTTTGGTGCATAGCGACTTCATAATTCAAATTTTACAATGACTTTGAAGTGTAAGCACACAACTTTCACAATTTTTTTTGTAGTTTTATTTAATTAATTTGAGGGTTACAAAGTTTCTTGGTCCATACACAAATAATTCTCTTTAATGATACAATGAAAAATAATATCCTCTATACAAATATAAAGAAAAATAGGAAAAAAGTTCCTAAAATTACAATGGAATATTTGGTTAAAAAAGGAAACAAAATATTTTATAATCAACGACATGCTGACATGACTAACTTAACCGGCTTTTGGACAGTGAGGTTTACTAACAATGACGACGTTGGCTTAAGCAGACAGCAGTCCCGTAGACAAGGAGGAATGGCGCAGGTGTCCGCACACTGTAATGATGGGGTGATCCGAACTTTCCCTACCCTTGACAACCGAGCCTGTCAAGTACTTAGTGGTAACGTGCGCAACCTCTAATCTCCTAGAAAGGGGATGGTGCAGCGGTAAGCGGTCACCTCCGGCCCGGACTTCAGTAAGCTGTAATAGATACCAACAGCGTCAATGGTAAACTCAAAAACTAACTACTGATAACTACTGAATAGAACACCTCACTTGCCAAACATGCCATGCCATCTTAAAAATTCACTTTTCAAAGACTACATCAGCATGTTGGAATGGGGAAAATTCCAATTCTGTGCATACAATATACTAAGGTCAAGAAGAAATATTTTATGATACACGTAAGATGAGAAACCTTGCCAAGTGAGGCCCCATCATCAGTTCAGTTACAAGAAGACTCAGAGGATCGGTTGACACTTGTTTCGGTGATGATGAGTCGCCGAGGCAAGAGTTGAGGCGGCCACTTGGCAAGGCCCCAGTTGGAGAGCAGGAGGCAGGAGCTTGACTAGGGCAGCCGCAGGGTCACTGCCGTGGCCAGTTCAGTGCACTAGGCATGGCCCCCATTATGCCTAGGCCACCACCAACAGTACCAGCTACGGAGGAAGCTTGGTTGAACATGCCCGCAGCCATGCTGGCTCCCACATTCTGGACGGGTGGACGTTGGGGGCCATTAAACTGGTTCTGGGTAGCTGATTGGCTCATTGAAGCCTTCACAGAACCAGAACCCATGAGTGGAGGAGGCCCATTCAGCCGGGCCTGGCCTGCACCCACCCCATTGGGCACAGAATTGCTATTGCCTCCGCCTCTAAACTGGTTAAATCTTCCAAGCCCTTCAGACGTACCATATCCGTTTCCATTGCTGTAGCCGTTCCTTCCTCCACCACCACCTCCACCACCACCCACACGTCCACGATCACGATCGCGCCCAAAACCTCTCCTGTCATCATCACGTCCCCTCCAACGATTACGTCCTGTTAAAAGAATAAATTTCTATTTATACAAATCTTTTCAGTTGAATGCTTGGAAAGTATACCTCAAAAAAAAATTCAAATAGCTTAAAAACTTCAGGATAACGCTACCTTTGCCACCACCACCTCGAGACATATCCATTATCTCATAAAGACGTGGGTTAACTACTTGGTTTGCTTCTTTCAGGACATCTATTAAATCCTTAGCTTGCTTGCAGTTGTCTGCTGTGAAGAATGTGTATGCTGTACCAGTTTTGTCTGATCGGCCAGTTCGGCCAATACGATGTACATAATCTTCAGAGCACGAAGGGTAGTCGTAGTTGATCACAAACTTTACGTCATCCACATCTACACATTAAAAACAAGTGTTAATAAATCAACATGGTACTAGCTAATAAAACTGCCAAGTTCAAAGCTTTAAGCACAGAAAGCAATTTATGAGGTTATTAGTGGTGTTCATTAAAGCTGATTAAAAAAACTTGGCAGTTGTCAGGGCCATTTCACAATAAAGTTAAGTACAAAGACGGGTAAGCCAAAAGTGCATGCATAAAGTAAATATGAAATGGCCCATATATAATGCTGAATTCTAACAAAGCTAGACCGCATTTCCTTAATTTCATCATTAAACAAGCCTCTTCCACAACACCTGTGGCTGGATACACTCGAGCCCTCAATGGGTGCACACTCATGACTAAACAATCAAGTTTTAATTAAAACAAATATTAGATCAAGAGCATGTTACTAGAACTAAAAATTACTGCGAGCATGCACCCCACATGCCCCCAGCAACCACTGCTTCCCGCGGAGATACCTACGTTCCACATGTGGCAGAGCGGGAGAGGCAGCGGCAAGTGGGGGCCAGGGTGGACCCTAAAGGAACATCCATTCCCTGGGCTGAGGGCCCAGTGTTTGGGGTCAGGGCCACACAAGGGCCCGTTCAGGCCCCATGAACCACAGGTCAGGGGCTTGTGGCTTGTCACGATGCTACAGTAGTGAATCAATTGACAGTTCCAGGATGGACGCCAGGTGAGACCAGTGCGGACTGCTGCAGACCAGAGTGGGTCGGTGGGGACCAACACAGGCTGCAGGCGACCGTGAACTTTGGTCATCGTTGACCTCTGCCACCTCCTGATGGCCAAGGCAACATGACCATCTGTCTGGTGGCACCAGCGGACACCTGGCACCAATGCGTATTCGTGCTCAGTGATGCACGACGAGTCTCAGAGGCACCGGAGCCTAATGCAACGAAACATCCTCCGTGCATTATCTCTCTATGAGTGCCTCTGCAAAAGAGAAGACCAGACTGAATTAACAGTGGCTCCATGCAAGGGAACTGCTTCCTTAACCTCTGGAGGCACCCACAAGTATCTAAGGGAGGCTTTTTTTTAATTATATCAATATAATCAATGTCACATAACCAACAATAAGCTAGCATATGACAGCTTTAGTTACATGGAAACTTACATTAACCCTACTGTTCTAAAAACTACCACATTTTGGAATCTTCTGCTTAAAGTCGATCTGAACTGTGTATCCAATTTACAGTCCTCAAAACAGATAATACATCAACCTCCTTGTAAGGTCACAATGTAAAATCAAAAGTTTTGAGCAAGTCATGTTTATAAAGTAAAATTTGCATAGCCAGTCCATATCATCTTCAGTAGAGGAAACACTTAAATATGGTCAAATCAAGTAAATTATAAGCTTTGAAGTCAATGCTCTGATGTAATAACATAGGTGTCACAAGTCTGGACAATGATGCACGTTTACACCTGCATCATGACCAGACCATCACTCCAGAGCCTTAAGAAGCTGTAAACAACCACAGGTGTGGAGCCTGTCTACATCATACAGGTGGAAACCGTAGCCAAAGTCAGCACATGTGATCACTTGCATCATTGCATCTCAAGCCAAAGGCTTTTCCCACTATATGAAACCACTAAATGTACAGTCTGGACTTAATCTTGGTATCCACCCTTATTAAATGTCATGAAACCCTCCCACACATCCCGAATTAACAATTTATACTTACCTAGTCCTCGCGCAGCAACATCTGTGGCTACCAAAATTGGTGCCCTTCCAGATCGAAATTCTGAAATTTGCAAAAAGTATTACATCAAGTAAATAAATAAATATAACACACTATATCAACATTCCTAACATCCAAGTATTTTCTACCTTAACTCACCACTTAAAACCCAGTCTCTTTCTTGTTGAGATTTATCTCCATGGATACACATTGCTGGCCATCTGGATAAGAAAAAAATAAGTAAGAAATCAATACAATCTACATTTTATTAATTCAATATCATTTAATAACAAATGTTAGTTCTTACAATTACAAGCTACAATTTACAGACCCAAGGGACACAACATGCTACAAGTGATTGGTAATAAACTTGTGCATTTGCTGTGGGGGGACAAATTTAAACAGCTACTACTTCATATATGCAAGAAAACCTCTCCAGGTCAGATGGGCACTTTAACTAGAGGCATCTAGAATGGTGCATACTACCAACATGCAGGATGCCTCTTTCTTATCTTACCCAGTACTCCTCAACCCACGAGTAACATCCTCCACCTTCCTCTTGGTTTCGATAAAGATTATAGTCTTGTATGCCCTCTCCTGCGCCATCTCATTGAGCAACTGGCGCAGCCTACAGAAAATAGGGAAAGGGGGATGTAAAGGAAATGCAACAAGCAGGCATCACAGACTTTGCGAACTTTTGGATACTTAAGCCATTTGGAAAAAGATTCCTCAAATGCAAGTGACATCAGCTACAGCAACCAAAACAGCAAAGTCTGCTCTGTGTCCCAAAGGCCTGAGGTAGCTTCAGGTAGAAGAATGTCACCGAGATCCTTAGGATCTATCATAAAAGTGCATTTTCTTTACCCTTCGCGTCTCATTCGCCTGGTCAAATCGTCGACTTTTCTTTTTGTTTCAGCAAACACGATGATCTTGCTTTCCTTTTCTGCCATGATTTCTTCAAGTAGCTGCCGGAGTCTATGGGGCAAGGCAAATCATAAAACAAACATCTATGTTCTGAGGGGCTACATGAGCTCCAATGTTTTAAAGCCTTATAATTATATTAGTACAATATTACCAATATCCACTGAAGATTAAACTTGTGACACAAGTAGATGTGTGTGTTATCTATTTATAATGTATTTGTATACAAACCTACATGAATACAAATACATAAACTATATAACATTTCATTCTTATACATAAACCTGAGCCACAAGCATTCATGGCATTTTAATACTGGTAAACAAGATAAGACATGCATTCAGTAAATTGAAGTGAACAAAAAAATTATTTGCATATAAACAGTATTCAAGTATTTCAACTTAATTTGCTAAAAGTTTTTCAAATATCCATTTATTTCAGTATTAATTAATTCACTAACTTGGTATCTTTTTCAACCTCCTGGCAAACATCAACAATTTGGAGGATATTATGGTTGGCAGCTAGGGAAAGTGAACCAACATTGAGCTGTATGTAGTCCTTTAAGAAGTCCTCTGCTAGATTCCTCACCTCCTTTGGCCACGTTGCTGACCACATAAGAGTTTGTCTATCAGGCTGAAAAAGAAAAAAAACACATTACAAGCCAAGTTCAGAAAAATATTTACTAAATATAACAAATCAGTCAAATTATACTTTCAATATATGGCTCTGAACTCACCCGAATCTGATCTACAATTTTTCGTATCTGTGGCTCAAAACCCATGTCCAGCATGCGGTCAGCCTCATCTAACACCAGGTATGTTGTACGCCGTAGATTCGTCTTTCCAGCTTCAAGGAAGTCAATAAGACGTCCAGGTGTAGCAATACATATCTGGAATTGTTACAATGGTACAGTATTTTGGATTTTTTTTTATAGAAACTCAGATAAAATACAATGTTCCATTTTCCCCATGTACGTCAAAATTTATTTTTACAAGGACCATTTCCCCCAAAAAGAAACATTAAACTAAATGCAAATGTGACCACATTGAATAATTTCCATTGCAGATTACAATGAGCTAATAGCCAAGGCCAACAAGATTAAAAATATGTTGGAAATTCACCATTCAATTTTCTCTACCCACATCTTAATAGGATACTGGCAAATAGTGTCAATTCTACAACAGACTGCCATTTTGTATTATCCATTATACAAGACTGGTCATTTGTCTCCCCCCCAACACTACAACTTATGCCATGTTAGAAAGTGTTGTGCAAGGTTCAACAGTTGGCATACAAGCCTTACCATGCTCATCTACAATCTCCCTCAAAATGGATCAAGTGGCAATTTTTTTTTCCAACACGCCAGCCGACTCCCACCGAGGCAGGGTGGCCAAAAAAAAAAAAAAAAAACTTTCGCCATCATTCACACAATCAGTCTTTGCAGACACACACATGACAGTTCAGGTGTCACCCCAAACAGCAAATATCCAAACAGTGCAGGCATTGTACTTCCCACCTCCAGGACTAAGTCCAGTTAACTGGTTTCCCTGAATCCCCTCAAAATATCCTGCTCACACTCCAACAGCCCAAGTCCCAAAAAAAACACATTCCTGCTGTATGTCCAAGACCCTCTTCCTAATTTCCACAGTATGAATTCTTTGCATAATATTTACACCACACACTGCCCCTAGACATGATATCTCCACTGCCTCCAGCCTCCTCGCTGCAGCATTTACAACCCATACTTTACACCTATGTAAGTGTGTTGGTACCACCGTACTCTCACATTCCCTTCTTTGCCTCCATGGATAATGTTCTTTGTCTCCACAGATACCCCAATTCACCACCCACCTTTTATTCAATTCTATGGTTTACCTCTTCCTTCATAAACCCATTAATGTGAAAATATGAAATCTCTTTTCCACTTTCACAATGGTTTAAAGTATACATTAAAAAAAAAAAAGGGGGGTGTTCAGCTTCAGGCTGCTGTCATACTCTCTCCCTCATGAACCAGGAGAGATGGCAAAAGGGGTAGGGGGTGAAATTTTAACTGGTATGGGCTTAAGCATCCAGTTAGCAGAGTATATTACAATAATTAGAGAAGCTCTAAGCCTGTAGGGGTTGTACAATGTATGGATAATGGAAGGTAATCAGTTTCAATCCATGGAATTGTAGAATAGGTATGCTTCCTTGAATCAAGAGCCACTTGTATACAAGGCAAAAGCAGACAATTTGGTATTTAAGGTATAATGGGCAACTAGAGCGAGTACAGTAACAAGATTCAGGGAAACCAACTCAATTACTTCAAGTTCTTACATGATTCAATATTCTCAGCACTATCACCTTTGTTTATGCCAATCTTCCAGTTCAATACCTCAATATCTCTTCCCCATTGTCTCAAAATGAAGGTTCAAGCCCCTCGATCTATGATCGTATGAAGAGATTCCTTATACAGTGAATAAATTTTACCATCCTTCTCTTGTGTTTTCCAATGTATTTATATTCATTCTGTAGTATAGCAACCAAAACTGAGCTGCGTAATCTATGCAGAGGCCTTACTAGTGATGTAAAAAGCTGTAAAATAACTTTAGGACTGATGTTACTTCTACTTTATATAAATCAAAGGAGTCTGTTAGCCTTACTGCACACAATTAAGCACTGTTGTCCACTTCAGATTTCTGCTTACCACAACTAAGTCTTCCACACCACCCAGTTGCAAACTCTACACCACCTTATTTGAAAATTGCCTCAAGGGTAAAATTATCATTAATGAGGGACACAATCTGTACAAGTCAAGTGTCATGGGAAAATTGGAACACATTCAGGCTCTATTCAAGGCACTGATTACAGCAGTAGTAGTTCCTCACAGGCCAATTTTAAGGTTACAACTGCCTATTTTGGAAGTTTAAATCAAATCCCAAAATGACTAAATATTACAAATGCCAGTGAAAAATCTAATAAAATCTGAATTCACAATTATATTTACCACCTTATCACCTGGTACTAGGAATTTATGTAGTAAATAATGTTCCACTATTGAAGACTGTACAGGAAAAAACTAATGTTATCCACTTCTTAAAGAAAAGAATTTTATAAACAGTCTAGAAGTAAATAAAAATTTATAGGAATGAAATATTAATGATCAGGGAACCCCAACACTAGAGAAAAAACCTACCTCAACCCCTCTCTCAAGATCACGAATCTGTGGTCCCTTAGGTGCACCTCCAAATACACACGTGGATCGGATCTTAGAGGAGGTCCCATAGTCCTGTGCAACTGTTAAGATCTGCTGTGCAAGCTCTCTGGTGGGAGCCAGAATAAGTGCTATTGGACCATCTCCTCTCTCTAAATACGGCTGGTGATTTATATGAACAATTGCTGGTAGAATGTATCCTAATGTTTTACCAGAACCAGTCTGAAATGAAAATGAAAAACATTATTTCAACCATGAAATTACCTTCTTTTTTCTTTACATAATTAAAAAAAAATCTTGGGTAATCTCACCTGGGCAATGCCAACGAAGTCCCTGCCCTGAAGTGAAATAGGCCATCCTTGACCTTGAATAGGAGTGGGTTGTTCATAGCCTTGTCGTCTGATTTCAGCCATTACATAGTCTGGGAAATTATAATCACTGAAGTATTGGATGGGGTTTGGGATGTTTTTTCCTCTTAGTGTAATTTCCTTTTCATTTCTGTATGGAAGATATTATTAGCTTAGAAAAACAATTTCTCTAATCTCCAGGTACATATCTTTAAGATGTTTACTATAATTACATAAAAATATAGTACATGTAACTCATTTTAAAGCTTTTATCAATTTTAATGATCCAGTATACTTGCCTATATTTTTCAACTTCATAAGCTGGGCGATTGAGAACTGTTGGTGTGGGCTGATAGAAGTTCTTCTCGAAGGGAGTCAGTCTGGACAGGTCCCACCTCGGCTTCCGAAGACGTTCGCCTGGCTGCCTCCCTTTCAGTGACGGTCGTCCACTACCAGCAGCACTCCACCCTCCACGTGAACCCCAGTCATCCCTATCACGACGACGATCACGCGAGCGAGAACGAGAACGGGAGCGAGACCTAGAAGGGGACCTTAGGATTAACTATTTATAAATGAACCTGAAAATGAAAGCATGAATTATGTTGAGCCACTTCGTCAACTCCACGAAGCTGTCGTCCGAACATCCTTTCGCTGGTGGACTGTCAAATATGTAGATGACCTCAATGCAGCCATCTAAACCTTGCTGGGCATTTAACAATGTATCCAAACAATAACAACCTAACCTTCAGGAATGTGTCATCTCCATGCACACTGCAAGGAAATTTCATATAAACAAAGAAACAAAGCTGACACCATTTCCCAAGTAAGAATAAGGTAAAGTTCTTAAAAATCTCTCGTGTATGAAAGAGGCAGAATAGGAAAGCTAAGATGAAGGATTAAGAGGCAAATCATCTACAATTTCAAAACCCTTAACCATATGACAAATTTACACTTTATAGGACTATTGTGACCGTGCATAAAACTATTTCCCAAGAACGCTTTGTGATGTGATAACTTCTGAATATTTATGAAATAGGCCACTGTACAGCCACTAAATCAAGGAATCTTATAATATGTGGTAACCCAGAAATGATTGCTCGACTCTTTTTAATGTAATTTCCTATAATAAAATGTTGTCAAATGCAGGTTATGACTATAAAAAAATTGTGTACAATCAGCCCATAACTTCTAGCAATGACTAAAATTATTATTCTGCATTTTGAAATGTTATGTAAAATATTAAGAGACTTGCCCCTTAAGCAAGCAGGGAAAGTGTGCACTAAAGGGGAAGAAAAAAAAGTGTTGTTACAGCTAAGTACAGAAAGGCAATTCAGGGAAAGAATAAGTGATGCAATAATACTCTGTGGGGATCAAGAGTACATTTCAGCCAACGATACCTTCTCAACACCCTGAATCATGAAATCATGGGAACTTAAAACTAAGATAATGTAAACTTAAATCTAGTACCATGATTTAAGTATCAAATTACAAAAAATTTGTAAACCTGCAAAACATGTAATCCATTTAAAGGCAAACAAACAGATTACAATATGTATCTAGGCCACTTAACAAGAAGCAACATTCAAAGAAAAGCCACCACCTGCAAAACCTTAAAATGTACGCCCAACATCAAGTCATTCTGCAGGGAAACTAGCCTGAACCTACAACCATTTTCAAATGTCTGATATAAGAACATAAAGGAAGAAACACTGCAGCAGGCCTACTGGCCCATACTAAGCAGGTCCTTCTCATAACCAAACCCACTAATAAAAATATTTGCCCAACCCATTTCCATGCATCAGATGCAAATCAAATATTGGCAAGTATTGTCTGTAGATTACCAAATATAGGAGCATTGCACTAGGTCCAATGACATGTTACTCCCAACCACTGTCTGATTTTTTTTTTTTTTTGGGGGGAGGGGGGGCAGACACCCTACCTTGGGATACAACAAATAACACTATTTACTACAAGTACATGTACATGGTATACAGCCCTAGCCGACATCAATGACATACTACTATATAGAAAGCCACTTGTTATGCAGAGCATTTCAGGCAAATTAGGACAGTTTTGTCCCAGGATGTGACCCACACTAGTCGACTAACTCACAGGTACCCATTTTACTGATGGGTGAACAAAGACAACCAGTGTAAACAAACATGCCCAATGTTTCTACCCTCACTGGGAATCGAATCTAGACCCTCACCGTGTGAAGCGAGAGATTTAGCCACAGGGAAAGCACTAAACCAAGAGATTAAACAGTATCCAGTCAGTCACAAAGGCTAAAAAAATCTGAGAAACCTGGGTCCAAGAATTGACTGAATTTGTCCTCTTTCAGAATGATATATACCTAAAGATATAGACTGAGGTGCACTTAGGTATAAATATGGTTGGTGAGAATGAACTAAAACAGTAGATTAGTTGGATAAATATATGCTCAGAAAGGGAAAAGAAAAATTAGATTAGCAACAAACTTCCAAGTATCATTGAAACCAACAGATCTAAAAATAACAAGGCAAAGGTTGAGTACAGGTAGAACCTGCCTAACATGAGCCCATAGGCCTACTTTAATTTTGTATTCCTGTCAATTTTGGCCAAACATGAATAGTTTCAAGCACTGCAATAGATTTTATTTATTATTAACACATCGGCCGATTCCCACCAAGGCAGGGTGGCCCGAAAAAGAAAAACTTTCATCATCATTCACTCCATCACTGTCTTGCCAGAAGGGTGCTTTACACTACAGTTATAAAACTGCAACATTTACACCCCTCCTTCAGAGTGCCGGCACTGTACTTCCCATCTCCAGAACTCAAGTCCGGCCTGCCGGTTTCCCTGAATCCCTTCATAAATGTTACTTTGCTCACACTCCAACAGCACGTCAAGTATTAAAAACCATATGCCTCCATTCACTCCTATCAAATACGCTCACACATGCTTGCTGGAAGTCCAAGCCCCTCGCACACAAAACTTCCTTTACCCCTCCTCCAACCTTTCCTAGGCCGACCCCTACCCCGCCTTCCCTCCACTACAGATTTATACACTCTCGAAGTCACTCTGTCTCGTTCCATTCTCTCTACATGTCCAAACCACCTCAACAACCCCTCCTCAGCTCTCTGGACAATCGTTTTGGTGATCCCGCACCTCCTCCTAATTTCCAAACTCCGAATTCTCTGCATTATATTCACACCACACATTGACCTCAGACATGACATCTCCACTGCCTCCAGCCTTCTCCTCGTTGCAACATTCATCACCCATGCTTCACACCCATATAAGAGCGTTGGTATAACTATACTCTCATACATTCCCTCTTTACTTCCATGGACAAGGTTCTTTGTCTCCACAGACTCCAAGTGCTCCACTCACCCTTTTCCCTCATCAATTCTATGATTCACCTCATCCTTCATAGACCCATCCGCCGACATGTCCACTCCCAAATATCTGAATACATTCACCTCCTCCATACTCTCTCCCTCCAATCTGATATCCAATCTTTCGTCACCTATTCTTTTTGTTATCCTCATCACCTTACTCTTTCCTATATTCACTTTCAATTTTCTTCTTTTACACACCCTACCAAATTCATCCACCAACCTCTGCAGCTTCTCTTCAGAATCTCCCAAAAGCACAGTGTCATCAGCAAAAAGCAACTGTGACAACTCCCACTTTGTATTTGCTTCTTTATCTTTTAGCCCAACACCTCTTGCCAAGACCCTCGCATTCACTTCTCTTACAACCCCATCTATAAATATATTGAACAACCACGGTGACATCACACATCCTTGTCTAAGGCCCACTTTTACTGGGAAATAGTCCCCTTCCCTCCTACACACTCTAACCTGAGCCTCACTATCCTCATAAAAACTCTTCACTGCTTTCAGTAACCTTCCTCCTATTCCATACATCTGCCACATTGCCCCCCTATCTACCCTATCATACGCCTTTTCCAAATCCATAAATGCCACAAAAACATCTTTACCCTTATCCAAATACTGTTCACCTATATGTTTCACTGTAAACACTTGGTCTACACACCCCCTACCTTTCCTAAAGCCCCCTTGTTCATCTGCTATCCTGCTTTCTGTTTTACTCTTAATTCTTTCAATAATAACTACCATACACTTTACCAGGTACACTCAACAGACTTATTCCCCTATAATTTTTGCACTCTCTTTTGTCCCCTTTGCCTTTATACAAAGGAACAATACACGCTCTCTGCCAATCCCTAGGTACCTTACCCTCTTCCATA
Source organism: Cherax destructor (assembly GCA_009830355.1). Classification (NCBI taxonomy): domain Eukaryota; kingdom Metazoa; phylum Arthropoda; class Malacostraca; order Decapoda; family Parastacidae; genus Cherax; species Cherax destructor. Next base: position 426,519 of record WNWK01000430.1, on the reverse strand, counting down.
CATTTATTAAATAATAGCACCAACCACTCCAAAATTATATCCCCACCTGCTTTTAACATTTCTATCTTTATCCCATCAATCCCAGCTGCCTTACCCCCTTTCATTCTACCCACTGCCTCACGAACTTCCCCTACACCCACAACTGGCTCTTCCACACTCCTACAAGATGTTATTCCTCCTTGCCCTACACACGAAATCACAGCTTCCCTGTCTTCATCAACATTTAACAAATCCTCAAAATATTCTCTCCATCTTCCCGATGGAGATATACGTACTATACTACATAGGGTCCACACACCAACCCACCCCCTTTAATATCAAGCCTTCTAGTAAAAATAAAATTGTTAACATCGCTTTGCAGCCTTTTCCACTTATCTATAATCACTGCAGTGCTTTCTAAACCTATATTTAAATGTTAACCCATTGCTAATGTTCTGATTTGGCTAGGTATTCCTACTAAAGTGCTATACCAAAAACCAGACCACTTATGACAGCATACAGTTCGGTTGTTATTGCATGTGCTTTATGCCAGGCACATCATACAGACTGGTTAAACACTAGTGACAAATTTCATGCAATGTTAGGATACCCAAGACATACCTGTGACTAGTTGTAAGATTTTTTATACTCTCACAGCCCAGACTGATGACAGGCTTGCCTGGTGACCGCCTGATCAGACAGGCTATTGTTGCCCGCGACCCTGAGGCCCAAATAGCCATCACAACCTGGCAGACAAGGCACCCCTTGCAGGAACGTATTTAATTTTCTTGAAGACTTCTACTTTTGTTGCAGCAATATTTCTTATAATTTCTAGTAGGCTGAAGAGTCTTGATTGCTGCCATAGATAAATGGCCAAATTACTAATGTATTTATGCATCTATATTTTACCCTCTTGATTGCTATTAAAATGGGTTTGCTAGCTGCCAAGATATTATAATTTCCACTTGTAGAGTTTAGTGCAATTTGTAACCTTCCTTTCCCCTTTACTTTAATAAACTTGTGAACTGGGTTAAAAAGAGTCATAGTATCTTATAAAAAGCTTGTCACATTTTTGACCTACTGGCCATAAAAAAAAATAAGATGCCATTGCCAACCTTCCAATAAGAAATTTAAATGGATTTTAATGACTCGCAAAACCTAACACTACTGCCTGGTCACAGACCGGGCTGTGGGGGTGTTGACCCCCGAAACCCTCTCCAGGTATACTGCAAATAAATCACAATGGGGGGAGCATAAACTTATTGCAGGAAGTCCTAACTCCCAGGCAGCTGGCCCAGTAATTAGCACACTAGCCCAAGTTTTAGGACTCCCCTGCCAATGATGTGAACCCTACCCATTCTGTGTGATTTAATTTAAATATTTATTTTAAACCCCATACGCAATTTTCTTAAAAGCAAAATGCAGTGTCAAGTTTAGTCCCAATTCATTTGATCTGAATTTTACTAACTAATGCACACAAAGATTATGGTAAATCTTCCTTATACAGTACATAACAAAAATAAAAAATGACAATCGAGGGGAAATGAAGGATTAGGCTCACTACCTTCAAGTGCCATATCATCAGGCTGTGACAAATGTGGGTCAGCAGGCTTCCAATAAAAACGGCTTGGTTAACAAGCAATCAACAGGGATGACTGGTCACAGACCAGGTTGAGTAGAAAAACCCTAAACAGTTCACAGGTAAATCACGGGTGAAAGTAGGGATAAATGGGAAGTCAGTTTTACTGATGAGATGGGTACAGACCAAGCTTTTAGCGTTACATTTTTGCAGAATGTAGATTTATCACATCACAAAGCTATACTGATCCATGTTAGGCAGGTCGATAGTTCATCCATTTTTGTACTTATGCATTACACAAAGCATTGGGTGGCAGAAATCCAGGATAATACACAAATCCTATTCCTTAAAATGTTAGGCTGCTCAGAGCTCCATATCAATCCCTTGCATCCCTGCTTTGTCTAGCCACCAATTGCCCTAGACATCCATTTAGTGCCCTCTCCTCATCTAGGCAAAATACTACATAGGATTTGGACCCCTTCCTTAACCCTTTGGGGTTTTTTGACGTACTAGTACGGCTTACACGGCAGGGCGTTTGACATACTAGTACGCCTAAATTCTAATGCCCTCAAATCAAGCAGAAACAGGCTGGTAGTCCTAGATGTGAGAGAATGGGTCTGTGCACGCAGTATAAAAAAAATCCTGCACCACAGTGCATAATGAGGGAAAAAAAAACTGACCGTGTTTTTGGTTTAAAACAGCGACTTTGCAGTCTATTTTTGTATGGTTTTTATCTCGTTTTCGTGGTCTCATTTGATAGAATGAAGATATATTAGAGATATAGAGATAATTTTGATTGGTTTCTTGATCACAAGTACCTAGAAATTGAGCACAAAGTAGCGAAAATGTTTGATTTTTGCCAATGTTCGAGTAAACAAATCACGCCACGCGTACAATACACATCAACTGGCGACTAATATTCTTTCACAAGTGTGCTGATATTATTTATACCGTTTTTACAATGATGCAGTAGTATACATAACAGTAAATCTTCAATTTATTGTGAGAATAAAAATTCAAAATGGAAAGCAAAACTAATGTAAGAGGGGCCTGGAGACATGACTAATGGACAGATAAAATGTTATTCGAGTGCCAGGAATGTCTGTCTCGTTTATTCTGGACCCTATTTTGAAATTGGCAGCTATTGAAATTTGTATGAAATTGGCCAAATTGCCAATTTCTGATCACCTTATTGGGTAGTTGAAATCTGTAAATTGGCGGTTTCATATACACAATTGATAGAACAAATGTAGTTCTAGCGAAATAGCTATAATTTTTTTAGACTGAAACATTGGAATTTGCCGAAAATAGGGCTCAAAGTTGGCGAAATCGCCGATGCGTAAATAGCATCGATACCACTAACTTCACGAGAGCCAAATTCCGTTAGTTTTCCATCAAATTTCATAACTTTGGTGGTGTTATGATCGGAAAAAGATTCTCTTTCCATAAGAAATTTTTTTTTTCTGAAAATGTTTCGACCCTGAGAGGTTTAAACCTAATTAAATCTATAGCTGTCCTGTGCTTAACTAGTAGCTCCTATCTCCTGCCCTTCCATTAATTTCCTCCTTACACTGTCCATATATATCCAACCTGTGAGCTACTGACCACAAAGATATTCTTACTTTATCATCAATAACCACGGATACATTTGTTCTGGAAAACAAGAATAAAAATTTCCTATCTTTAAATCTGCTACTTTAACCTTACTCAATTTGACGTCCCTCCTTTTAATGGGAGCCAATTCCAACTTCATACTGCTGCCAACCTGCTCCTCACTGCAGGTAACCAGCTTCTTTTCACTAATTACCAACCATCTCTCATTCATTGTTATAATTAAGCGAATTTAAAATTTCACTTTCCTCCTTGAGAAGTAAAACTTCCACACCATGGTACTAACACTCCACTATTGAAATACTTAAATACTACTGCTATATCCACACTGTCAAACACTACAACACAGGGGTCAACTTGGACACATTTATTGCCTAACAAGTTATGAGCAAGAAAGACTAGATTTGAGAAGAACCTACCCAGGATTGCTACAGTACCTCTCAATTATTATATCCTTGATAAATTAGACACGTGTGCAACACTTGGGTATCTTTAACAAGGAAACGTTTTGCCACACTGGCTTCATCAGTCCATACAAATGAGAATGGTGAAGAACAGTAGTAGTTTGGGGTAATCAGTCCCTCAGCATTGAGTCAATGTAATCAGTTCATCAATCTTGAAAAGAATACAGCATATGTTCACCATTCTCCTTTGTATGGACTGATAAAACCACTGTGGCAAAATGTTTCCTCATTAAAGATACCCAAGTGTTGCACATGTTTCTAATTTATCATCTTGTCGGTGCTCCGAACCATTCATTTATAGAATATTCTTCTACTAGTGAGCCCCACCTCTAACCTGGAGGGCATTCCGGGGATTGACATCCCCGTGGCCCGATCTATGTCCAGGCCTCCCGGTGTCAAATTTTTTTTATGCTTCACCTATGCCAGTTTACAAGTCTCCATTCTAATGCTTCAGCTTCATTGTTCCAAACTATGAAGCAAAACTATTCTCTAGGCTGAGTGACCATAACAAAACTTTGAGGGTGATGGACTGATTACATCATCTCTACCTACATCTCCACTGCTAAGGCTACCCCATCTGCATTCGACTGAAGCAGCCTACTGTGTAGGCAAACATTTCTGAAAGATACCTGGTTCGGGGGCCAACACCCCCGCTTCCCAGTCTGTGACCAGGCCTTGTGGTGGATCAGGGCCTGATCACCCAGGCTGTTACTGTTGGCAACACGTACAACAATGTATGAACCACAGCCCGGCTGATCTAGTACTGACTAGGTGTCAGTCCAAAGCCTTTTTGAAGACAGCCAGGGGTCTATTGGTAATCCCCCTTTTGTTTGTATGTTTGAATGTTGGACGTTATTACTAGTTTACTGAAATACCTAACCAAAACAGGACCCTAGGCTTTAGAAATGATGTGTAAACACACTGTAAATGGTTTTGTGTAATATTGAATGGTGGTCCTTGTCAAAACAAACTCTGGAATTATATAAAATAAAAAATCCATACCACAGCAAGTTATTTCTTCTGCAAATTAGATAATCTACAAAATTACCTTAACATGCTTCAGAATGCACCTAGGATGGGGCAGTCAACAGTGGGTATTCAGTAAAATGGCACACCTAGACAATTACAGCAACATTTACACATCCATTTCTAAATCCAATAACTACTCTTTTCAAAGTAGCCCGTGGCTTGGTGGAAAAAGCTCTCGCAAGAGTGGAAACATCGAGTGTTTCCTTATACCCGTTGTACATGTTCACCTATCAGTAAAAATGAGTACCTGGGTGTTAGTCGACTGGTGTGGGTTACATCTTGGGACAAATTTGACCTAACTTGCCTGAAATGCTCTGCATAACAAGCACCTTTCTATATAGTAGTATGTCATTGATGTCAGCTATGCCTTGTACATGTACTTTTAGAAATAAAGATATTACTATGCATTTAAACTCATTGATGTCTGATTTACACTCAAGCTTAATTTTTATACAAGACTAGGTTATATTACATTAGACTGCATTGGGTTGGGTTAGGTTAGGGTTACAGTATGTTTTCCCCATTTGCACATACTACCTCCATGGAACTCTTAACCATTTCCGTCTTGTGTATATCTGTTACTAACTAGACATTAATTATTATTATAAGTATAGGGGAGAGCTAAACCCGTAGGATTATAACATCACATACTGACTAGACAGGTACTGCAAAGAATTTGCAATCCCAGTCATTGATAACTGGGACAATTTCTATGGCAAACATGACTTGCATCTCTGGGGCAGGGGTGGTAGATTTAGCAAACTCTGTCGAGGGGCCCACTGTCGAGTAGTCTACGACGTGTGGGAAACAAGTTGCAGTATGGGAAATGAGAGCAGCAAGAATTGCCAGGATACCTCAGGGATATGTTCAACAGACATACTGTATTTCAATACGTATAAAGTTACTAATTAAAGCAATGGAATTTTTCAACAAAAACAAGAGGGCAGTGAGTGAGTTACTAACTCTCTTAAGGTCTACTATACAAACAGCAGGAGCATAAGAAATAAGATGAACAAACTTATTGTGTGTGCAGGAAACACATTATTGCTCTAAAAGAAATCTGGTTCAACCTGAAATAAATGCCTTCTGAATGCCACATACAAGGCTACAAATTATTCCACACCACTAGGGTCAACAGGAAGGGTGGTGGACTGGTAATGCTGGCATTTGACAAGTAATTGAGTGGGTATAACTTGGGCCTCCCAAGCATAGACCAGTAGGCCTGCTAAAGTGCTCCTTTCTTATGTATTAAAATTTATGCCAGTGATCTGACATTTTGTCACTGACCCATCTAAATAACATTTAGAATTCTCCACAAATTCAGTAAATTTGCCAAGCACTAACCTAAAATATAAATTAGGTTATATAACTATTGGTTATATTTGAGGAAGTCACTGATACCAGACTGAGGGGTTCTGAAAATGTAACTTTGCCAGACAGCCTAAAGGAATTTAATTTAGTCAAGAAAGGCATTAGAATTTAAGTGTACCAATGGAAAACCAGAATTAAGAGGTAAATAAGCCAAAAATATCTAACCAATACTGGATTTGCAATAGATTTAAGCTGGACAAATTTAAGACTGAGAAAGGATATGGAAAAATAACCGATTTGGCAATAATTTAGAGAAGTGGAACGAGTTCCCAAGTAACACCATTGAAGCAAAACCTTAAGAGTAGCTCTAAAAAATAGGTTAGACAGGTACAAGAGTGGGTAGGTGTGGGCAAGTGAGAGAGTTGGACGTAACTAGCATGGGCCATTAACCCTGCTGTAGTGTTCTTATAGGACCACAAGACCAGAAATATTGTTCAAAAATGCATAAATGATATAGTACCAGTGGCATTACTACTGCCATTCTCACTACACAGCAAAATGTCTAACACAAGTTCAACAGGCCTACAGCAGTGTTCCTTTGTTCTAACCAAGTGTAAGGGTTCATTTACCCCAAAGTCAAACCTCTCTTGGATACGTCCACAACCGCAGCATTTTCATTCTGCACACACACACACACACACACGAAATGGTTATAGCCATTATTGCAGTGAAAAATATATCACCTTACCAAAATATATACCTGTGACATGTTTCTAGTTTTTTTTTATTATCCCTGCAGCCCAGCCTGGCGCCAAGCTCCTACCAACAGTTCTACCTTTAGATTCTTGCAAGGTTAAGAGTGAACAATCTATAATAGCTTCAAATGTACTAAAATATATAAATGTACAAACCGAGTAATCAAATATTGCTGCACCGAGATCACACCCTTTTATGGCACCAAATCTGACTATCATTGCCCATTAATCCTGGTTTAAGTAAGTTATCAGCTGAACAAACTTTCGCTATTTCGCTGGGCGTTCCCATAAAATTATAAAATCAACAAAATGGCCACCTGAAAAATGAAAAACCTAACGTTTAATAAAGCATGCATTATGCAGTGAATTTTCGTGAAGGTTAGGAGTCACATTTACACGATCAAGTAAAACCCAAGCATTCAAGTCTTGAAGGTAACGACTTACTCGACCTAAACTCAAAATACAACCAAGCGGGTAGACAGAGGATACAAAATGGCGACATAGCTGCAGAGAATGACATCCTAGCGACGACCATCAAAAATTTAATCAGCCATCATCAGCACCAGATTAATTCTAACGCTTCGACAAACACAGGCAAATCCAAATTAACAACACCAACGTTAACATGAGAGGCAATACAACAACACAAGATCACTAGAGACCACAGGAACAGTCCGTCAACATAAATCGATGCGGTCCCGCAGGTCTTCGCCATATTGGATAAACGCTTCAGCACTTATTTACTCACCTGCGATTTCTATAAGACATGTCGTTGTTCCTTTTCTTTCTATTGGACGATAACTTTTAATAAATAACTTAAATAGGAGCAGGTGTTAGCTCCTAGTGTGGGCGTGATGATGGAAAATGGTTCAGCAAGGCGGAGCGATGTTACAAGAGCCCGCTGAGGACCCACGTAGAAAGACCGTCTGCTAGACAGGCGCACCAGCCTCCCTCATCCCGCAGCTGCCAACACTCACTAACACTACTTTATTCATTTTAATAACCTTATAAGTCGTCTCTTAGGCTTATTGTATACATTAAGATATGTAGTATCAGTGTTTTTACAACGATGTGGCATTCTTTTCATTGAAATTAAGGTATTTATAGAATAATAATAAGAAAGTATACATGACTTGGCAGCAAGGTAGGAACAAGTGAGTCAGGGGAAGCGCCATTCTTCAGCCCTTGTTCGATAATTTTGTCCAGGGTAAAAATTCGCGTTCAAGACAAAGACTTCATGATGCCAATGAAAACTACAAGAATTTGATTGCTTTGTTAAACATATCCAGCTCAAAAACTAACGTGCTGAGCTAATTTTATTGTAAGTTTATTTTCGAGAACAGGAAAAAAATTCTGACGGAAATGACTCCAGGAGTGTTCAAACGACTTGTTTTCAACATATTCTTGAATACAACGTTAACATTCTGAAAGCCTGGTGTGATTGTTACGTAGTTTAATTGTTAGAAATTTCCTTTATACAATTTAAAACGTCACATTTTGCAAAATATTCCATAATATTGCAGCTGTTTGGAAGGAAGTCATCAGCCATCTTCGCACATCAGAACAAGTGCTTGAAGCCTGGTATATAGTGCTGCCATACCCTAGGGCAAGCTTCCCCACGTGCAACTTATGGAATGTACCTAGACACTTAACAAAAAATATATTATAAAGACCACTTTATCTACGTTTTTTTCCTAAACTGGATATATTCCATGAAAAGTACTTTTGAATGATTTACGGCGAGGTGAATGTACTCCTGAGCAGAGCCTTTTTCAGAAATCGAAAACAAAATTGTAATTGCTTTTAAAAAATTGTGTTTAGAGGTGCATGATTATTCATATTCGTGAGGCGTAGTGTAATGGGGTCACCGCCATGATGTGCAGAACGACCTACATCCGTGACTTTCAGTCCCGCTCCTGCCATTATAAAATAATTTCGCCACTGTGACATAATGAATCATTTCAATAGGTGTACAGACCTATACACCATATATTCTCACTCGTGTATCGCCTTAATACTTGCGTATATTTCCAACTCACTCATGTATCTATTTAACCTATATATGTATCTCTCAAGCCCAAGTGTATCTCCAACCCACTTGTGTATCTCTTCAAGCCACTCATGGATTTCCCCAATCCACCCATGTATTTCTCCAACCCACTCACACTGCATCCAGAAAACCAGTTTTAAGTTTTAATACCAGTATTACTTGTGTTGGAAGCATATATACTCAGAGCTGTGTAGCTCCTAATGTATGAAATATACACAGGTGCGTCTCAGCATATGTGTATTGATGTTTATATATGCACAGAGATGTGTACCTCATTTACACAAGTGTGTATGTTACTGAATATATATACACCTAGAGGAGAGGTGTGTGACAAATATATACATATACCGAAAGATGTTTCATTGTATATTATATATACTGAGAGTTGTGAAAGGTATGCATCTCTCACTTGGAATCTATAACCTCTGTGTTATCGAAATAATCTAGATCACGAGCAGATCCCCTGGATCACGAGCAGATCCCCTGGATCACGAGCAGATTCCTGGATCACGAGATCCCCTGGATCACGGGCAAATCTGGATCACGAGCAGATCCCCTGGATCACGAGCAGATCCCCTGGATCACGAGCAGATTCCCTGGATCACGAGCAGATCCCTGGATCACGAGCGGATCCCTGGATCACGAGCGGATCCCTGGATCACGAGCGGATTCCTGGATCACGAGCGGATCCCTGGATCACGAGCGGATCCCTGGATCACGAGCGGATCCCTGGATCACGAGCGGATCCCTGGATCACGAGCAGATCATTGGATCTACACTCTTCTTGGAAGGTGTATGTGTATTGGATGACTAATGAAAGCAACATGGCGCCTCTGAAATGCGCAGATTTTACACCAGTTGAGCTGAGACTTTCATTTCTACAGGTATGGCGGACCTTGGCAGTGTTCTACAAGGCCGATGGCCTTCCCAGAGTTGGAAATTTGCCCATGGAACTTATTTTCTGTGTGGTAGCTTCGACTATATGTTAACTCTGAGCTGAGAAACTTGCGCATATAGGATTTATTTTTTTTCCTGCGGTGTAACATTTTCACAGTATTGTTTGAAGCGCAGGAGCGGGAGGATTGGCAAGGCGTCGCAGTGTTTGATGGAGGGGTGGCTGTGGAAGGGGGATGGAGAGGTGAGGGGGTCGTGGAGGGGTGTGAGGTGTCCATGGCGGGGTGAGGTGTGGTTGGGAAGGGGTTAGAGAGGGTCGTGGAAAGGTGGCGTTGGAGGGGTGGCCTTGGAGGTTTGAGAGGGGGCCTTAGAGAGGGAAGAGGAGGGGTGAAGGAAGGCCTGGGAAGGGGGAGGGAAGAGGTGTTGGAGTGAGGGGCGGTCGTTGAGGGGTGAAAAGGGGGGGAAGAAGAGGGCGGAGTGAGGGTCGGCCACCTGGCCTGCTGCCCGCCAGCAGTCATGGCCGCCCTCCCAGACATACACACTGACAACTGTCTGCATCATCCCACACACCTTGCATCACATTAAAATTTAAAGTATATATTCCCTTATTGCAATATATTTACATAATTCTATACCAGGACTTTAAATACCTTCAACTGTATTTCACCTAATTTTATAATACTATATATATAATGTATTCTTCTATAAGTTAATAAGAGCATAAATTTAAATGGAAAGTAATCATTCCATTGTCTCAGTCATTTATTACAAGTTATTTAAGGTGGAAATAAGACAGAATGGGTTTTTTCGATCATCCTGGAATTTACATGGAGCTCACCAGTATTTATTGCAACAATTGTATAACCATTTGTCTAAATAAAATTAGCTAATTTTATTGTCGAATGGGATTTTAAGCCTCTAAATGTTTCTTATTTATGGTATGTCTGTTTCCGGAGATATATATATATATATATATATATATATATATATATATATATATATATACATACATAGATGGCATCACTTTCACATTAGAGACAACCATCTTTCTCACTCCAGATAAAGGACACAGATGGAGACTGATATACGAAATTTATTTTATGAATATTTTTTCCAATTACTGAGTTGTATCACGTTGATCAGAATTTTACTCTATTTTGTTGTTACGTAGTTACAAACACACATACACTTGCAACGGCAGTACATATACTAAAATCGGAACGATACAGAGAAGATTAGCATGGCCCCTGCGCTAGGATGACACGCAAAATCGTGAAGGGTTCCACATTTTAAGTAGCGACCAGCGAAGAGGCGGGGCCAGGAGCTGTGACTCAACCCCTGCAACCACAAATAGGTGAGTGTACACATACACATACGCACACACAGCAAAGAGGCAGGGCCAGAAGATGTGAATCGACCCCTGAAACCACATACGTATAGGTGAGTACCCACGCCTGATCACTCGGGCTATGGTTCACATGCTAGATTGCTTGCTGTCAGCAGTAACAGCCTAGTTGATCAGGACCTGATCCACCGTGAGGCCTGATCATGGACCGGGCCGCGGGGGCGTTGACCCCGGTACACTCTTCATGTAGGTAGACACAACACGAGGACACAGCTGGAATTTGAAAACTCATGAGTCGCAGGGACGTCAGGAAATAGTTTTTCAGCCTTAGTCAGGAAGTGGAACGACCTGGAGAGTGAAGTGGTAGAGATAGAAACCATACATAGCCTTAAGAAGAGGTACGATAAGGATCTCGAAGCCAGGATAGAGTAAATTTAGTAGCGACCAGGGAAGAGGTGGACCAAGAGCTGAGGCTTGATTTCTGGAACCACATATAAGTGAGTACAGACACAAACACACGCAACCAGTGAAGAGTCGGGGCCAGGAGCTGTGAATCGACCCCGGCAACCACAACTAGGCGAGTACATAAACAACATCAGCTGTTCACCGTTTCTATTGTGACAGTAATGCCACGTCACAGACTCCCTCTCAAGCATCAGCCCTCCCTCAGTCCTACCGACCGCCAGACAAAACCCCATCCCATCCATTCCCTCTACATTCATCCCCTTCTGTTTCTCCACCTTCGCTTCCTCTACTCATCCTCCCGTTCCCTTACTTATATTTCTCCTTCCCCACTCCCTACCCGCTTCTATTGCTTCTCCCTCATCCTCTCTACTGTTCTTTCAACACCTACCAACTCCCCCACCACTCCCCCACCATCTCCCTCATCCACCAACACTCCGAAGCATGATGACGTCAGCATTACGCAATACTTGTGAACCCGAATATTTGGCGTCTTTCCCTACCTGCATCACGGATTCTCACATTATACTTTAAGTAAATGTAATTCAACGTCTGTATTAATTCCACACTGATTTAACAGCATAATACAGCGTTCAGACATTATTTGTCAGTTTTCTAGTTAACGGGATGATGCCAGAATTTCCCGGCCTATGAACTTTCACCTGCAACACCATATCTCCTTGTGTTCCAACGTATCTATCGGCGATTAAGCTAATTAAAGTTATACATACTAATCCCCAGTTAAATTTAAATGTAAATGCATTAAGCAGTTCAATAAATGTGATAGGAATGGTGGTAGAATCGATAATACCGTCTACTGCTCAACGCCGTTGCCATGGAGAATTTCCGCTGTTGAAATCCCTTGTCTCTCATTCTCTATTTTACGTAACAATTCCTATGGTTAGTGCTAATTGTTTTGCTACTGCTGAGGTAGCACTCGACGACTTCATTTCCTGAGGATTTGTACATATAAAAGCGTATTCAAAGAGGACCTATCTTAGTTATGAACTATTAACAAAATGGAATAACTGGCATACGCTTCCCCCTGCCTCTGCTCCCTTGAACCTCTTTTTTTAATGCTGTTAAATGATTTCTTTGCTCTTTATTGTTTTTTTATGTATATTGCCAAGTCGGTTATTCGCTGCATCTTTATCTTGTTTTGCTAGTCTGAAGTTTTTGATGCATGGACAAATTGTGGTTGTGGTGGAGTAGCAGAGGGCTGGCGGTGGTAGCTAGGGACGCCCTCAGTTCCCACAACAGAATGTGACGCACTGCACCACACCCGGGGTCGTATCCACTCCCAGGAACGTACCGCTACGTCAATACCTCCACGTCTATTATTCATCACTTGACGCACATACTTGAATACGAATGCATAGGAAGTAACTGTTAAATCTGTTTCCTGGTATCCTCGCCCCCGCGGCTCGGTTTTTTACTGGGACCCGGAAACTGGAAAGGAAATCCTGTATTGCAGGACCCACTATAGAAATAAGAACTGCAGCAGGCCTATTGACCCATGTTAGGAAGGTCCAATTCACACTCACCCCCATCAATTCATGTCTAACTTATTTTTAAAGCTATCCAAAGTCCTCGCCTCGATTCAAAATTTTGCCGAGTCAGTGCTTTCCCATATCTTCTAAATCTAAATTTACAGAACTTGATTCCATTGCTGCGAGTCTTGCTTTGGTTATATATTTTCAGCACGTTATTTATATCTTTATTTATTCCTGTTTTCCATTCATACCAATCATATCCCCCCCCCTAATTCTACATCTTTCCACAGAGTGTAAATCCAGTGACCTCAGTCTATGTAGGAAAGATTTTTGATACATGGGATAAACTTTGTCATCCGTTTCTGTATGTTTTCCAGCGCATTTATGTCCATTCAGTAACAAGAAGAGCAAAAGTGAGTAGCTTAATCTAAAAATTGCCTTACCAAGGATACGTAAAGTTGAATTATAACGTAATGACTCCTAACATTTATACTTCTTGCTACGAAACCAATCCTTCCATTAGCTTCATTGCGAACTCTTATGCACTGTTGTCTTCGGTTTGGATTACTGCTAACTATAACACCTAAGTCTTTTTCGGCTTAAGTTTAATTGAGATCTACATTATTTTGCTTATAAATGCAATGGTTATTTTCATCTAGGATTTAGAAGCTTATATTTTTTCCATTGAACTGCGTCTGTCACTCCTTCAACCACGACATTAACCCATGCAGATCATCCTGTAACACTAGCGTCCTCAACAAAATTTATATCGTTATTTAGGACCCTATCTATGTGGTTTATGTAAATTATGAAAAAAGCGCCCAGTAATGGCCCTTGTGGAACACCACTTGTAACACGTTCCCATTTTGATTTCTCCCTATTTATGTAAACTGTTGATTTATCCACACTTTCACTATCTGATTTTCGTCTTTGAGAAGAAAGACCATACAGGAAGGCAAATATAAGTGTATACTGATTACAAGAAGTTTGTAAATAAATAAAAAAACTGCAGTCGTGCCAGATTGTGAAATATTTAACTGGCTTCAGTTTCATATGAGAGACAGTAATGCTTCCCTGAATGGTTGTTCTCTATTGATTTACGTGTTAAGTTGCATTTTAATCAATGTGTCGTTAAAGCTAAGTGGAGCTGATAAGTGCGACAACACACCATGAACAAAAGAACAAGAAAGAAGGAGCACTGCAGCAGGTCTACTGGCCCATGCTCAGGCAAGTTCAAGAGGATTTTTAAAATGTTGTGGACGGAAAACAATAGAGTAAAAGGAGATACGGACAAATATAAAGACTAACAAAAATACAGCTGTCCGCAGATTTGTCAGAGAATCAAACTGGTTGTAGGTAAGTCGAATGACAGGACAAAACCTCTTAAAACCAAAACCCCTTAACCTAATCTAACATAACCTAGCCTATCCTAACCTAACCTAACATACTGTAACATAATTTTGACGTTTTGGGGGTATCCTAGGTAATCTACACATATAAGAACATAAGAACATAAGAAAGAAGGAACACTGCAGCAGGCCTACTGGCCCATGCGAGGCAGGTCCAAGTCTCCCACCGGCTTAAGCCAATGCCCCGACCCAGCCAGGTCAGGTTACATTCACTTAAGGAAGGAGCACGGCATCTGACCTAGTAGCACAAACTAGTCAGGTACAACTCACACCCACCCGCACCCACTCATATATTTATCTAGCCTATTTTTAAAACTACACAACGTTTTAGCCTCTATAACTGTACTCGGGAGTTTGTTCCACTCATCGACAACTCTATTACCAAACCAATGCTTTCCTATATCCCTTCTGAATCTGAATTTATCCAACTTAAAGCCATTGCTTCGAGTCCTGTCAATACAAGATATTTTTAGCACGCTATTTACATCCCCTTTATTTATTCCTGTTTTCCATTTATATACCTCAATCATATCCCCCCTAATTCTACGCCTTTCTAGAGAGTGCAGATTCAGGGCCCTCAGTCTATCCTCATAGGGAAGATTTCTGATACATGGAATCAACTTAGTCATCCTCCTTTGTACGTTTTCCAGAGCATTTATATCCATTCTGTAATACGGTGACCAAAACTGTGCAGCATAATCTAGATGAGGCCTAACCAAGGATATATAGAGTTGAAGAACAACCTGAGGACTCCTATTATTTATACTTCTTGATATGAAGCCAAGGATTCTGTTTGCTTTATTGCGAACACTTATGCACTGCTGCTATGTATGATAATTTATGTAACTATTTATGTGTACCTGTACCTGAATACACTTACTAGCTTAACCTAGCCTAACGTAACCTAACCTAGCCTAACTTAACCTAACTAACTTAACCTAGCCTAGCACTTTTACTGAGTGGGTTTTGTTCTGAGTTTTTTTTGTTAGCTGTACCCATATGCATTTGCACGTGACGCTTTTATACAAAAAAATGTGCCCCAGTTATCAACAAACTTTATCTGGTGTTTCTCATAATATTTACTGAAGCAAAACAGTGTTTATTGAGCCAAAACAGTACTGACTAAAACATAACAGTATTTACTGTAGAATTTGAAGACACGCTGTAATGATTCATGATTATAGGTATATTTGGCGCTCGTGTGTGTAGGTTGGCAGCCGATCAATACATACCTGCCAACCACACCTGCCATCCACGACTGTCAACCACACCTGCCATCCACGACTGTCAACCACACCTGCCATCCACGACTGTCAACCACACCTGCCATCCACGACTGTCAACCACACCTGCCATCCACGACTGTCAACCACACCTGCCATCCACGACTGTCAACCACACCTGCCATCCACGACTGTCAACCACCTGCATCATTCAAACCTGCCATCCACGACTGTCAACCACACCTGCCATCCACGACTGTCAACCACACCTGCCATCCACGACTGTTAACCACACCTGCCATCCACGACTGTCAACCACACCTGCCATCCACGACTGTCAACCACACCTGCCATCCACGACTGTCAACCACACCTGCCATCCACGACTGTCAACCACACCTGCCATCCACGACTGTCAACCACACCTGCCATCCACGACTCAACCACACCTGCCATCCACGATTGTCAACCACACCTGCCATCTACGACTGTCAACCACACCTGCCATCAACGACTCAACCACACCTGCCATCCACGACTGTCAACCACACCTGCCATCCACGACTGTCAGCCACAGCTGCCATCCACGACTGTCAACCACACCTGCCATCCACGACTCAACCACACCTGCCATCCACGACTGTCAACCACACCTGCCCTCCACGACTCAACCACACCTGCCATCCACGACTGTCAACCACACCTGCCATCTACGACTGTCAACCACACCTGCCATCAACGACTCAACCACACCTGCCATCGACGACTGTCAACCACACCTGCCATCCACGACTCAACCACACCTGCCATCCACGACTGTCAACCACACCTGCCATCCACGATTGTCAACCACACCTGCCATCCACGACTGTCAACCACACCTGCCATCCACGACTGTCAACCACACCTGCCATCCACGACTGTCAACCACACCTGCCATCCACGACTGTCAACCACACCTGCCATCCACGACTCAACCACACCTGCCATCCACGACTGTCAACCACACCTGCAATCCACGACTCAACCACACCTGCCATCCACGACTCAACCACACCTGCCATCCACGACTGTCAACCACACCTGCCGTCCATAACTCACCCACACGACAACCTCACATGCCAACCACACCTGACAACCATACTTGACAACGACACTTGACAACCACACATGACAACCACACCAGCCACGCCTGCCAACACGTGCATACGTACATGGGAATTGGTATGAGGGCTGAGGAAGCTAAAAGATTGTGAATCCAGCAACAGGCAGTTCAGAGGCATAACTGGACCTCTGCAACCACATAAATAACCACATAATCTTGCACGTGCCTTACTGTAGATGCCTCATTGCATACCTTGTATAATAAAATATAGGTGATTTATAATCTGACCTGATACAACATAAAATCCCGCTTACAGAGGAACATTATGTAGGATTTTGGTCAATTGTTCTAGCTACGGTATTGTTACCTTTTATTCCTTATCTGACCTGAGTCATGTGGACTAGATAATAGACAAAACATTGTATATCTGCATCTCGATAAAACTAAAACAATGTTGTTTAGATAAACACTAATTTTTTTTTGTTTATTTTACTGTACGGTGTAATGAGAAGCTCACTTGAGCGGTAAACACTGTAAAATACGTCCTGTCTCTCAGTGAATTTATTTCCAATAAAACTTATATGAAACAGTGAATATCGAAACGGATTTCCTTTATAAACAGGTACAATACTTACCAGCAAAATTGCGGTTAGTTTGTTAAATTTAAAGCCTATTAACAACGCTTCAGTGAGCCGCTAAGACTTGATGCCACCTGTACACTGACATCTGAAAAAAATCCACTTGGTCTGGACAGTACACACATAGTCTTAATAAAGGAGTCACATAGTACCTGTGAATGGGAGTTAATAGGAGTTGATCCATGGACAAGGAGAGTAGCTTCAATTCATTGAACCAATAGTCCCTCATACAATTTTAGGTGTGTATATGTACTGATTAAAAAAAATACCTCTTGCGGTATGCATGCAAAAAATATTTAGGAGTTCTGGTTAGAAGAAATTTAAATCCAAGTTAACAATGAATAAGTATTCACAATTTAATTAATATAAATAAATATAAATAATAGAAGTCCTAAGGTTATAAGAACATAAGAAAGAAGGAACACTGCAGCAGGCCTACTGGCCCATGCGAGGCAGGTCCAATTCTCCCATCACCTTAAGGCCTTATTTAGAGTATTCTTCTCAGTTATGGTCTTCCTATTACGTAATGGATATAAATGCGCTGATTCCACGTATCGGAAACCTTTCCCACGAATATGGACTGAAGGCACTGAATTTGCACTCTCCGGAAAAGCGTAGAATTAGGAAAGACATGTTGAAAATATATGACAGAACTCGCAGCATTGGATTCAAATTGAACAAATCTAGATTTAGAAAGGTTATTTGGAGATACGTATTAGTCTGGCAGCAGTGTTTTAGGTAAGGGAACCAACTCCCAGGCAGCGAGAGCTTTGGGTGGCTTTAGATATAGGGTGACAGGTAGATGGGTGAGTTGTACCTGCTTAGCCTGGGCCAATTAGCCTACTGCAGTGTTTATTTTTGTTCATATATCTCGTTTCCACCTCAGACTAACATCAACTTAATTTATATACATCTTCCTTCATTATATATATATATATATATATATATATATATATATATATATATATATTATATATATATATATATATATATATATATATATATATATATATATATATATATATATATATATATATATATATATATATATATATATATATATATATATGATATTTTTGTGTGTGTGTGTGTGTGTGTGTGTGTGTGTGTGTGTGTGTGTGTTGTGTGTTGTTTACTCACCTAGTTGTGGTTGCAGGGGTCGAGTCATAGCTCCTGGCCCCGCCTCTTCACTGGCCGCTTCTGGGTCTCTCTCCCTTCGCCATCAGCCTTATCATACCTCTTCTTAAAGCTATGAATGGATCCTGCCTCCACTACATCGCTTCCCAAGCTATTCCACTTCCTGACCACTCTGTGACTGAAGAAATACTTCCTAACATCCCTGTGCTGTGTGTGTGTGTGATGTGTGTGTGTGATATGTGTGTGTGTGTGTGTGTGTGTGTGTGTGTGTGTCGTGGCGAATAGGTAAAACTGACCAATTAGAAAGAATTCATTTAAAATTAAGTCCTTTCTAAAAAATTATCTTATTCGTTTAAAGATTTTTTTTTTCATTTATGTTAATGTAAAAATTTTGTACCAAAAGAACCTTACGAAACTTACCTAACCTTATTTTAACAAGCGTAGTTTAATTTAGCCTAATCCAACTAAATATATTTTAGATACGTTTACAGTAATTAATAATAAACAAACACAATTAAATATATTTTTTTCGTTAGGCTCAGAATGATTTTTGCGAAATTATTGCATACACAAATTTTCGCTTGCCTTATTCGGCAAGAAGAGCGTTGCCATTTAAGCCAAAATCGCAAGTATTACCTATTCGGCACGACCCCAGGACGATGGAAGGCAGAATGAAAGACATTGATACACATGATGCCTTCTACCTACTCACCAGGTGCCTGTCAATCCCAAAACTTACCTACTTCCTGAGATGCTCCCCAGCCTTCAGCAGTCCAAAACTCAAGGAATATGACTCTCTCCTCAAGACCATGCTAGAGAGTGTACTGAATCTTTCCCTTGAAGATGGACAGTGGTTGCAAGCCTCACTTCCAGTCAGGCTTGGGGGGCTGGGAGTACACAAATCCTCCCAGATTGCCCTATCAGCTTTCCTATCCTCTTCCATAGCATCAAACAAGTTAATAAAATAAATTCTTCCAGACAACCTCAGTGACTCAGCAGGAATACAGGACCCCAGCTACTCCAGTACCGTCAACGAATGGGAGACTCTTGCTGTTCCAGCACCAAAACCTAGTGCAGCACTGGCCTACAAACAGTAAAGTTGGAATGGCCCCATCGCTGAAAAGGTGCTTGCCAACATGCTTAGGGCTGTAACATCAGACAGGGAGACTGCCCTAGAAGGAAATGTAGTGGTAAGGTGTGTCCCAGCTTGCAGATCTACTACATCTTGAGCTTCCTACAGCTTTATAACCCTGGCATACCTGTTCTAGAGTTAAGTGTGCATCGTTTGTTAGGGGTCTCTGTTTATCTGCACGAGGCATCTAAACTAAACTCAAAATACACTAACCCCCTGGTTCCCTTACACAGCTCTTCCCGACTCACACCTGTACGTTTATTAAATCTACTGAACCACCTTTTATAATCTTACTCATTATAGCAGGAAGTTAATTCTGTGTTTATCAGTAATTTAGGTTAAAATTACGCGGTTGTGAAGTTTAAATCCTTGAAGACAGAGACGGTCAAATTTTAAACTAGGCTTGTTATACAGTATACCCAGTCTCATGCTCAGATTAGACTCCATACATCTTATATGTGACTATTGGTTTTATTTAAACACTGTTTTATCTATTAATTGTATAATTAATTAAGGTTGTTGTCAGGTTGGTTTTTCTACATTAAGACCCATTTTGTACATTACTGTATTTTATGTATGCTAAGCTCACTATTACCATATCCTGGTTTACAGGAGGTTTAGTTATCTGTAGACTATCATTCTACTGTTATATAAGTACAAAATACGACCAAACCTTAATCTACCTGAATAAGCATTTACAGACCGACCTGTTTAAAAGTTATATATCATTACTGATTCCTATTCTCAATTTAAACATTGACAAGTCCCTATTTCACAATTTCTCCAACAATTACATTGCTCTGGATAGTATAGAACAACGGTTGTATATTTTCTAGTAGCTTTGGGGGTCTGGGAAGTTAGTTTCATGGAGCTACAATCAGACAGATTGTATGGAAACTTTCTGAATGAGGGGTGTTATTGAAGGGACCTGGCTCCAGATAATTTATGGTATTCGGCTTTGATCTTGGGTCAGGTTTACAGTCCCTTAGCTTTGACTGGGATGAGAAGCTATAATTTCCCATATAAGTTGGTCCTTCATCCAGAAACGAAGAGAAGCCCAGGTTCCTCATACTATATATGCATAAAGGAACATACCTCTCGGCTATAACTGTTGTTAAACACTGACTCTATGTAAATATAACTCTAAAGCGGCATTAGGACATTTATTAGGGAAACGTTTCACCCATCAGAGGGCTTTTATCAATTTAATGATAAATCCCTTGGCCTGATGACAGTGATGGGTTTTTGATCCAAGGAATTAGACTTATCCTTCCTATCTTTGGATCGAACTTGATTGTCTCCTATTCCCCCAGACGAGGTATGATCCCTGTGGGTTTAGCTGTCCCCATTAATGTAATATATCCTTAATAAATGTTCTAATACCGCTTTCGTATCTTTCTCGCATACCTTCTAGTATATACACAGCGATACATAACTCGGTATATATGCAGAGATATACGTACCTCAGGTATACAGTACGTATATGCACATACATCGGCATTAGTACATAACACTGAATGTAAAAATTATACTGCTGACAAAGTTTATATTTAGTTAGTCTATATTAGTCCTTGGTGCAAACACCCAGAGGTATTTGTAGCCTAGCCTAAGCCAGGTGATACTAATATCCAAGTGCTGAATTTGTTGGGTGTGCCATAGACAGACGGCTCTTCCTGCATCGGTGCTAATATCGCCGTGTCAAGTCAATGAAGTTCAGTGGAAGTCTTTTTTCGAATTATGTTTTCAGACTATAAATGGGGAACCTAAAGACAGTCTACTCCCTCCATGAATACATACGTCCTTGGTAAATAATCAATTTTATGACGGCTAATGCATGATGGAATCCACAGAAGGTGGACTTTAACTCCATTGTTATAATTTTACCATACCTGTGCCTGACTTCAGACATGGAGTTAAAAACATTTATGGGTGAGAGCCTACCTACAACTACGATATCAAGATTAAAAACATGGACACATCTGAGTGCAAAAGTACAGAGAGCAATTCAATTGGAAATGTGGAAGCCTAATTATTTATATGTGCCCCAATTTATAGGTAGAATTCATCTATTCCTCAACTCAGGCATTACCAGCTGCACCAGTGGGTTGGTTGAGAGATCCATCAGTGTAAATGATCTGAGAGAATGCTTTGTGACTAAAGTAACTACATGAAGCATTATTACAAGGTTACAAGGACCCCAATGAAAATAGTCACTGAGTTTTTTGGATTAATCTAGATAATTTATGCTATGTATGATAATGTAGTTATGTGTACCTGTGCCTAAATAAAATTACTTACCTAAAGAGCTCTCCTTATGGGAGGAATCTTGATGTGAGGGGGGATCTTGGTTCAAGGAAGTGGCTCTTGCCTCCTCTTCCTTGGATCATACTTGTTTGCCACCCTTTCCCAAGTGTTATATGGCTCCTACTGCTTTAGTAGTTTGATAATAATAATAATAATAATATCAATAATGATAGAAAGGACTACGTTTACCTAACAACCATGTAAAAATTATTTAGGTTTTGTGGATAATGCATACAAATGGTTTTTTCTACAGTAGTGTAAGTTTATTTACGTACAGGTGCATATAAGTACAATTATCATACCTAGTAAGTATGTGTAAATTACCCAGGATAACCCAAAAAATTCAGACAAAGTGGCCTATTTCCATTGGGGTCCTTGTGTTTAGGTCACATAAGTGTTATGGACACGTAGGATGGCCTTCCTATCATACTCCACCACACAGAGTACGATTGTACTTTAAGGAATGAAATCTGATAGCCTGAACTGGGCCAGTGCTATGCTTTATTGTAAGTTCTAAGCTTTCTTGTTCGATTAGAATAGTTTACGACACAATTTTATTATTCAGTCTCGATATTTTCTATAATAGTCTAAGCGCCGTTCCTGAGACATGTTACAGAAAACGATTCTACGCCAGATACTTTTATAGGGGTAACTAACTAGAGTGCATAAAATATCCAATCCAATTTTATAAAACAAAATACATTTCATATCAATGAATATTTCATTACAGTTCGGGAAACTTGAAACATGGAAGTGAGTTTTTGTTGTATTACAAATATAGTGATGCTTATAAGATCAGTAGACGGCCAGTAGACAACTTGACTCGTACTTTATTTGTAATATAATGTATTTTGGAGGGAGGAAGTAAGTTTATTCAGGTATACATAAATACAGTTACACAGATTATCATACATAGCAGCATATGTGTAGAGAACCTAGCATAATCCAAAAAAGTCAAAGTTACTTTTTTCCATTGGGGTCTTTTAGTATAGAGGAAGTATATATGTATTTCGATATTAGGGAGTGAACAAGTCAGCAGATGGGTCTATAAAAAAACGAGGCTAATCATAAAACAGATGAAAAGAGGAGACAGTGGGTGGTGTGTTGAAGTATCCGTGGAACGAAAAAAGTTTATCTATGGAGGCAAAAATGGAATGTATCAGTATATAGTGGTACCAACATTTTTATATGTGTGAGAAATTGGTTTTATGTGTTGCAGCGAGGAGGCTAACAGTAGTAGAAATGTCACGTTTCAGAGGAATGTGTGGTGTGAATATCATGTAGATATGTAATTCAGAACGCAGAAATTAAATGTGATGTGGGGTAACCATACTACATATAGAATATATGTACTATATATATATAGGGATCACCATGCCCAGCCCTTCTAGGGTAGGGTAGGTGCCAAGGTTGGAGCTTGCTACCATCTGCAGCTCGCAAGCCTGTCCTTCCCGTCTGGGAAGATGGCAGACCAGCGAGGCCTAGCTTCTCCCTACCAGCCATGTGCTGGTAGGAATATTGTCGAAGATGAGGTATTGTACGTTTAGCCAACCAGTGGTTTTATCAATACAATACAGATATATACGGAAGACTGTCAAAGACGAGGTAATCAGTCCCCCAGTCTTGCAGAATTATGTGCAAGTCTGAGGTACTGATTACATCTTCGACAGCTTTCCATATTGCATTAATAAAGCCACTGGTTGGTGAAACGTCTACAAAAGGTGTAGCACAAGTTGTTTATTCATCTTGTTGGTATTGTATACCAAAAATCAACTGATACTCCTGGGTAATAGCCTGATCAATCAGGCTGTTGAGGGTAGCAGCACGCAATCCAACGCAAGCACCACAGCCCAGCTGATCAGGAACTGACTTAAAATTGCAGCTTGAAATGTTGGTGATGAATGAACTTAAACATTTCGCTGATTACGCTGTGTGGGCCTGACGCAGAGTCCACTTTTATAACATGTATAATTAGATTCCTGAAAATATAGCAGGATGCTGAGAGAATGTTACCAGATATGTTTCTGGTATAATTGTGTAAACACTGTAGTCAAGTGTTACAATAATCATATTAATATCACATAAATGATACTGCTAATGATAAGATATATTTAGAGAAAGTAGGTTAGATTAAAGCTATAATGATATATAATCATATCAAAGTACTCTATTCTTCTTCTTGATTCGCCGGTATTCTCCCGGCCCGGGCCTTTACCAAGGCTCGGGCCGGCCTTGGCTCCCATTCTCGGGAGTAGCTCAGACTAACGTCTGCCATGGGAGGAGGTACAAGGACCTCCTCATCTTTGGGACAAATTGTCTCCAGGCCTAGCCACATTCCCCGCCCTCACGGGGCTCGTAGGGAGAAGCTAGGCCCCTCTCTGGTCTGCCATCGTCCCAGCCCCAGGGAAGCTAATGGGAATGACAGTCTTATGAGCTGCAGGTGATAGCAAGCTCTGGCTCAGGAACCTACCCTGCCCTAGAAGGGCTGGGCATAGTGTCCCCGTACTCTATTAATTGTATGTTGTGATCTTCTAGATGATGTGTCCATTACTTACGTGTATTACCGTGGTATGTTATTGGTTCCTATTTTGTATATTAAAGAATTTGTCTTACATGGTACATATATGTATATATATATATATATATATATATATATATATATATATATATATATATATATATATATATACATATATGTATATCTAGGATGGGGTCCACCTCTGGTACAAATTGTGGGATATATATATATATATATATATATATATATATATATATTTTTAAAAAGCAAGACAACCACTATGAAAAAATAGAAGAATTCCTAGCGCTTTCGTGACTACTCACATTATCAAGGAACTATGTTCCTTGATATTTTGATATCACCTGTTTACTGTGATCTTTTTGCATATATATATATATATATATATATATATATATATATATATATATATATATATATATATATATATATATATATATATATTTAATGTATGTGTATGTTGGTTAAATAAACAAAAAAAAATATTATAATGGGGTTGTGTCGACTTAATTGTATAAGGTGATTTACAGTTAAAGTGTTAGTATTTTGTTGCAATGTTTAGATTGATGTATATTCGTGTAATATGGGTATAGGACTCTTTTGTTGTAAGGCTCTTGGGCCAAAAAATTTTCATATGTCTATGTGTTGTATTTATGTTTTTAATAAAAATAAAAAAAAAACTCTATTAATATATGGTTATACATAATCTAATAGAATAGTTATATATAATCACATAGAGTTATAATCCTATATAATCTAATAGGATAGTTATATGTAATCATATACGTTCTGTGGGTATCGGGAATGGGAGTTAATCAATTTGATCCGAGAAAAGTGATAGCTCCGATTCCTTGGATCAAAAGACATTCACCAGCATCAGTGCACTTACCTTAAGCACTGATACTTGATGTCAACATATGTGGTACTGCAACAGTGAGTGGACCCTCCGCAGAAAAAGGATATGTTGGTATTTTGCATTTTTTTATATTTATGCAAAGTGTTTAACCCGCGTGGGTCATTCAGCATAAGGAGTGCTGGAAGCTCGAGCCTCTGTACAGGATAAAATTGACTGACCTGTCGATGTGGAGGCTTACGAAGGTTGAATAATGAAAACCTAGAATCCATGAGCTGCCATATTAGTGTAAAAAATAAGACATCTTTTATAGACGCTCAAGAAAAAATATATCATTGTGTTTAGTGGGTCCAGCCTGAGTTGAAAGAGGAGAAAGAAGAATCCCACAAGCTATAAAGGGGAGAAAATTGAGAAAAGGTTAATTACCTTAATAATTAATTGCTGCCACCACCTGTTCTGATTAGAAGAAGAAAATAAAGGGACAGTAAGTCTGAACAGAAGGGAGAACATAAATAGAAATGGACCAGAACAGGAAATTCCAACAGTGGTCATATGTTATAAAGTGTAGTATATTTATTGATAGCAGGTGCGGTATTCTGATGGGTCTGGTTCTAAGAATATTGCAGTCTGTAGAGAAGAGCAATAGGCACAATATCAGATTTTCGACTCTTAAAAAAATTATATTACACACAAAAGTATCCGCACATGGAACTTTCTTGACGTAACTCAAAAGGGGAAAAAAAAAATGTGAATCTAAAGTAAAATGACAATGAATAAATATAATACTAATATTAGATTGGGTATGTAATAATATGAATACCTAAGACACAAAAATATTTCTTGGTTTTCGCTCAGCACCCATAATTCTTCGTATCGGTGCTTTCTTTTTTCATCCACCACATTATCCATTGATAAAGGGTGATTTATAGTATTCCAGGGCATCATTTCTGCTACTTCCATGCTTATGCACTCATACTGGTTTCTAATTGCGACTTGCTCAGTATCAAGTACCATTCCATTTTTTTTGCCTCCATAAATACTAGTAGAGCTATTATCAGTAATAACTGGTCTTTTCCCGAGCTAACGTTCTACTGCCATTCCTAATAGCAACATAAATCCAGGTTAAAACACACACACACACACACACACACACACACACACACACACACACACACACACACACACAGGAGCT
This sequence comes from Cherax destructor, assembly GCA_009830355.1. Taxonomy (NCBI): domain Eukaryota; kingdom Metazoa; phylum Arthropoda; class Malacostraca; order Decapoda; family Parastacidae; genus Cherax; species Cherax destructor. The sequence goes on along the minus strand of WNWK01000430.1, from coordinate 400,018 downwards.
GAGTCTCGACCCCTGCAACCACAATTAGGTGAGTACACCTAGCCAAGCACGTGAAGAAGCTCGAGAAAGTGCAAAGGTTTGCAACAAGACTAGTCCCGGAGCTATGGGGTCTGTCCTACGAGGAGAGGTTAAGGGAAATCGACCTGACGACACTGGAGGACAGGAGAGATAGAGGGGACATGATAACAACATATAAGATACTGAGAGGAATTGACAAAGTGGACAGAGACAGAATGTTCCAGAGATGGGACACAGCAACAAGGGGACACAGTTGGAAGTTGAAGACTCAGATGAATCACAGAGATGTTAAGAAGTATTTCTTCAGTCACAGAGTGGTCGGGAAGTGGAATAGTTTAGGAAGTGATGTAGTGGAGGCAGGCTCCATACATAGCTTTAAGAAGAGGTATGATAAAGCTCATGGCGCAGGGAGAGTGACCCAGTAGCGGCCAGTGAAGAGGCGGGGCCAGGAGCTATGAATCGACCCCTGCAACCATAACTAGGTGAGTACAACTAGGTGAGTACACACACACACAGAGCAGGTTGTGTGCATCTCCACCCCACTGTTTACTATGCTGCCTCTCCCCAATTTGAATACCCAGTCTTCACTCTATTAAACACTATTCTAAGATCTAACAATAACTGAAAACAATTCATTAAATTTATATTACATTTAGCATTATCTATTACGATAAACTAAAAAAAAAATACTAGAACACTGAACCAAGAAAAAAATATGAAACAATCCAATTTACAAGAAGCTATACTCAATATTAAAAAAAAAAATATGGAATAACTCAAGAGCAGAGAAACACATGTCATATGTCGGTCGATCACCATGTCCAGCCCTTCTAGGGCAGGGTAGGTGCCAAGGCTGAAGCTTGCTACCATCTGCAGCTCGTAAGCCTGCCCTTCCCGTTAGGGAAGGTGGCAGACCAGAGGGGCCTAGCATCTATCTGCCTACATGCCTCGTGCTGGTGGGGAATGTGGCTAGGCCTGGGGCCAGTTGGTCCCGCCCATGAGGGGTATCCCCTCCCATGGGAGACATAGGTCCCTGACACTCCCACGCCAGGGAGCCGGAGCCGGGTCGCCATCTGGTAAAGACCTGGACCGGGAGAATTCACGGTGAATCAACACCACCACCTGTCATATGTCTTCTTACATCTATAATATAATAATTAAAAAAGGTGGAATGAAGCCTTGTAGAGTACTGTGTGGGAAATTTATCACACACAATACAGGTATCACACAAAATTCCAGGATATATAAGTTCAGAAGAAATTAATAAAAGACGGAACATAATTTTTCTTTCGGTTTTACACAGTAATGCCATTTTGATTGATTCACTCCTGTTACTATAATCCTGTGTATACAAAGAGCATCTGGTAGATAATGTGTATACAAGGAGTATCTTGTAGATAATGTGTATACAAGGAGCATCTTGTAGATAATGTGTATACAAGGAGCATCTGGTAGATGATGTGTATACAAGGAGCATCTGGTAGATAATGTGTATACAAGGAACATCTTGTAGATAATGTGTATACAAGGAGCATCTTGTAGATAATGTGTATACAAGGAGCATCTTGTAGATAATGTGTATACAAGGAGCATCTGGTAGATAATGTGTATACAAGGAGCATCTTGTAGATAATGTGTATACATGAAGCATCTGGTAGATAATGTGTATACAAGAAGCATGTGGTAAATAATGTGTATACAAGGAGTATCTGGTAGATAATGTGTATACAAGAAGCATCCAGTAGATAATATTTATACAAGGTGCGTCTGATAGATAGCGTGCATTCATGAGGCATCTGGTATATACAAAGAAAGTGTGGGTGCGGACGTTCAACAGGTGTGGTGGGTCGAGATGATAAAATACCCTTCATGAATTAGGGGTGGGGTGATATGGGGCCTTTGATGCTGGTGAAGAGATCTTGCTTCAAGGAATTGGAGCTACCTTTCCTTTCCTTAGCTCGAAGCTGATTGTCTCCTCCAGGAGCTGTGTGGCCTCTACGGGTTTAGTGTTTCTTGAAATTAATTTAATAATAATAAAGGTGGCCATGTGGAGAGAGAGAGAGAAATAATGGAACATGATGCTGTTGTAGGATCCTCCAGAAACTAATGCAAGAAAAAAAACAATTGAGACCCATTGATAAACTACAGCTAAAATAAAAAAAAAAAAAAAATTTGGGGGATGACATATTTAGGTACCAATGTGGGTAATAATAAATAACGCAGAAGTTAAAATATTTCGAGCAAGATTTTTTTCAGAGGAAAGTATGTGAAATCTGCGAAAGAAATGAAAAATAGGATTATGTTCGGCTTTGTTGGTGTGGGAAGCGAGGAAGGAAGAACATAAGAAGATGTAACATGAAAGAGATAAGAGCATTATTGCATAAGTTAACACCAGGGAAGCTGCAACTGCTGACGCATTTGCAAGAATAATTATACCGTCAAAAACTGCAAAGTTGCACCAGACTGAAAAAAAATCACCGTGATAATAAAATATAAATGTTGCACTGTAGGTACACAAACCCTCGTCTGTGTTATCATCCACGGGATGACAGGAAAGTGTATATGGGTTTAAACAACAAAATGACTTACCTCCCATTCCCATGGGCTCTGTATGACCCATAAGTGTTTAGCGGTTCCCAATGATTCTAGTAGCAATACGACAAACATGCTAGTGTGCCAGCCCCATGTAGCTAGTGTGCCAGCCCCATGTAGCTAGTGTGCCAGCCACTAGTGTAGCCCCATGTAGCTGTGTGCCAGCCCCATGTAGCTAGTGTCCAGCCCATGTAGTTCAGCCATGCTGTGTCCAGCCCCATGTAGCTAGTGTGCCAGCCCCATGTAGCTAGTGTGCCAGCCCCATGTAGCTAGTGTGCCAGCCCCATGTAGCTAGTGTGCCAGCCCCATGTAGCTAGTGTGCCAGCCCCATGTAGCTAGTGTGCCAGCCCCATGTAGCTAGTGTGCCAGCCCCATGTAGCTAGTGTGCCAGCCCCATGTAGCTAATGTGCCAGCCCCAGATAAATATATGTAGAACATGTAGCTTAAGACTTGCAGCCTACATATGTAGACCAGCATTAAGAGTGGCCTGCCCATGGAGAGAAAGACACTGTGTATGCAGAACAAACATTCCTAGTAAACACACCTTAGTGGAGTCATTACACACACACACACACACACACACACACACACACACACACACACACACACACACAACACACACAGTCACGGGATGTTAGGAAGTACTTCGGTCATAGAGTTGTCAGGAAGTGCAACAATCTGGAGAGTGATGTTGTGGAGGCAGGAACCATGCATAGCTTTAAGAAAAGGTACGATAAAGCTCATGGAGCAGGGAGAGAGTAGACCTAGTAGTGACCAGCAGAGGCGGGGCTGTGACGCGACACCTGCAACCACAAATAGGTGAGTACACACACGCACACATACAGAAAGAGGGTAAAAAGAAAAGATGCGCTGTAGGGTAACATCCGTGGCAGTGAGGAGCGTGGGTATACGTGCTGCCTGCACTAGGCTCTGTAAAATAAGTTTGGCAAGTGATCTTGCCATTCTGAACGCTCCTTGGTTCCGCTGGATAGTACAGTTGATTTAGATGTAGGAGGCCGCTGACATCGTCTTTGGACTCTGTTGTCCTTATTGAGAATGTCTGTGTGTGCCCTGATGTCTGTGTGTGTGCCCTGATGTCTGTGTGTGTGCCCTGATGTCTGTGTGTGTGCCCTGATGTCTGTGTGTATGCCCTGATGTCTGTGTGTGTGCCCTGATGTCTGTGTGTATGCCCTGATGTCTGTGTGTGTGCCCTGATGTCTGTGTGTGTGCCCTGATGTCTGTGGTATGCCCTGATGTCTTTGTGTGCCCTGATGTCTGTGTGTATGCCTGATGTCTGTGTGTGCCCTGATGTCTGTGTGTGTGCCCTGATGTCTGTGTGTATGCCCTGATGTCTGTGTGTGTGCCCTGATGTCTGTGTGTATGCCCTGATGTCTGTGTGTGTGCCCTGATGTCTGTGTGTGTGCCCTGATGTCTGTGTGTGTGCCCTGATGTCTGTGTGTGTGCCCTGATGTCTGTGTGTGTGACCTGATGTCTGTGTGTGTGCCCTGATGTCTGTGTGTGTGACCTGATGTCTGTGTGTGTGCCCTGATGTCTGTGTGTGTGCCCTGATGTCTGTGTGTGTGCCCTGATGTCTGTGTGTGTGCCCTGATGTCTGTGTGTGTGACCTGATGTCTGTGTGTGTGCCCTGATGTCTGTGTGTGTGCCCTGTGTGTCCATTATATATGCGTTTTTTCTTATATGAATAACATACATTGTAAAAGTTGTGTATTTTACATTGGTATTTGTGTTCAAGAACTATTGTGTAATAATTCTGTGCTACTTTCTGGATATATAATTTTTTTTACTCGGCAAAGTAGCACAGAAGTTACACACGAGTTGTTGAGCACAAATACGACTGCAAAATGTACAACCTTCACAATGTATGTGTTATTCATAGGGGGAAAAACGCATATACCATGAACTGGGCACACAGAAAGTTTAACTGAAGACAACAGGACGCGAAGACGTGGTTCAGAAACAGCTTACATGCAGCTCAACAATATCATCGAGCGGTATCAAGAGAATTGTAAGCTCAAGTGTCTATGATTTTTTTCTGTTATTCACGAATTAACCGGTCCAGCTACCCTCTTTATTAACTGCTCTCAGAATCATAGTAAAGCAGTGAAGAAAAGACGCCTGTTGCAAAATAAGCTTTGATTGGGATATCGTTATGCTGTGTGTAGACCAGCCCGGCTGGTCGAGCATTCATTGAAGGAACTTGTCCAGCTCCCTCTTAAAGACCGCCGGAGGTTTATTAGTAATTCCCGTATGCATGGATTTAGTAGCTAGTGAGTCACGACCCTGGTTCGTGATCACGCCTGTAGATCCATTTCTTCCTTGCCAACACTTCCAGTCACAGTGTTCGGCTCTGAGCAAATACCAATATTGTTTATCACTGTTTTTGGCAGTAGTATGCAATTTTGATTTGTAAAAAAAAGTAAGTGAAAGTTTATTAGATTTATATGAAATGAAAACTGTGGAGATGTTGAGTGAAAAAAGCCTTTGAAAGCAAGAGACATCGTAAAAGATTTTGTGTCTCCCGGGGCTGGGGAAAGTACAAGCAGAGGCTGCCACAGTCTTGTGGGAGCTCCCATGCCTGCTGCCACAGTCTTGTGGGAACTCCCATGCCTGCTGCCACAGTCTTGTGGGAACTCCCATGCCTGCTGCCACAGTCTTGTGGGAACTCCCATGCCTGCGGCCACAGTTTTGTGGGAACTCCCATGCCTGCTGCCACAGTCTTGTGGGAACTCCCATGCCTGCGGCCACATTTTGTGGGAACTCCCATGCCTGCTGCCACAGTTTTGTGGGAACTTCCATGCCTGCTGCCACAGTTTTGTGGGAACTCCCATGCCTGCGGCCAGTTTTGTGGGAACTCCCATGCCTGCTGCCACAGTTTTGTGGGAACTTCCATGCCTGCTGCCACAGTTTTGTGGGAACTTCCATGCCTGCATGAAAGTCTCGCTGGGAAAATATTACAACGACGGAGCCGACATGGAACGCTGCACTTCACAGACGGAAATAAAACTTGAGAGGCGATTCATCCGATTGTTCAGCGACCTTTGAACTTTGAACCTGAAGACCGAGGTAGGACTGGTGCCTGGTAGGACTGGTGCCGCGTGCCGAGAGCCCAGTGTTGCGACCAAATCTCTCGACTTTAGTTTTCATGAATGCAGAAGAGGCTGGATTACGCTGGAAGTTACGCTGTGTGCAGAGTGGAGAGGCAGTGTCTGCTGCCTGTAGCAAGGGTAGAGAGGCAGTGTCTGCTGCCTGTAGCAAGGGTAGAGAGGCAGTGTCTGCTGCCTGTAGCAAGGGTAGAGAGGCAGTGTCTGCTGCCTGTAGCAAGGGTAGAGAGGCAGTGTCTGCTGCCTGTAGCAAGGGTAGAGAGGCAGTGTCTGCTGCCTGTAGCAAGGGTAGAGAGGCAGTGTCTGCTGCCTGTAGCAAGGGTAGAGAGGCAGTGTCTGCTGCCTGTAGCAAGGGTAGAGAGGCAGTGTCTGCTGCCTGTAGCAAGGGTAGAGAGGCAGTGTCTGCTGCCTGTAGCAAGGTAGAGAGGCAGTGTCTGCTGCCTGTAGCAAGGGTAGAGAGGCAGTGTCTGCTGCCTGTAGCAAGGGTAGAGAGGCAGTGTCTGCTGCCTGTAGCAAGGGTGAGAGGCAGTGTCTGCTGCCTGTAGCAGGTAGAGGCACTGTCTGCTGCCTGTAGCAAGGGTAGAGGCAGTGTCTGCTGCCTGTAGCAAGGGTGAGAGGCAGTGTCTGCTGCCTGTAGCAAGGGTAGAGAGGCAGTGTCTGCTGCCTGTAGCAAGGGTAGAGAGGCAGTGTCTGCTGCCTGTAGCAAGGGTAGAGAGGCACTGTCTGCTGCCTGTAGCAAGGGTAGAGAGGCAGTGTCTGCTGCCTGTAGCAAGGGTAGAGAGGCAGTGTCTGCTGCCTGTAGCAAGGGTAGAGAGGCAGTGTCTGCTGCCTGTAGCAAGGGTAGAGAGGCACTGTCTGTTGCCTGTAGCAAGGGTAGAGAGGCACTGTCTGCTGCCTGTAGCAAGGGTAGAGAGGCACTGTCTGCTGCCTGTAGCAAGGGTAGAGAGGCACTGTCTGCTGCCTGTAGCAAGGGTAGAGAGGAACTTGTTTTGCCTGGAAGCAACGGTTGAAAGGCACTGCCTGTAGCAATGATCCCTGTACCGCCATACTCTAGTGATAATCCCTGTATACTATGTAGTAATCATAACACAGGTTTCATCTTGAAACCTGTGTTGTCTTACAGCCACATGACGTGTTTTCTCCAAACTATTTATAGTGAAGTCTTCCCAGTTAATCCACCAGGTCATGCTGGCATACTGTATGACCTAGAATCTTAGCTAAACATCGCAACTTTGACTCTTGTAAGCATTTCATTACCCCTGTAAGTTAGCTAAAGTAATAATGGGCTCCACTAGCGCCCAGAGCACGGAGCTGGAGGGTATAATGGAGCCTATCCAGTAGTAGCTGTTGTGAAGACAGGTGAGGGACTGAGAATAGAGGCTAGGAGGGAAATGAAGGGCACACAGAAGCACTACTGTGTGTGTGTGTGTACTCACCTATTTGTGGTTGCAGTCATCGAGTCAGAGCTCCTGGCCCCTCCTCTTTGCTGGTCGCTACTAGGTCCACTCTCTCCCTCCTCCAAGAGCCTTATCGTATCGTGTGTGAGAGTGAGTATGTGTGCGTGTTTGTGTATGTATGTGAAGGTGTGTGTGTGTGTGTGTGCGTGTGTGGGAGGGGCAATGGGACTCATTGGTTGTAATGGACGCAAGTGCAAAAAACAGGATTACAGCTATCGTTCCTTACGGATGTATCACTTCCACATACAATAATATTACCACTCGATACTCCGTTCAAAAACATTAAATACATAATAAACTTTACTTCAAAAATTACAAAGAGATTTTAGCTTACACTGAATATGTATATACTTGCAGTACTTAATATCAATTGGTTTTATGGGTTAATTCATCACGATTCTCGTTTAATTACAGTGATATTATAGATGAATATCCAAGGCCTGGATAAGCGCCATTTAATGAGCTAACTTCTGGGCGTATTTTATAGTTAATTAGTGAATGAACGATGCGTTACACAGGCTTTATGTGCGTGTTAATAGAGAGAAAGAGGGAGAGAGAGAGAGAGAGAGAGAGAGAGAGAGAGAGAGAGAGAGAGAGAGAGAGAGAGAGAGAGAGAGAGAAGAGAGAGAGAGAGATAGAGAGAGAGAGAGAGATGAAGAATATGAAAGCCATTACTGGGACATATGAACAATAAAACGCCGGAATTGGGACCTCAAATTGAGATTATTGAGCCCGGCGGCAGACACCAACACCACTGAGGCAGGAATCTCTCCATTGGTGCCGCCACTTGCATTACACCCACACCTGCATCTTTGAAGTTGTACACGTACATATATGTATCACAAAATACCCCCCACCCCACCCCTAGACACACATACAAAATTATGAAGTAAAACTAAGAGGGAAAGTTGCAAGGGAAAAAAAAGGACGAGCTCTACCTCTGGGTCTGGGAGGACCACCGAACATTAGGGAATAGTACTATAACAAAAAAATATTCCAGGGCATAGAGTAAGCAAGGAAAGACCCGGTAAAAAAAAAAAAAACATTTGCAGTAAATGAATTAGAATTTGGAGTGAAACTTCATGATGATCCGTGTGTAATGCTAACAGGTGTATGAAGATACAATATACAAAATAAACTTTTATTAGGACATTTCGCTCATGGCAGGTCTCTAAATAGAGATAGATTCTCCCAGTAAAAGCCTATGTTTGTCGTTGCATTTTCATACTGTACCTACACTAAGCTGCAGCGGGTGACCCATCTTGGATTAGTACACTACTTTACTTTAGAGGTTCGTTCAGTTATTTACAAGTAGCGACAAACCTGTGTGGGTCATACAGCACAAGGCGTATTAGAAGCTCGATTCTCCGTCCGCTAATTGCGATATAAATTCGGTACCATTCAGTGTAGATGTATCTACACTTGCCGTACTGTGTCACTAGAACCTAACATCTGAGCCCCAGAGGATCCGTACTATGTCACTAGAACCTAATATCTGAGCTCCAGAGGATCACAAGATACTTATAGTGAAAAGTTCTCAAGGAAGGATCAGGTTAATCTGACCTGGGGCCATTGAAATAGCTAAATTAGCTTTAGATTATAGATTTTGTCTCCGAGGTGGCTAGCCTATTGCTCACTCCGTATATTTCTTGTGGAGGGTAGCGCAAGATATGGTTACATAAAAGAACTAGGCGCCCCCCAAATAGCTTTAACAGGAGTATATCTATATTTCTGTCTACAATTGTCTTATCTGTTGCAAGCAAATTTAGGATATTTTCTTAATATATTTGTTATCTGATTTCCAGATACCAGATAGTTAAAAAATAGTCACGTCTGTTGACATCATTTTAGTACATACATTTTTTTAAGTAGACCTCCCTAAATCATTATATATATATATATATATATATATATATATATATATATATATATATATATATATATATATATATATATATATATATATAAACAATTGTTAATTTGTTTAAAATTGAGCAAGACAGTGAATATTTGTTTCAAAGTCAACAGTATTAGCAAACACGACACGCATAAGTGTGGCAAAAAATATATATAATAATAAATAATTAACATCAACTACATGTATTTTGGTCACTGTGCAAACTGATTCTGCGATTTTTATATAAAAAAAATTGTAGATTTTACGATAGGATATTTGTGGCGAGGCAAGACAAGATCATGCAGCACTTGTACGAAGTTCTTCCTGGGGCACCGTCATGCTGAAGGGCTCTTCATCCAAGGAATTGCTGCTACCTTCTTCCTCTGATCAAACTTAATTACTTCTCATTTCCAGGCGCTGTATGACCCTTACGGGTCATGCCGTAATAATTACGATGAACTGGAAGGTGTCAGTGACCCAACCTAAGCAGTTGGGAGTGTTTACACCTGGCCGGGAGTGTTTACACCTGGCTGGGAGTGTTTACACCTGGCCGGGAGTGTTTACACCTGGCCGGGAGTGTTTACACCTGGCCGGGAGTGTTTACACCTGGCCGGGAGTGTTTACACCTGGCCGGGAGTGTTTACACCTGGCCGGGAGTGGTGACGAGAGCTTCTCACCATTTATCTCCATTATTTTCTTCGCACTCGGCGTACTTACACAACTTAGTATGTCTACACGTAAGAACAGTTGTCGGTGGTGCGATGGGTATGTTAAAATCATGTTGATATTGGATAAAAACGGAGTTTTGCTCATCCAAATTGTGGTGTATCAGAGGATACTAGTAGAGGACATGACAAAACCAGTGAGGTAAGTACAGTTTTCGTATTTTTCAATATTTGACGTACACATAAGGTGACATACCGTGCATATATATATATATATATATATATATATATATATATATATATATATATATATATATATATATATATATATATATATATATATATATATATATATATATATATATATATATATATACATATTTTTTTCTCATCTTTCTACCTGAATGACCCACGCGTGTTTAGCTCTTCATACAAATGTAATAATAAAAGTGGTTTGGTTAAGTTTTCTAGGCTAATTTAGGTTGGGTTAAGTGGAATGGTTAGGTTAGGTTTCGTTAGTTTATGCTACGTTATTGACCATTAACACAATAAAATATCTCTCCTGTTAAACTTAATAATATTGTACACCTCAAACTAAAATTAATGGCGGAAATCCGCAGTAGTAGTCACATACTTTAACCTTATTATCACAGCGTTGTTTAACTCATACAGGTTATTTACCATCATACAAAGCCTGGGGAATGGCAGGTAATGAGAATGTTTTCATGCCTCCAAGTCCTCAGATCAAGAGCCCTTCACTGGCACATTGAGTGGAAAAAATGAATAAGGTAGGAATTTTCTAGGTTAAGTCATCATAAGATGTCATTTTTTTTAGTCGAATCTCTTCAAGGGGAGGGAGTTAGGGCTCTGGATCTTAAGAGTTGGAGCTACAGTCCCATCCCTCGGATCAAACCTGATTAACTCCCTTTACCCAGGCGTTGTATAATCCCATACAGGTTTAGTATTTACCATAAATTTAATACTACTAGTACTATAAATAATAATAAGAGTAATAGTAACAATAAGTTATAATAATATTAATACTAGTAAAATAATAAGTGATAATAATAATAATAATGATTAGTAGTAGCCAGCATTAAATATTTTATAACTTATGTTTTATAAATTATATTTTATAAATTTTTATTAAAGTAATGTTAAATTATGTTTTATAGATTATAGTTCATAAATTATACTAAAAATAATGTTTCATATGTTAATTATGTTGTTTCATAAGAAACTCACGAACTGGTTATGAGTGTAATTTAATTTGGGTGATAAATGGGGAATGAACCTTCACATCAGTTGCTTATAAACAGTGGTGTTAGTATACAATACACAAATAACCAGCACATGTGATCCAAGTCAGACCGAAACGTCGTCATAAGTTCCTCTCTATGTGTTGGTTATTTGTGTATTGTCCCAGTCACGGTACTGAGTCTTTATATTCCTTTCAGTGGTGTTAGTGCTAAATAAAGAAGTGAGGGAAGGTATTTCAGTAGTAATCAGATGTAGTGGAGGGTCGGCCACAACGGCGAGTCCAGCGAGGCAGTACAGGGATATTCCGAGGGCCATATTTACTGGTTATTAGGATATATTCCAAGGTTTAATATGCAATATTTCCAGTGCCATTAGATGTAACATCCAGGAATATTAATAAAAATAGCGGTTAATACTGACTTTAGGGGCTCGAGTTTTTATTATATAAATTCACCAATAATGTGGGTTATGCCTTAAATTTTTGGGAGAAAGTTTTATTTTTTAATAAACAAAGAATAAACGTAACCTAATCTAACCTAACGTAGAATTCACCTCTAGTTGGGCTGCGTTCTTTTTTTTTTTGCCTGCCAATGAATGGGTCTTGCCCATACGCACAAGAACAGCAAAAGCAGTAGTATATATGACCCCACAACAAAAACAGCATCTGCAACAACAAAAGCAGCATCTGCAACAACAAAAGCAGCATCTGCAACAACAAAAGCAGCATCTGCAACAACAAAAGCAGCATCTGCAACAACAAAAGCAGCATCTGCAACAACAAAAGCAGCATCTGCAACAACAAAAGCAGCATCTGCAACTACAAAAGCAGCATCTGCAACTACAAAAGCAGCATCTGCAACTACAAAAGCAGCATCTGCAACAACAAAAGCAGCATCTGTAACAACAAAAACAGCATCTGTAACAAAAACAGCATCTGTAACAACAAAAGCAGCATCTGCAACAACAAAAGCAGCAGCTGCAACAACAAAAGCAGCAGCTGCAACAACAACAGCAGCAGCTGCAACATTAACAGCAGCAGTATGAGTGCCCCTATGACAACGGCAGCAGCACCTGCAACAACAGCAGTGTGAATGACCCCATGACAACAGCAGCAGTATGAGTGACCCCAAGACAACAGCAGCAGCAGTAGTATGAGTGACCTCACGACAACAGCAGCAGCAGTAGTATGAGTGACCTCACGACAACAGCAGCAGCAGTATTAGTGACCCCACGACAACAGCAGCAGCAGTATGAGTGACCCCACGACAACAACAGCAGCATGAGTGACCTCATGGCAGCAGCAACGACCATCACAGCCTACTAATTGAAAGAAAACACACATACACACACGAGGTTCATCATTTTTGTTCTCAGTGCGCGAGCTTGGAGTAGCCCGGAGTCCTCGTCAAATATACCAGTGGCAGGAGTTCTGACTGGGAGCTCACCACTGATACTTAAATAACTGCAGTTGGATAACTCAAGTTTTCCCAGGACAAACATTTGAGAACACAGTTCGCTCAGCGAAGCCGGGGACGCAACTAACTCTTCCCTACCGTAGCTTAATGCTACTCAGCCAGCGCATTCCAGAAAGAAAGTAGTAAGTCAGAATATTGTGGCTGGAACACTTCATAACTAACATAAACACATACAATGGAGATGAATCTTTTTACGTTATTTCGGACCGCTTTGAACCGTTATTAAGTGTTAAATCTCTGCCTACTCCCTCCCCCTTTTTATACAGGATGTTATAAGGTTAGGTTTAGGGTTCCTAACTTTGGTTACAAGCTAAGAGCTGTTACCTACATCAGCTCATTGAAAAGCCTCTTTATTGTTAAGATATATACAGATTGGGAACAGGATAAAGTTGGAGCCATCTCTCTCTCTCTCTTCACACAGGTTTTTACAAGGTTAGGTTAAGTGTTCTTAACTTTATTTACAAGCTAAGAGCTGTTACCCACATCAGCTCTCTCCCTCTCTGTTGAGGTATTTGCGTGAAATACATTAACACATTTAGAGAGTATCAATTCACGAAATCATACATTAATCATAAAAATACACTCATATACTAATACAGACGGGGAGTGCTCCTCGCTCCAGCATACAAAAAAAAATAGGCTGGACTCGTATTGCAACAGCGGCATTTGCAAACCTTTTCAAATGGCGAGGTGTAAAACGAGATGTAAAATGAATCATTGTGAATACGGGACAATAACGAAAATGCAGAGTTTTTTTCCCCCCACATTGAGCACCAGAGTGACATACACGGTGTTAGTCTGCCACTGGAGGTGGCACGAATTATGTGACATCAAACTCAGCTTAGATTTTCTCTCTCTCAAGGCGGTGCCTTGATGCCGGTTAAGGGATCTTGATCCCTTCATTCTGAGCAAAAATAGGGCAATAGTTAAAGGTTAATAATATTATTACTACTACCATTATTATTATTACCATTATTATTATTATTATTATTATTATTATTATTATTATTATTATTATTATTATTATTATTATTATTATTACCAATATTATTATTATTAACCGTTATTATTATTATTACCATCATTATTATTGTTGTTATTGTTATTATAGTCGGAGAGGGCGGAGCGCCCGGGTTTTTGGGAAGTAATCAGGTTTTATCCAAGGGAACGAAGGTTAGCTTTCACAGCTGGTATCAAGAGCTTTTCACCTGCATTGAAGGCATCCTCTCTCCAACCCCCTCCCCCCGCTCTCTCTCCATCTATCTATATCTTTAAGAGTTCCTATAATAAATGATTTATCATGAGAAGTGATGATCACGGAACGTCGAATAGAACTAAGTTTTTATTAGGATAACGTTTCGTCGTTCTGTGGTTAATTTTTTATCAGGACGTTTCACTCATGGCAGCTTAATTGATAAACGTTTCGCTATAATGAGAACTTTATTTTCACAGCCTTTCTCTCTGAGGAGAGCTTCCTTGAGTCACGTGACTTGAAAATTCTCAGGCTATGCGAAACGTTTTGCCAGTCAAGACTTGTTCCACACATGTCTGTCTTCCAGGGTCAGTGTGTAGAAGGATTTACAGTATTTTCAACCTTACTAAGAAACACAAGTGATATCTTTATTTTGGACCTTTCTTGTTTATTTTATTTCGGAACTTTCTTACTTGTTTTATTTTGGAGCTTTCTTGCTTGTTTTATCATTAAGCTCTTTTGCTTGTTTTATTTTGGAGCTTTCTTGATTGTTTTATTTTGAAGCTTTCTTGTTTGTTTTATTTTGAAGCTTTCTTGCTTGTTTTATTTTGGAGCTTTCTGGCTTGTTTTATTTTGAAGCTTTCTTGTTTGTTTTATTTTGAAGCTTTCTTGTTTTATTTTGAAGTTTTCTTGCTTGTTTTATTTTGGTGCTTTCTTGCTTGATTTAATTTGAAGCTTTCTTGCTTGTTTTATTTTGAAGTTTTCTTGCTTGTTTTATTTTGGTGCTTTCTTGCTTGTTTTATTTTGTTTATATTTTTTTCCTGATGTGATTCTTCATGTTCTTTTTATTATGTTATGTGCTACCAGCCTGGTGTTGGTAGTGTGGTATCGTATACAAACGAGACATGGGTGCGGTATTACGACATTATAGCAGAGACGTTTCGCCCACCAGGGCTTTATGAAACCATTATAGAGAACAGGAAACACTTAAGCATATGTATACAGCGGAATGAGTCAAAGTTTTGCATGGGCTGTGGCGGTGTAGGTGATAGAAGTGTTCTGTTTAGGAATAATGTGTTTCGTCGGTATTTTTGAGATTATGAATCTGCATGTGTTTTGAATGATGGAATTGGTGGTAGTGGTGTGCGAAGATTCCAAACATCTGCAATGTAGGTCTGATTCCTTGATGACAGGTTTGGCTTCTTGGAAGTTCATGAGAAAACTGCGAGGATTGCGGTGTGGTGCAAGCATTGGGTGGCTCCTTCCTTTAGCAAGCGTATTTATGCTCACTAACCCTCATGGAGACAGAAATTCAGGAGATGAATTTGTCTGTATGTTTCGAGTCCCTGCTGAAGTGGATCCCAGTAGGGGGTCGAAATATACGAATTCATCTTCAGAGTTTCTGTCTTCATGTGGCATTGATGAGTATTCGTCACACTTGTATTATTGTGTTGTTTTAGGCTCGTAGATATTTTACTCTGAAGTAATGTTTATCACATCACCTCACGTGGAATAGTGTTGATTCCAGTATTAAAGTTACTGTGTTGTGTGCTCCTCTTTGCAAATAATTAGGTTCTTAACGGTGTTGGAAGTAATCCTGGCTACGTGGACATTGTTTTTAGCAATAAGGTTGTGGATCTTCTCTGAATTCTTCTCTACTGGGAGAACAGTGTATGAGTCTGGAGTCTGTCTTTGTCTACTGATATGGACGATTTCAAGTCTTATTTCTACGGTTTTGGATAAAGTTTGCCGGGAGTGTAAGCTTGGTGAGTGGTAGCGCTACTAGCGCTCACTCACAGGCGGGGCCAGGAGTTGTGAATCGACCCTTGCAAATATATATAGGTGAGGACGCGCGCGCGCGCACACACACACACACACACACACACACACAAACACAAACAATGAAGCCTCAACACACCATTGTGCTGCTAAATTGGTCTGCCGCCATTTTTGGTGCGCCTTACAGGAATTCATTTGAACTTATATTTTATGGTCAATCTGTTTTCCATTTTTGAAAGAATAAATATATGTACGTAATTAAGTTTATGATTTTTATGAATTATATTTTGACGTATGCTATCAAATTTTAGAGGGAGTAAAAATTTGTTGAGTTCACATTAGGATAGATATGGGATACACAATACACCAGCCGCTTCGGGGGGAAAATAAGTAAATAAAAAATATGAAGAGTTTAGAACCATTGTCAGAGTTAATATTCGATAAAGACATTTTCCTGTGTGATGTTCCTCGAATTTCACCTCTGTTGCTTCCCTCAAAGAGGTGTACTTTCATGGTGGTGGGGCGCTCTTAATCCAAGGCAGTGGAGCAACTCTTCTTGGGATTGACTTCTCCATTCCACAGCTGCTGTATGACCGCTACGAGTTATAGCTTTACATATATACATATACATGTATATATATATATATATATATATATATATATATATATATATATATATATATATATATATATATATATATATATATATATATAGAAACAACCACTGTGAAAAACAGTGAAATTTCAAGCCATTCGTGACTTCTCACATTATCAAGGAACATAAGTCACGAAAGCGCTTGAATTTCATTATTTTTTTACAGTGGTTGTTCTGCATATTGATATCTATCTATCTATCTATCTATCTATCTATATATATATATATATATATATATATATATATATATATATATATATATATATATATATATATGTATATATACTGTATAAATGTATAAATTCAAGGATTATGTGGAGTAAAATAAAGGTTGGATGTGAAAAGTGGGTTATAGTAAGTGTTTATGCACCTGGAGAAGAGAGAAGTGTAGAGGAGAGAGAGAGATTTTGGGAAATGTTGAGTGAGTGTGTGGGGAGTTTTGAACCAAGTGAGAGAGTAATTGTGGTTGGGGATCTTAATGCTAAAGTGGGTAAAAATGTTGTGGATGGAGTAGTAGGTAAATTTGGGTGCCAGGGGTAAATGTAAATGGGGAACCATTAATTGAGCTATGTGTAGAAAGAGGTTTGGTAATAAGTAATACATATTTTATGAAAAAGAGGATAAATAAATATACAAGGTATGATATAGCACGTAAGGAAAGTAGTTTGTTGGATTATGTATTGGTGGATAAAAGGTTGATGAGTAGGCTTCAGGATGTACATGTTTATAGAGGGGCAACGGATATATCAGATCATTATTTGGTTGTAGCTACAGTTAGAGTAAAAGGTAGATGGGACAAAAGAAAATGGAAACAGCAAGTAAGAGAGAGGTAAAAGTGTATAAACTAAGGGAGGAGGAAGTTAGGGTGAGATATAAGCAACTATTGGCAGAAAGGTGGGCTAGTGCAAGTAGGAGTAGTGGGGGGGTTGAAGAGAGTTGGGATAGTTTTAAAAATGCAGTATTAGAATGTGGGCAGAAGTTTGTGGCTATAGGAGGGTGGGTGCAGGAGGAAAGAGGAGGAGTGGTGGAATGAAGAAGTAAAGGGTGTGATAAAAGAGAAAAAGGTAGCTTATGAGAGGTTTTTACAAAACAGAAGTGTTAATAGAAGAGCAGAGTATGTGGAGAGTAAAAGAAAGGTGAAGAGAGTGGTGAGAGAGTGCAAAAGAAGAGCGGATGAAAGAATGGGAGAGGCTCTGTCAAGAAATTTTGCTGAAAACAAGAAAAAATTTTGGAGTGAGATAAACAAGGTAAGAAAGCCTAGGGAACGAATGGATTTGTCAGTTAAAAACAGAGTAGGGGAGTTAGTAGATGGGGAGCTGGGGAGGTATTGGGTAGATGGCGGGAATATTTTGAGGAACTTTTAAATGTCGATGAAAAAGGAGGCGGTAATTTCATGTACTGGCCAGGAGGTACAACATCGTTTAGGAGTGAAGAAGAGCAGGATGTGAGTATGGGGGAGGTGCGTGAGGCATTACGTAGAATGAAAGGGGGTAAAGCAGCTGGAATTGACGGAATCATGACAGAAATGTTAAAAGCAGGGGGAGATATAGTGCTGGAGTGGTTGGTATTTTTGTTTAATAAATGTATGAAAGAGGGAAGGTACCTAGGATTGGCAGAGAGCATGTATAGTTCCTTTATATAAAGGGAAGGGGATAAAAGAGAGTGTAAAAATTATAGGGGAATAAGTTTACTGAGTATACCAGGTAAAGTGTATGGCAGGGTTATTATTGAAAGAATTAGAGGTAAGACAGAGAGTAGGATTGCAGATGAGCAAGGAGGCTTTAGAGTGGGTAGGGATGTGTAGATCAAGTGTTTACAGTGAAGCATATATGTGAACAGTATTTAGATAAAGGTAGAGAAGTTTTTATTGCATTTATGGATTTAGAAAAGGCATATGATAGAGTGGATAGGGGAGCAATGTGGCAAATGTTGCAAGTGTATGGAATAGGTAGTAAGTTACTGAAGGCTGTAAAGAGTTTTTATGAGGATAGTGAGGCTCAGGTTAGGGTGTGTAGGAGAGAGGGAGATTACTTCCGGTAAAAGTAGGTCTTAGACAGGATGTGTAATGTCACCATGGTTGTTTAATATATTTATAGATGGGGTTGTAAAAGAAGTAAATGCTAGGGTGTTGGGGAGAGGGTGGGATTAAATTATGGAGAATTAAATGCAAATGGGAGTTGACACAGTTACTTTTTGCTGATGATACTGTGCTTATGGGAGATTCTAAAGAAAAGTTGCAAAGGTTAGTGGACGAGTTTGGGAGAGTGTGTAAAGGTAGAAAGTTAAAGTGAACATAGATAAGAGTAAGGTGATGAGGGTATCAAACGATTTAAATAAAGAAAAATTGGATATCACATTGGAGAGAGGGATTATGGAAGAAGTAAATGTTTTCAGATATTTGGGAGTTGACGTGTCAGCGGATGGGTTTATGAAGGATGAGGTTAACCATAGAATTGATGAAGGAAAAAAGGTGAGTGGTGCATTGAGGTATCTGTGGAGACAAAAAACGTTATCCATGGAGGCAAAGAAGGGAATGTACGAAAGTATAGTGGTACCAACACTCTTATATGGGTGTGAAGCATGGGTTGCAAATGCTGCAGCGAGGAGGAGGCTGGAGGCAGTGGAGATGTCCTGTCTAAGGGCAATGTGTGTGTAAATATTATGCAGAAAATTCGGAATGTGGAAATTAGGAGAAGGTGTGGAGTTACTAAAAGTATTTGTCAGAGGGCTGAAGAGGGGTTGTTGAGGTGGTTTGGTCATTTAGAGAGAATGGATCAAAGTAGAATGACTTGGAGAGCGTATAAATCTGTAGGGGAAGGAAGGCGGGTAGGGGTCGTCCTAGAAAAGGTTGGAGGGAAGGGGTAAAGGAGGTTTTGTGGGCGAGGGGCTTGGACTTCCAGCAAGCATGTGTGAGCGTGTTAGATAGGAGTGAATGGAGACGAATGGTTTTTGGGACATGACGATCTGTTGGAGTGTGAGCAGGGTAACATTTTGTGAAGGGATTCAGGGAAACCAGTTAATTGATTTAGTTGGACTTGAGTCCTGAAATGGGAAGTACAATGCCTGCACTTTAAAGGAGGGGTCTGAGATAGTGACAGCTGGGAGGGACTTTTCTCAGCTGTCGTATCTGAGCTCCTCTGCAAAGACAGTGATTATGTAGAGTGTGGTGAAAGTGTTGAATGATGATGAAAGTATTTTCTTTTGGGGATTTTCTTCTTTTGGGTCACCCTGCCTCGGTGGGAGACGGCCGACTTGTTGAAAAAAAAAAAAAAAATATATATATATATATATATATATATATATATATATATATATATATATATATATATATATATATGTCGTGCCTAATAGGTAAAACTGGTCAATTAGCAAAAACTCATCTAAAATTAAGTCCTTTCTAAAATTTTCTCTTATACGTTTGAAGATATATTTTTTTCATTAATGTTAATGTAAAAAAATATTATTTTGCACCAAAAAAATCTTAGAAAACTTACCTAACCTTATTATAACAAGCGCAATTTAATTTAGCCTAATCCAACTAAATATATTTTTGATACGTTTACAATAATTTAATAATAAGCAAACACAATGAAATATATTTTTTCGTTATGTTCAGAATGATTTTTGCGAAATTATTGCATACACAAATTTTCGCTTGCCTTATATGGCAAGATGAGCGTTGCTATTTAAGTCAAAATTGCAAGTTCTGCCTATTCGGCACGACATATATATATATATATATATATATATATATATATATATATATATATATATATATATATATATATATATATACACTCACGCTAAGTAGCGTGGGTATGATCAAAAACTTTTCAAAGGTTATACGTTCAAGGAGGTGTATGTTAGTATGTTTACACTGAGAGTTTATTTTAGTCCATAAACAAGGGATTAAAGTATTCATGACTGGTGGCGAACATGTTCCAGGCAGCTTTAATAACCCTGTGTTTAGTCGATAGGCTTTAAAAGCAATTAACCAACTTATGGAACATTATGTTACGTCAAGTTTATCAAGGTTAGCATAAGCTGCTAAGTTAGTTATGATGTGAAGTTTATAGTTCCAATTGGCGCATTACTGACGATAGTAAAGACAGTTTCGCTCAGCGTGGAGCTTTAAGTCATCAGATGATCCTTGATAAAGCTCTACATTTGAAAACTTTGCCCCCATGAAAGCTTGTTCTGCAGTGCCATCTTTTCTCCATTAAAATTAATAACGCACATACCTTCTTAATTCACGTAAATATATCCGCATGTGATACTATGTTCGAAAATATCTGTACGTACCTAAAGGTGTCCGGTTTGTTTGTTTCTCAATACAGTTCTGTGTTAGGCAATGTGGACAATGAAGAAATGTTATGTAATGAAAAAGAACATGACTTGCTAATGAAGAAGAACATGACTTGCTAATGAGGAAGAACATGACATGTTGATGAGCAAGAACATGACTTTGTAATGAAGAATATGACAATGGTAATGAATAAGAGAACCTCAAAAGAAACTATAGGGGTGAGGCGTCTTGACACGTTAACCTGTGCTGTGGTTCAGTGTTAGATACTCTGGGTAATGAAGAAAGATGACATGGTAATGAAGAGGAACGTAACGTAATAATGAGCACGAAGAGGAGGGGCTCTCAAGAACCTAGAGAAGTGAGGAGACCTGTGGGTTGATGGGCCTCGTAGCTGGGTCTACACACGCTGGCAACGTTCAGATGATCTCGTAAAGAAAATTGTCTGAGCCTAGGCTTCATGCTCAGGCACGTTACCTGATGATCTTGAAAACTAAGTGCTTCTCGTTCCCGTGGTACTGTATGGTCCCTACGAGTTAAGCGCTTCTTCATAAAAACTACACTACTACTACTACCACTACTACTACCTACTACTACTACTACTGCTACTACTACTACTACTACTACTACTACTGCTGCTGCTGCTACTGCTGCTACTGCTACTGCTGTTGCTGCTGCTGCTGCTGCCGTCGCTGCTGCTGCTGCTGCTGCCGTCGCTGCTGCTGATGGTGCTGCTGTAATAATAATAATAAAATTTAGAGGCATTTTAGTAATTTTATTAAATTAATGAGTTGGCAAAGCTTCTTTGGATTAATTTTGTTAGTGCCTTTTATCCCGGGCTGAGCCACCCAGACATCAGTTAAATTCCTATAATAACCCTAAACAAAATAACAAATTTATCAGTTCTCTTCTTCATTCCTTTCCTCCTTTTCCACATCCCTTCTCTCTCCTCTGGTGCTCTTCGTGTTCTTCACATATCCAGTTAAGAGAATGGGTGGTGAGGCCAGGGCAGCGTGTCGAATGTGAGAGAGGAAATGGGTAATAAAGATGATGATATGGTATAGGGTGAGATGGGAGAGAGTGGTGTGTGTTCTTAGTGGCAGAATTCCTTGTCTTGGTCACATGCTGGAAAATCATCCTGAATTCCGCTTGGTTCTCCCAAATCGATTGCTTTGTGAGCTTGGAATTCCTTCATTTAGAACCATAGTCTAACTAGGCTTAAAACCTTTCTTGACACTCGAATATGTTTATCTCTTCATCATTCGAGCTGTAACCCATATCGATTTAGCGGTTATTTTAATTTTATATATATATATATATATATATATATATATATATATATATATATATATATATATATATATATATATATATATATATATATTCGAAAATTATTGGCCATACATCTTATCACTCCTTCACACCGGTTATCAATTCATTCTTCATTCATTCTTTCGTATCGTCTGATTTATTTAGTAGCCTGACTCAATATAAACTTTTCCTAGTTATGCATTATATATAGTAAAGATAATGTATATATATATAACTTGTGTGAGGAAGTGCAGCATTCGAAGCCTAGTGCTGGCCCCATCGTTGACCTGAGTGAGGTCTAGTTAATCCAGGGAGAGCACACATGATCACGTCTCTACACTACAAATGTTGGAGAGAGAGATAGAGATAGACAGAGTGTGTGTGTGTATTCACCTATACGTATTCGCTTATATGTGGTCTATGGTCTCGAGTCTCAGCTCTGACACTGTCTCTTAAAGTGGTCATTACTGTGTTGACTCTCTCCTGGCTTCGTGAGTCTGTCACACTTAGTCTTAAAGCTGTGTATGGATCCTGCGTCTATCACTTTGCTGTCCAGGTCGTTCCATCCGATCACTTGAAACTGAAGAAATATTTCTTAATATTCCTGTGAATTATCTGTTTTTAACTTTCGTCTATGTCCTCGTGTACCTATTTCCAGCCTCACGAGCGTCCTGCTCTTGTACACCATATTAATATTAATATTTTGTACATCTTTACCACTGTCACACCTTCCAGCAGTACCATAACCACTGTCATACCTTCCATCAGTACCATAACCACTGTCACACCTTCCATCAGTACCATAACCACTGTCACACCTTCCAGCAGTACCATAACCACTGTCATACCTTCCAGCAGTAACATAACCACTGTCATACCTTCCATCAGTACCATAACCACTGACACACCTTCCAGCAGTAACATAACCACTGTCATACCTTCCATCAGTACCATAACCACTGTCACACCTTCCAGCAGTACCATAACCACTGTCACACCTTCCAGCAGTACAATAACCACTGTCACACCTTCCAGCAGTACCATAACCACTGTCACACCTTCCAGCAGTACCATAACCACTGTCATACCTTCCAGCAGTAACATAACCACTGTCATACCTTCCATCAGTACCATAACCACTGACACACCCAGCAGTGCTGTAACCAATGGTATACCTTCCAGTAGTATTATAAACCCTGCCACACCTTTCTGCAGTACTATAACATCTGCCACGCCTTCCAGCAGTGCTATAACCCCCTGCCACACCTTCCTGCGTTGCAACAATATTCTTCATGCTCTCTTCTCGCTTGCAGTTCCATTATAATTATGGAACTGCATGGAGTAGCGGAGGCTGGATTCTTCGTTGCATATGGAGGTAGCTCAGACTTTCGTTCTGATTTCCCTCCTCAATCAGATGTTTCAATATTTGGCAAGACATCGGTGTGGCGTCCCACCACTCGATGAGATTGTTCACACACCTTTGTCTTCTCCCATTCTCACACCTCGTGTGTTTGTTGTCTAAACCTCTGCACATACTGATGGTCTCACACTAGTTATGTCCTCCCTCCCTCCTGGTATATGTCTCCAGTGCTTCACTCTGTAGTTGTCCTCCACCCCCTCCTGTAGAATGTCTTCAGTGCTTCACTGTGTAGTTATGTTCTTCCCCTCCTGTGGAATGTCTAAAGTGCTACACTATGCAGTTATGTCCTTTCCCTCTTGGGAATGAATTCAAGGTTTTAATTTGTAGCTGTATCCTTCCTGTCCGGTAGTATGTCTTCAAGGTTTCACTTTGTAGCTCTGTACTTACCACTCTCTGGTATAGTACCTTCAATGCTTCACTGGGTGTTCCTTGTTCTGTGGGATGCCTTTAAGGCTTCACTAAGTGGATAGTCTTGTAGGATTAGTTCTAGTGACATTAAAAAAAATCGCATTGCTCCGATATATTCAACGCTTATGCCTACCGTAGTAAAGTGAATAGTGATATTTTTTGTTTACTGGACAGTATAGCCATCTCTTGCAGAATATTAGAACCAATATTTAGGGGTTCCTTTCTCAGCCCCTTGTAGCAATAACTGTTTAGGGTGCCGGTGCTACAGGGAGATACCCCTCGTCTCCCAATATCCCTGCATCCTAGCGTATCTCAAAAATAAGCTATCTTGCAGAGAAAGTGCAAGATTTTTTAAGAAGAGTCGCTCTAGTCAAAATGTTATCTAAGCGACTAACCAGCACCTTAATATTGATCGTGGAGGTTAATGCGTTTTTTTTTCTTTTGAAAATTATATTGAGGATGTCAAGGCAAAGTTATTTTTTAAATGAGTGGCAAATATCTGGAAAACATTTATTTTGTTTACTACACCAGTCATTCCCCTGAAAGGTAAGATAAGGTAAGGTAAGGTAGGTATGGTACGGTTGGGTGAGGTGAGGTAGGGTTAGGAAAGATAGGTAAGGTGAGCAGGCATCGCGTGCGGAGGCTAAACTTGAAATGACCCAGAGATACACAGGAACCAAACCCATCTTTCAAGATTGTCTTTATATATATATATATATATATATATATATATATATATATATATATATATATATATATATATATATATATACATCACGGTAAATTTCTTGTGTTATAAATTTGATTGACTTACTGTTGATGAAATGCGGGTAAATGGGCCTGAAAGGACAGAGGTGAAGATCAAATGTTTCGGCCATAAAAACTTTCCGTTTAATGTAGTAAGTGAAACGTGGCTTGGTACTACCGTAGAATTTGTCACCCCCATTGTTGCTACGGGAAATTTTCGTTACTGAGTTTTGTTGTTGTTTATTTGTGCAAACCCCATTCGCTGTATCCCCCTTAGTGATTTCCTCGTGAATAGAATGATAATAAAAACAATAATAATAATAATATAAGGAACAACAATAATAATAATAAAAACAACGACATCGACAACAATAATAATAATAAAGTTGTAATTTAGAGTGAAATTCAACCTCAAAGTTTAATTTATCTCCACAAAAATGGTTGACAGTTAACATAGCACGTAAAGACGATGAAAATAAACCAAGCCAGCAAGTACTAAGCTAACATAACATATCCTAGCATAACTAAATACAATTGACATAACGTATCCCATATCCTAACGAAATACAACCTAGCACATCATAAAATCGATCACAAAACCGATGGGTAGCCAATGCTGTGCGCCTGTCGTTGTACTCTCATAGCTGGTCAGGTTTTGTTCCTTGTTGAGGTAGATATGATTAGGTTAGCTTCGAATAAATTAGTTTAGATTGTTAATTAGATTAGGAACCTCACTACGTTCTCCCGTCTGTTAACTACGTTCCCAGGCTTCTCTCTGTGTTTTTAGGCTCCTAAATTCGAGGCTCCTCACTATGCTCTCATGCTCCTTACTGTTTTCCCAGGCCTCTCACTACGAGGCTTCTCTCTACCCTTTCAGGCTCCTCACTTCGAGGCTTCTCTATCTTCTTAGGCCCCTCACTACGAGGCTTCTCTCTACCTTCTCAGGCTCCTCACTGCGAGGCTTCTCTCTACCTTCTTAAGCTCCTCACTATGAAGCTTCTCTCTACCTTCTCAGGCTCCTCACTACGAGGTTTCTTTACTATATTTTCAGGCTTCTCACTATGCTCTCAGGGCTTCACTATGTTCACAAACCCCTAATTATATTCCCAGACTACTCACGTATGTTCTCAGCACCTCGCTATGTTCCCAGGCTCCTCAGTATGTTCATAAATCAGTCACTGTATCCTCATTCCTCTTCCACTGTATTTCCGACACGCAATATAAACAGAACCTTCCCCCTGATCCTGGACAATGCGCATTTATTACGGCAATAAACATTTTTTGAGCGCATGTATTTGGAAATTTGATCAGGAAAACTGAGGCTATCAGTCAGGAAAGTGTATTAATGGTGTGAGTTACGAGACATGTTGGCAGAAATTGTCGCCTCGACTCATTGATATCACTGGCTGTATCGCTGTCAAACTCACTCATTTAGATGTTTCTAATGTCACGTGAACATTCGTAACTGTTCAGAGCAGCGGTGAGCATCATTTATAATATTTATAGACTTGCGGTGGAAATTATTCCAGTGATTTCGCGCCGTGAATCAACAGAGCTGTTTTTTTATCTGATGTCTGTCATAACTTTCTGGAGCTGCTGAACCGCATGTCTAAATGTGGAATCGGTTTTCATTACCGCTCGTCGCTGTGACTTTCTGCTGTTTTGACGTATAAAAATAACCGAATTATAGTGCAAATGTGTGTACCGGTGTTTGATCTATTTGGCATTATTGGGATTTATTGTAAAACATTGATGTAATTTATTTACTCTTTATTCGTGAGATGATAAACATATTAGGGAACCGCATAGACGGAAAGCAGCAACATATACTGTACTGACTGACAGATTGAGTGTCCTCGTTGAGAGCAAACGACCACCCCACCAGTATGAAAGTGGGGTGGTTATTTACTGCAGAACCTTAACAGCATGAGGGTGGGGTCTTACCTCCACCACAGGAGCTCACTTATTTAAAGTTGGGGTCGTTGCACCATAACTGGACCCCTAACACTATCGACGTGGTAGTGTGGCCATCGTAGCGAGCCCCATCAAGGCGGAGCTCGATGTTACGGCCACAGTTGTGGCCTTCATCAATATGAGGGTAAAACTGGCCAGTTTAACTTGTGTGTAAATCTTAACGTAACCAGAGGTAACCTAAACCTGATCTAAGTAGCGTAATATAACCTAAACCTGATCTAAGTAGCGTAATATAACCGAAGCCTAATCTAATGTTACGTAAAGGAACTTAAAACATAACTAAACTACCTAATCTAACCTGAAGTTATGTTAACATAACGTTAAATACATGTTGGGTTGACGAAAAATTTGAGTCTAGAGAACTAGAGGTGTACTCTCCATAAATCGGAAAATTTAACATTGAAGTGAATTAGACATCTCTTCAATTTGTTTCGGTAAACATTTCAGTAGACAAAAACCTACTTTAACCTGATCTAATCAAACTAAACATAACCCAATATAGCGTACCGTAACCTGTCTTTAAATCTATATTTCATCTATCGTAACGTATCAAATGTGTAGTAAATCATCACCAGCATCACATATAAACCAGCTTTGTATGTTTAGATTTGTGGTGAGGTCTCAGCAAAACCTGGCGATCAGAAGCACATTTTTGGTGGTGTTGCTATTATGAAGGAGACACAGGAGGGAGGGTTAACCAGAAGCGGATAAAACCAACCAATGTAGAAGGTTAGATGAGATTAGATCAGCCAGCCTTTGTGTCACTAATGAAGCCGCGTCCGAGTATGACCAAGTTATCAGCAGAAATATTACAGAGTTCGCCAGCGGCGTTCGGCTTTGGACCATATATAGGACATGGAGAGGCGCATATTCTTGTGTATAAGTCATAGTTTTTACAATATACATTTATTGCGTATTAATATCGTTTAATAGACACTGGTAAGAGCGCATGCTTGGGAGAAACAAGTTCATGACTTTCTGCAGGTGTAGCGCCGGCAGTTTAGCTAAGCTAACTGTCAGAGTATATTTACATTTACCTCAGCTGCCCACCTCATATTGGCTCAGGTAAGGAGGTTTTTATTCATGAGTTCTGGCCTAGAAGTAACTTAACACCTGGTTAATGATGACTCTAATTTTACCTTCTCTCTCTCTCTCTCTCTCTTTTCTCACCTGCTCCTATCACTGCAGGACTACGGTCCTTCCTTGTGTTCGTAATTTTTCCTCCAATCTCTTGCCACTCTTCCACCATCGCTGCGCCCCACTTGGGCAGAAATATATACACCGCGAGGTATATGCTTCTTCGTGTGTATATGCTGAGTTTACTCTAGTTCCTAATTTAGTATCATTGACTGTTGATGACCAGGATACATGCCGCCTTATTGACCTTTGTGTTGTGCATAGGCTTTAAACCTAATTAACTAAGCAACTAGCAAACTCACGGTACATTCGCTCTGTTATCTAATCTAATCTAATAGATTAGATATCCTGCATCCCTTATACCCTGCTGAGTTCTGGAAATATACGTGCTGAGTTCTGGTATTATACTCGCTGAGTTCTGATATTATACGTGCTAAGTTCTGGTATTTTCGTTGACTGTTAGTAATGAGTCTCGTTAATAGGCTTTATGATCCATGAGGGTTTAATGTTCACAAGGAACAAATAATATTCCCTAACACCTGCCTACCCTCTTCCCCCCCAAAAAAAAAATCCTATACCTTCAAAACTGAAAAAAAGAGAGAACAGGAAATTCCCTCTACTGGTGGAAATATTTGATAAGGGTTAAGTAATTATGAGGCTGGGGGGGCGGCTCTTACCTGTGAGCGCCTGACGTTGGTCAGGTCAGGTGGCGACGCCTGGCGTCACACTAGTCAGGGACGCACTGAACGAGCACAACACTAGTCAGGGACGCACTGAACGAGCACAACACTAGTCAGGGATGCACTGAACG
The DNA here is from genome assembly GCA_009830355.1 of Cherax destructor. Taxonomy (NCBI): domain Eukaryota; kingdom Metazoa; phylum Arthropoda; class Malacostraca; order Decapoda; family Parastacidae; genus Cherax; species Cherax destructor. Next base: position 371,795 of record WNWK01000430.1, on the reverse strand, counting down.
AGCACAACACTAGTCAGGGACGCACTGAACGAGCACAACACTAGTAAGAGACGCACTGAACGAGCACAACACTAGTAAGAGACGCACCGAACGAGCACAACACTAGTAAGAGACGCACCGAACGAGCACAACACTAGTAAGAGACGCACTGAACGAGCACAACACTAGTCAGGGATGCACTGAACGAGCACAACACTAGTCAGGAACGCACTGAACGAGCACAACAATAGTCAGGGATGCACTGAACGAGCACAACACTAGTCAGGGACGCACTGAACGAGCACAACACTAGTCAGGGACGCACTGAACGAGCACAACACTAGTCAGGGACGCACTGAACGAGCACAACACTAGTCAGGGATGCACTGAACGAGCACAACACTAGTCAGGGATGCACTGAACGAGCACAACACTAGTCAGGGACGCACTGAACGAGCACAACACTAGTCAGGGATGCACTGAACGAGCACAACACTAGTCAGGGACGCACTGAACGAGCACAACACTAGTCAGGGACGCACTGAACGAGCACAACACTAGTCAGGGACGCACTGAACGAGCACAACACTAGTAAGAGACGCACTGAACGAGCACAACACTAGTAAGAGACGCACCGAACGAGCACAACACTAGTAAGAGACGCACCGAACGAGCACAACACTAGTAAGAGACGCACTGAACGAGCACAACACTAGTAAGAGACGCACCGAACGAGCACAACACTAGTAAGAGACGCACCGAACGAGCACAACACTAGTCAGGGACGCACTGAACGAGCACAACACTAGTAAGAGACGCACTGAACGAGCACAACACTAGTAAGAGACGCACCGAACGAGCACAACACTAGTAAGAGACGCACTGAACGAGCACAACACTAGTAATAGACGCACCGAACGAGCACAACACTAGTAAGAGACGCACTGAACGAGCACAACACTAGTAAGAGACGCACTGAACGAGCACAACACTAGTCAGGGACGCACCGAACGAGCACAACACTAGTAAGAGACGCACTGAACGAGCACAACACTAGTCAGGGACGCACCGAACGAGCACAACACTAGTAAGAGACGCACTGAACGAGCACAACACTAGTCAGGGACGCACTGAACGAGCACAACACTAGTAAGAGACGCACTGAACGAGCACAACACTAGTAAGAGACGCACTGAACGAGCACAACACTAGTAAGAGACGCACTGAACGAGCACAACACTAGTCAGGGACTCACTGAACGAGCACAACACTAGTAAGAGACGCACTATTACTAACACAACAGTAGTCAGGGATGCACTATTACTAACACAACAGTAGTCAGGGACGCACTATTACTAACACAACAGTAGTCAGGGACGCACTATTACTAACACAACAGTAGTCAGGGACGCACTATTACTAACACAACAGTAGTCAGGGATGCACTATTACTAACACAACAGTAGTCAGGGACGCACTATTACTAACACAACAGTAGTCAGGTACGCACTATTACTAACACAACAGTAGTCAGGGATGCACTATTACTAACACAACAGTAGTCAGGGACGCACTGAACGAGCACAACAATAGTCAGGGATGCACTGAACGAGAACAACACTAGTCAGGGATGCACTGAACGAGCATAAGAATAGTCAGGGATGCACTGAACGAGCATAACAATAGTCAGGGATGCACTGAACGAGCACAACACTAGTCAGGGATGCACTGAACGAGCATAACAATAGTCAGGGATGCACTGAACGAGCACAACAATAGTCAGGGATGCACTGAACGAGCACAACACTAGTCAGGGATGCACTGAACGAGCACAACAATAGTCAGGGATGCACTGAACGAGCACAACACTAGTCAGGGATGCACTGAACGAGCACAACAATAGTCAGGGATGCACTGAACGAGCACAACACTAGTCAGGGATGCACTGAACGAGCACAACACTAGTCAGGGATGCACTGAACGAGCACAACAATAGTCAGGAATGCACTGAACGAGCACAACAGTAGTCAGGGATGCACTGAACGAGCACAACAATAGTCAGGGATGCACTGAACGAGCACAACAATAGTCAGGGATGCAGTGAACGAGCACAACAATAGTCAGGGATGCACTGAACGAGCACAACAATAGTCAGTGATGCACTGAACGAGCACAACAATAGTCAGAGGCACACTGAACGAGCACAACAATAGTCAGGGGCACACTGAACGAGCACAACACTAGTCAGGGGCACACTGAACGAGCACAACACTAGTCAGGGACGCACTGAACGAGCACAACAATAGTCAGGGATGCACTGAACGAGCACAACAATAGTCAGGGATGCACTGAACGAGCACAACAATAGTCAGGGCACACTGAACGAGCACAACAATAGTCAGGGATGCACTGAACGAGCACAACAATAGTCAGGGATGCACTGAACGAGCACAACAATAGTCAGGGATGCACTGAACGAGCACAACAATAGTCAGGGATGCACTGAACGAGCACAACAATAGTCAGGGGCACACTGAACGAGCACAACAATAGTCAGGGACGCACTGAACGAGCACAACAATAGTCAGGGATGCACTGAACGAGCACAACAATAGTCAGGGATGCACTGAACGAGCACAACAATAGTCAGGGGCACACTGAACGAGCACAACACTAGTCAGGGGCACACTGAACGAGCACAACACTAGTCAGGGACGCACTGTTACGAAAGTGTAAAGTAGATTTCGAAACTTTATTAAAAACGCACCTTTTCAAAAGACTGTTTGCAATACAGGTAAGAATATTAATTTTTGTTGTTGCAAACAACACCGGCCAGAGACATTTATTTGTTACTGGTGTATTATGCTTTTGTTATTATTTTGTTTTGTGTAAAACTGGACACCTGAAGAAATTTACAGTAAAGTTTTGTGTATTTAAATGAAATGTGATTCACAGTGTATATAGCAGTGTATATACACCGAGAGGCGTGTATCTCTGTGTATATACACCGAGAGGCGTGTATCTCTCTGTGTATATACAACAAGAGGCGTGTATCTCTGTGTATATACAACGAGAGGCGTGTATCTCTGTGTATATACAACGAGAGGCGTGTATCTCTCTGTGTATATACACCGAGAGGCGTGTATCTCTCTGTGTATATACAACAAGAGGCGTGTATCTCTGTGTATATACAACGAGAGGCGTGTATCTCTGTGTATATACAACGAGAGGCGTGTGTCTCTGTGTATGTACACCGAGAGGCCTGTATGTCTGTATATACACCGAAAGGCACGTGTCGTTTAATGTATACACAGAGAGGGGTGCGTCGTTTGGTGTATATACACTGAGAGGTGTGTGTCGTTCAGTGTACACACACACAGAGGCTGTGTCGTTCAGTGTACACACACACACAGAGGCTGTGTCGTTCAGTGTACACACACACAGAGGCTGTGTCGTTCAGTGTACACACACACAGAGGCTGTGTCGTTCAGTGTACACACACACAGAGGCTGTGTCGTTCAGTGTACACACACAAAGAGGCTGTGTGTCGTTCAGTGTACACACACACAGAGGCTGTGTCGTTCAGTGTACACACACACAGAGGCTGTGTCGTTCAGTGTACACACACACAGAGGCTGTGTCGTTCAGTGTACAGACACACAGAGGCTGTGTCGTTCAGTGTACACACAGAGGCTGTGTGTCGTTCAGTGTACACACACACAGAGGCTGTGTCGTTCAGTGTACACACAGAGGCTGTGTGTCGTTCAATGTACACACAGAGAGGTGTGTGTCGTTCAATGTACACACAGAGAGGTGTGTGTCGTTCAATGTACACACAGAGAGTTGTGTGTCGTTCAATGTACACACAGAGAGGTGTGTGTCGTTCAATGTACACACAGAGAGGTGTGTGTCGTTCAATGTACACACAGAGGTGTGTGTCGTTCAATGTACACACAGAGAGGTGTGTGTCGTTCAATGTACACACAGAGAGTTGTGTGTCGTTCAATGTACACACAGAGAGGTGTGTGTCGTTCAATGTACACACAGAGAGGTGTGTGTCGTTCAATGTACACACAGAGGTGTGTGTCGTTCAATGTACACACAGAGAGGTGTGTGTCGTTCAATCTACACACAGAGAGGTGTGTGTCGTTCAGTGTACACAGAGAGGTGTGTGTCGTTCAATGTACACACAGAGAGGTGTGTCGTTCAGTGTACACACAGAGAGGTGTGTGTCGTTCAATGTACACACAGAGAGGTGTGTGTCGTTCAGTGTACACAGAGATGTGTGTGTCGTTCAGTGTACACAGAGATGTGTGTGTCGTTCAGTGTACACATAGAGAGGTGTGTGTCGTTCAATGTACACACAGAGAGGTGTGTGTCTTTAAGTGTACACAGAGATGTGTGTGTCGTTCAGTGTACACATAGAGAGGTGTGTGTCGTTCAATGTACACACAGAGAGGTGTGTGTCGTTCAGTGTACACAGAGATGTGTGTGTCGTTCAGTGTACACACAGAGAGGTGTGTGTCGTTCAATGTACACACAGAGAGGTGTGTGTCGTTCAGTGTACACACAGAGAGGTGTGTGTCGTTCAATGTACACACAGAGAGGTGTGTGTCGTTCAGTGTACACAGAGAGGTGTGTGTCGTTCAGTGTACACATAGAGAGGTGTGTGTCGTTCAATGTACACACAGAGAGGTGTGTGTCGTTCAGTGTACACAGAGAGGTGTGTGTCGTTCAGTGTACACACAGAGAGGTGTGTGTCGTTTAATGTACACACAGAGAGGTGTGTGTCGTTCAGTGTACACAGAGATGTGTGTGTCGTTCAGTGTACACATAGAGAGGTGTGTGTCTTTCAATGTACACACAGAGAGGTGTGTGTCGTTCAGTGTACACAGAGATGTGTGTGTCGTTCAGTGTACACACAGAGAGGTGTGTGTCGTTCAATGTACACACAGAGAGGTGTGTGTCGTTCAGTGTACACAGAGATGTGTGTGTCGTTCAGTGTACACACAGAGAGGTGTGTGTCGTTCAATGTACACAGAGATGTGTGTGTCGTTCAGTGTACACACAGAGAGGTGTGTGTCGTTCAGTGTACACAGAGATGTGTGTGTCGTTCAATGTACACACAGAGAGGTGTGTGTCGTTCAGTGTACACACAGAGAGGTGTGTGTCGCTTTGTGACCCTCATGCAACAGATAGGCTTTAAACTTATTAATCCGAAAAGCAGGATGCAAGGGGAAGCGCTAAACCTGTAGGAAATGGTAGGTAATAAGGTTTGAGTGAAAGGGAGGGACTGTAGCTCCAGTTCCTTGGACCAAGAACCGGCATCAAGTCACTCGTCGAAAAAGAAACACAGGGAAATATGTCAAGGGAGAGGCGCCTTGAGGTCGATAAAGGGCTCTTAATCCAAAGAATTGGAGCTATCTTCCATTCCCAAGCGTTGTATTCCCTACGGGTTTAGCAAGTATCCAAAAAATGAAATACTGAAAAATAATAAAAAGTAATTATAATAATAATAATAATAACAACAATAATGATGACTAATAATAATAATAATATCAATAATAATAATAATATCAATACTACTACTACTACTACTACTACTACTAATAATAATAATAATAATAATATCAGTAATAATAATAATAATAATAATAATGCGACGGCAATAATTTTGTCGAGATAATTTCAGCAATTTTATTAAAATTCAAAGTGAGTTTTAGTAATATTTTAGATCAATGTCGACATAATACGAGGACGCTTTGATGTTTAATGTGTTTGATGTTAATGTTGGTGAGTGGCCACTGTGTTGTGAAGGTGTGTGCTGAAACCAGTGGAGAATATTGTGATTCCAGGGAGAGAGAAGAGCTGATGTAGGTACCAGCTCTTAGCTTGTAAATAAAGTTAGGAACCCTTAACCTAACCTGTGTCAAAGAGAGAAAGATGGCTCCAGCTTCACCGTTTTCCCTATCTGTATATGTCTTAATTAAAAGGCTCTTAGATTGTAGAACTCTGTGTAAGAGAGAGAGAGAGAGAGAGAGAGAGAGAGAGAGAGAGAGAGAGAGAGAGAGAGAGAGAGAGCTGATGTATTTACCAGCTCTTAGCTTGTAAATATAGAAACCCTAAACCTAACCTTGTAGAACCCTGTGTAAAAAAAGAGAGACAGACAAACAGACAAAGCCAGAGATACAAAATAAAAAAAAATGTAACAGAAGCATTAAATGAACTAAGGTAGACAGCAGCTCTTAGCTTACAAACAAAGATAGGAGCTCTCGGCCTCACCCTGTAAACAAAACCTTGCGTCTAAATACAAAAAAGATGAGAGAAAAAATGATGGAACAACATTCCCAAATTTTTATTTTTTCAAAAATTTTTCCCAGCCCCGATACAGTCTTCACATGCTTGCATTCTTTTAAATAATAATAATCGGATTATATTGCGATTTATTGCCGGTGCTTCAAATGCGCAACAAAACAGCGGCATAGGTTGATTTAATTACAATTGTCTCCTGTTGTGAAAAAAATACTCATTCAATTACAGTACAACAATATGGTGGATACAGTGTACCTATTGTTTAGGCAGTGTGGAAGCAGGGTCAGTAAATTCTCTTGATTATTATTCCCACACTACTTCCTGTTATGTATTGTGATAGGTGGGGGAAAAAAAGAGGATGTGCCTGTTTGTCAGTGTGGTGCTCATCAGAGAATAGAGAGGACGTAGGTGACAACAGGGAAATAGATGCTGTTATGTGATCTGTTGATTGAGTCAGTTAGGTACTGTTGTGTGTGCTCTGTTGATGGACTCATCTGGGTACTTGTGTGTGTGTGTGTTCTGTTGGTGGACTCAGTTGAGTATTTTTTTGTGTGTTCGGTTGATGGACTCATCTGGGTACTTTTGTCTGTGTATTCTGTTGATGGGCTCACCTGGGTACCTTTGTGCTCTGTTGATTGACTCAGCTGAGTTCTGTTGGGTGTTCTAGTGACTGACTCACCTTAATGCACTCAGTTTACAGGCAACACTAGTGTCTCTCCCGAGGGTGCCACAACTACCTAAGTCGGGCTACACCTAGGTACACTCAGTACACAGGCAACACTGTAGTGGCACTCCCTGGTAATACATCCTCTCGCTAAATTTCTATATTTTGATTCTGAAATTACATCCCATGCGACTTTTTATACTGCTGTTATATGTGCATGTTTGGTACCAGGAGTTTTTAATTTGTGAACCATCCGGTCTAATGGCGCTGGGTGTTGTGTTTATATGGCTTCCAAACTCTCCTAACATAGCCATCCGGTCTAATGGCACTGGATGCTGTGTTTATGTGGCTTCCAACCTCTCCTAACACAACCTTCCGGTCTAGTGGCGCTGGCTGCTGTTTAAAGGACTTCCAATCTCTTCTAACACATTAAAATATATCTATTAAGCCATATCTGATGTTAGTAATCAAATATAATATATTGAGAGTTCATGAAATTTATAAATTATACAAGGAAGACAGGGGAGACGAAAGGTTAAGAGTGGTGAAGGAGTGAGAAAGCAGAACAAGTGGAAAATTAATAGTGAATTAGGACATCTTTATTGTTAGAGGCTCTACGTCTCTGATATAGTATATAGGAAGGCAACTAATACAGGATACTAAAAACTAAATGGTTATAACTGACCATAATTTTTAAAGGGGTGGACCGGTAAGCCAGCGGAAGGCCTCGGTCACATGACCAAAAGCGGGTCTTAGTCATCATCTGATTAAGACCCGCGTCAGGAAACACTTAGTCATGTTTCCTGACGAACCTTACCTAACTTAACCTGCAGGATGCTGTCTATATTATTGTATCAACCATGAACGAAACATTGAACACAGCGTAGCTTCAGGTTTGACGCTACCGAGACTGCTTGTGTGTACATAAATAATCCTCTCGTAAGAGACTGAAATTTATGACGACGTTTCGGTACGACTTGGACCATTTACAAGTATTGTTCCAACCACGTGCATGTGATAGGCAAAATGAAGACAAGTAGCCTAAAACTAACATACTTTTAGCAGAGTTATCATTTTGTACACAGTGTTTTGCTTATGCTCACCCCTGAACGAAATGTGTTAACCATGGATTTGTATTTACCATGGACTACGTATTCTGTGCCAGAGATATTTTTCGAATTAAAAGTTCATTCATTATACTACAATTAAGAAAATTGGTGGCCAAAATCAGTTCCCACAACAAGCAAAAAAAAAAAAATGCAGATAATATCGTTCGTCAAATGAAAAAAAAATGCATAAAACTAAAGAAATGTGATGTAAACTAGAAAGAAGAAAAAGGTATATACATTGAGAAGTGTATATACCTTCAGTGTACAGTTACAAAGTGAATTGTAATACATATTTAATGTATTAATATATCCCTGTTTGGTGGTGTACACGTGAAAGGCAACATTAATAGACCTAGTGCAGACGATAAACTTTAAACCTTAGAGAGCAACCAAACAAATACGAGACAAAAATATAGGATTCTATAAAATAGTTTGCAAGGATGTTGATTTAGCATGCATGGGTTATACTGGTAGAGATTTGAGGAGAGAGGTCGTATACTGCATGCATGGCCTCAGTAAAATATTGGAGGTATTGGAAAACTCCCAAAACACTTGGATTGTTCCCTCTGGAACGGAGAAGAGGCAGGTACTTGGTAATATATAATAACTTAATGGACTGAAAGATGTGGGAGAAAGCGTGGAATAAGTCCAGTGAAGAACAGGAGGGAAGGAAGGGGGGTTATGGGTACAATTAGAGAACAACATACTAACCAGCAGGTATCAGAAATATTGTCAGAGCAAAGTTACAAGTTTAGCAGGAAATTGAAGAGTTTCTTGTTCAAAGTGGTGGATCAGCCACATTGTGATGGCTGTGTGGACCTGGGGGCCGCTAGCACAAACAGACTGGTCGACCAAGCTGTCAGTAGGGAAGCATGGACGGGCTGCTGGGGTAGAAAAGGCCTCAGAACCAGTCACAAGTTGAACACTTTTCAATTTATCAAGCGCACACACAAAAAAAATCAGTGAAGTATTTTGAAACTTGTATATTTCAGCATGTCCAGTGCAGGAATTACAATAGTAAATGATTCAGAGCTGAAATAATCCATCACACAAATTGCAGCTACAAAAGTCAAATATTAAAGTCTGCTGTGATAGAAGTTATGCTGATTACTATCATGTCAACAGCTCACTGCACACCTGCCACCATCACCACCACCATCAACTACCATGGTGCACCTCTTAATGTTGACAAGGTGTCGCAATGTTTTATTTTTAAAAAGACGTGCATTTTATGATCATATATATATATATATATATATATATATATATATATATATATATATATATATATATATATTTTTTTTTATTAACACATTGGCCGATTCCCACCAAGGCAGGGTGGCCCGAAAAGAAAAACTTTCATCATCATTCACTCCATCACTGTCTTGCCAGAAGGGTGCTTTACACTACAGTTATAAAACTGCAACATTAACACCCTCCTTCAGAGTGCCGGCACTGTACTTCCCATCTCCAGAACTCAAGTCCGGCCTGCCGGTTTCCTGAATCCTTCATAAATGTTACTTTGCTCACACTCCAACAGCACGTCAAGTATTAAAACCATATGCCTCCATTCACTCCTATCAAATACGCTCACACATGCTTGCTGGAAGTCCAAGCCCCTCGCACACAAAACTTCCTTTACCCCCTCCCTCCAACCTTTCCTAGGCCGACCCCTACCCCGCCTTCCCTCCACTAAAGATTTATACACTCGAAGTTATTCTGTCTCGTTCCATTCTCTCTACATGTCCAAACCACCTCAACAACCCTCCCTCAGCTCTCTGGACAATCGTTTTGGTAATCCCGCACCTCCTCCTAATTTCCAAACTCCGAATTCTCTGCATTATATTCACACCACACATTGACCTCAGACATGACATCTCCACTGCCTCCAGCCTTCTCCTCGTTGCAACATTCATCACCCATGCTTCACACCCATATAAGAGCGTTGGTATAACTATACTCTCATACATTCCCCTCTTTACTTCCATGGACAAGGTTCTTTGTCTCCACAGACTCCGAAGTGCTCCACTCACCCTTTTCCCCTCATCAATTCTATGATTCACCTCATCCTTCATAGACCCATCCGCCGACATGTCCACTCCCAAATATCTGAATACATTCACCTCCTCCATACTCTCTCCCTCCAATCTGATATCCAATCTTTCGTCACCTATTCTTTTTGTTATCCTCATCACCTTACTCTTTCCTATATTCACTTTCAATTTTCTTCTTTTACACACCCTACCAAATTCATCCACCAACCTCTGCAGCTTCTCTTCAGAATCTCCCAAAAGCACAGTGTCATCAGCAAAAAACAACTGTGACAACTCCCACTTTGTATTTGCTTCTTTATCTTTTAGCCCAACACCTCTTGCCAAGACCCTCGCATTCACTTCTCTTACAACCCCATCTATAAATATATTGAACAACCACGGTGACATCACACATCCTTGTCTAAGGCCCACTTTTACTGGGAAATAGTCCCCTTCCCTCCTACACACTCTAACCTGAGCCTCACTATCCTCATAAAAACTCTTCACTGCTTTCAGTAACCTTCCTCCTATTCCATACATCTGCCACATTGCCCCCCTATCTACCCTATCATACGCCTTTTCCAAATCCATAAATGCCACAAAAACATCTTTACCCTTATCCAAATACTGTTCACCTATATGTTTCACTGTAAACACTTGGTCTACACACCCCCTACCTTTCCTAAAGCCCCCTTGTTCATCTGCTATCCTGCTTTCTGTTTTACTCTTAATTCTTTCAATAATAACTCTACCATACACTTTACCAGGTACACTCAACAGACTTATTCCCCTATAATTTTTGCACTCTCTTTTGTCCCCTTTGCCTTTATACAAAGGAACAATACACGCTCTCTGCCAATCCCTAGGTACCTTACCCTCTTCCATACATTTATTAAATAATAGCACCAACCACTCCAAAATTATATCCCCACCTGCTTTTAACATTTCTATCTTTATCCCATCAATCCCAGCTGCCTTACCCCCTTTCATTCTACCCACTGCCTCACGAACTTCCCCTACACCCACAACTGGCTCTTCCACACTCCTAAATGGGTCAAGAATGTAATGGTGAAGGCTCAGCACTAACACTCATAATATACACTAGGCTCTCACTATGGGAGGGGGGGTCAACACAAAGACGCTTCTCCCTCACTCGGGCATTTCAACAACATCGACAGGATGTTACATTGCTTTTATTGTTTGTGTTGCCACCCTCTGAGTGTCGTTATCGTCATTGTTGCGTCAGTGTTCGAGACCAATTGCTTGCTTATCCTGCGTCATTTTGTAAATATAATCCTTTGGAAGAAATCTCAATAAAACGCGTGATTGCAAATATGTAAAAATACCACAGTGGAAATAGGAATTGAAAACTGAGCTCTTTCATGTGTTTGCACACATCTTCCTCTGAAGATGTGTGAGCACATGAAAGTGCTCAGGTTATGTTTCCGATTTTCATTGTGGTATTTTTACATGTAGTAAGCGGAACGCAATAGCTGAAGAGGCAGTGGAGAAAGATAGTGTATTCAGTTTCAAGACTAGGTATGGTTGGTCTTTAGAGGCCAGAAATCCGTGAAGCCAATGAAAAGAGATGGGCCCAGGAACCGCGAACCAACCCCTGTAAGCACAGCTTGGTAAGTACAAGTGTCTCGAGAAATTTTTGTATTTAAAGTACACTAAAACGTGTCTCAAAAGTCTCCTCAGTGTGGCTTAGTGGTAACACTTTCGACTCAAAAAAACAAAAGGATTCGGGTTCGATCCTCTGGCGAATGGAGACGTTAGACATGTTTCCTTATACTTGTTGCCCCTTTTTAGTTGGTAGTAAATAGGTACGTAAGTGTTAGGCAACTATTGTGAGTGTTCTAGTAGTAAATAGGTACGTAAGTGTTAGGCAACTATTGTGAGTGTTCTAGTAGTAAATAGGTACGTAAGTGTTAGGCGACTATTGTGAGTGGCATCTAAGGGGGTGATGGTGTACCTTATTTAGCAGTGGACTTTGGAATGAACTTAGGTAGAATACCAACTCTTAGTCTGTAAATTAAACTGTAAAAGGAAAAGTTTTTAGAAATACAGTCCTTAACGTTCACCATTTTCTTTGCTAAGACTTTTTGTTAAGCATTAGGAATAATACACAAATAACCCGCACATAGGAAAGAGAAGCTTATGACCACGTTTCTGTCGTCATGAGGTTCTCTCTGTATGTAGCTTATTGGTGTATTGTTCTTATCAGGGTATTGTGCATTACGAAGATTGTTCATTGCCTAGTTAACCAGGCAATGAACTATGAAGTCTCAGCAGGTTGCGAGGATACAAGAACTCTTGATACCGGTCACAGGTCTCTCACGGGTAAGAACCCCATCTAATTAAATGAACGCTATACTGATTGCCTGTTCAACAGCTTGGAAGATTCAGACACAGCTCGTAGCGTCTAGCCTAGCACTAGTCAGGTTTTCTTTACCCCGAGTGTGGAATCAAATCTTCTGTCCCATCATCTGTATGCCATCCAATCTGCCGTGCTGTGGAGAAGATGGGATCAGACCCTTTTATCCCCCGGTGTTGGATGAGACCGTCTCCAGTGTGAGGACAAGAGACGACTAATGCGGTTGAGTTGTGATGCCTTAACATCCAGTTTGATGGTAGGGTCGTTTGTGAGGTTGCGGGAAGATGGTAGGGTCGTTTGTGAGGTTGCGGGAGGATGGTAGGGTCGTTTGTGAGGTGGGAGGATGGTAGGGTCGTTTGTGAGGTGGGAGGATTGTAGGGTCGTTTGTGAGGTGGGAGGATGGTAGGGTCGTTTGTGAGGTGGGAGGATGGTAGGGTCGTTTGTGAGGTGGGAGGATGGTAGGGTCGTTTGTGAGGTGGGAGGATGGTAGGGTCGTTTGTGAGGTGGGAGGATGGTAGGGTCGTTTGTGAGGTGGGAGGATGGTAGGGTCGTTTGTGAGGTTGCGGGAGGATGGTAGGGTCGTTTGTGAGGTGGGAGGATGGTAGGGTCGTTTGTGAGGTGGGAGGATTGTAGGGTCGTTTGTGAGGTGGGAGGATTGTAGGGTCGTTTGTGAGGTGGGAGGATGGTAGGATCGTTTGTGAGGTGGGAGGATGGTAGGGTCGTTTGTGAGGTTGCGGGAGGATGGTAGGGTCGTTTGTGAGGTTGCGGGAGGATGGTAGGGTCGTTTGTGAGGTTGCAGAAGGATGGTAGGGTCGTTTGTGAAGTTGCAGGAGTCGGGGAGAAATGTGGGAATTAGTGTGTAGTTCATGAGGGAAAGTGTTGTGTAGTGTTGCTGTACTGCCTGCCTCGCCACACCTACGTACACACACCTGCAAATACACTGGTACACAGGCTAGGTCACACGTGTTGGTGTAACATAATACCTCACCTATCTATATATCCACACTCACCTGCACCCCCCCCACACTCACCTGCACACCCCCACACTCACTTGCACACCCCCACACTCACCTGCACACCCCCACACTCACCTGCACACCCCCATACACACCTGCACCCCCCCACACACACACATGACGGAGTAGCCAGAACATAACTGAAAGATATGTCACTTTCGTAAACTCACGCATATGTTTTCACAAACAAGTGTGTGTAGTAGTTGTTAGTAGTTGTCAAAGTCACTTGTCGATAGACACTTGGCCTGTTTTGTGTATGTGTGTGTGTGTGTGTGTGTGTGTGTATGTGTGTGTATGCGTGGCAGCTTTAGTGTGTATGGATGTGGCAGCTTTAGTGCGTGTGGCGCATGTCAGCTTTAATCTTAAATGATGGGTGGCAATTTTAGTTCATGTATGGTTGTAACTATGGCATACTCTTCCCTCTTCAACAGTGTATATACACCAAGAGGTGGGTGTATCTCTGTATATATACACACACACACACACACCCATACAGAGAGTTTACTTAAATGTCTATTTTAGGGATTAAAGTAACCTTGACTGGCAGTGTAGAGGTGACATGCAGCCTTAATGACCCTCGTGTAGTCGATAGGCTTTAAGCCCAATAAAGCAACTCTCTCTTTACATTTTATGAAATAACGTTTCGACGAATGTAGTTACCATTATCAGACTTAGCACGAATGAAAATTAACATTATCAGTTATACATACAATTTAAAATTGTTAAAAGTTCATGTTTATCTTAAATATTTCAAAGAGGGTATTTATTTCTTCACGGTAATCAAACTCAAAATAAATATGCTTATAATTCACAAGTATATACACTGAGAGATGAACCTGTTTCACTGTATATACACTGAGAGATGAACCTGTTTCACTGTATATACACTGAGAGATGAACCTGTTTCACTGTATATACACTGAGAGATGAACCTGTTTCACTGTATATACACTGAGAGATGAACCTGTTTCACTGTATATACACAGATGAACCTGTTTCACTGTATATACACAGATGAACCTGTTTCACTGTATATACACAGATATGAACCTGTTTCACTGTATATATACTGAGAGATGAACCTGTTTCACTGTATATATACTGAGAGATGAACCTGTTTTACTGTATATACACTGAGAGATGAACCTGTTTCACTGTATATACACTGAGAGATGAACCTGTTTCACTGTATATACACTGAGAGATGAACCTGTTTCACTGTATATACACTGAGAGATGAACCTGTTTCACTGTATATACATTGAGAGATGAACCTGTTTCACTGTATATACATTGAGAGATGAACCTGTTTCACTGTATATACACAGATGAACCTGTTTCACTGTATATACATTGAGAGATGAACCTGTTTCACTGTATATACACTGAGAGATGAACCTGTTTCACTGTATATATACTGAGAGATGAACCTGTTTTACTGTATATACACTGAGAGATGAACCTGTTTCACTGTATATACACTGAGAGATGAACCTGTTTCACTGTATATAAATTAAGAGATGAACCTGTTTCACTGTATATACATTGAGAGATGAACCTGTTTCACTGTATATACACTGAGAGATGAACCTGTTTCACTGTATATACACAGATGAACCTGTTTCACTGTATATACACAGAGATGAACCTGTTTCACTGTATATACACTGAGAGATGAACCTGTTTCACTATATAAACTGAGGAAATACAAACTTCTGGGCGTATATATATATATATATATATATATATATATATATATATATATATATATATATATATATATATACAAAGATAAACACCTCAGTGTATGGAAATTCCGCAGTCACGCTATTTTTTTAACTCCTCGTCAAACAGTTGAAATATAAATTTATTATTAAATAAAATACTTCATTAATATTTATTTTAATATTATTCATGATGTAGATTCACATATAAAGAACATACAATTTACAAAGACAATATTGTTGAATTTTTACTTGTTTAAAATAACAGTTAACACAAAATATTTGCATACAGCGTTAACATAATTTCTTGTAAATTTAATGCAATGTATATCTTGCAGTAATGTATGTCTTGCAGTAATGTATATCTTGCAGTAATGTATGTCTTGCAGTAATGTATATCTTGCAGTAATGTATGTCTTGCAGTAATGTATATCTTGCAGTAATTTATGTCTTGCAGTAATGTATATCTTGCAGTAATGTATATCTTGCAGTAATGTATATCTTGCAGTAATGTATATCTTGAAGTAATGTATATCTTACAGCAATATATATCTTGCAGCAATGTATATCTTGCAGTAATGTATATCTTGCAGTAATGTATATCTTGCAGTAATGTATATCTTGCAGTAATACAAGACAAAATGCTACCGATATAAATTATTTAGTAAAAGTTTTACTGCTGATAAGGTGTCCCAATACATATGTTATATTGCAAGACCTATTTTGAAATTACTGGCTATGTAGAAATCAATTAAAGGGAACATCAGACGGACAGCGCAAAAGCAACTTGATAATTTCGTCTGAAGTTGTGATGATTGAGTGTTTGTCTGTATGAAGAAGAGTTATCCGCGTAGTAATAATAATAATAATGAATAACTAAAGTGTAATGAACACTTGTCAATGATCAGTGATAGCGCACATGTTGACAGAAACACAGGAGATGGACTGATCTGTATATTTTGACTCTGTTCTGCTGAAGAAGATCCCAGAAGAGGGTCGAAAATATACAGATCAATCAATCTCTCAAAATGTGGGTTATTATTGAGCACAATAATAATAATAATAATAATAATAATAATAATAATCTTTATTTCTACAACATTTCTTTGTCGCTGACAGAGAATTTACCCGAGTAGCTTTTGAGTGAGCTTATCAAGTACATGGTACAACTTATACAGACCATAGCTGACATCAGTGACATACTATATACAAAGCCCCTTGTCAGTATTTTTTGTCGAGCGATTCTTATAACAAGTTCTACATTAATTCTCACTTCTGTAATTGTTCTTGTGGCCTGGACAGCCCTGTTTTTTTTTTCGCCTTGTTTAACGTTGCATTGCACTGTGATAGCGGGACTACTCAGAACCATGGTGAGTAGACGATGATTGCAGAGTCAACTTTTGTTTAAGGACAACGTTTCGCTCGGTCAGTAAATAGTGTTTACACGTGACGTCATCAAAGCGGAAGTCAGCCATAGTGAAGATGGGGGAGGGAATGTCACCTTGCTTGTGGAGGGAACGACACCCTGCTGGTGAAGGGAATGACACCCTGCTGGTGGAGGGAATGACACCCTGCTGGTGGAGGGAATGACACCCTGCTGGTGAAGGGAATGACACCCTGCTGGTGGAGGGAATGACACCCTGCTGGTGGATGGAATGACACCCAGCTGGTGGAGGGAATGACACCCTGCTGGTGGAGGGAATGACATCCTGCTAATGGAGGGAATGACACCCTGCTGGTGGATGGAATGACACCCTGCTGGTGGAGGGAATGACACCCTGCTGGTGGAGGAAATGACATCCTGCTGGTGGAGGGAATGACACCCTGCTGGTGGATGGAATGACTCCCTGCTGGTGGAGGGAATGACACCCTGCTGGTGGAGGAAATGACATCCTGCTGGTGGAGTGAATGACACCCTGCTGGTGGAGGGAATGACACCCTGCTGGTGGATGGAATGACACCCTGCTGGTGGTGGGAATAACACCCTGTTGGTGGAGGGAATGACACCCTGTTGGTGGAGGGAATGACACCCTGCTGGTGGAGGGAATGACACCCTACTGATGGAGGGACTGGCACCCTGCTGGTGGAGGGAATGACACACTGCTGGTGGAGGGAAGAACAACCTGCTGGTGGAGGGAATGACACCCTGTTGGTGGTGGGAATGACACCCTGCTGATGGAGGGAATGACACCCTGCTGATGAAGGGAATGACACCCTGCTGGTGGAGGGAAGGACACCCTGCTGGTGGAGGAACTGGCACACTGCTGGTGGAGGGAAGGACACCATGCTGGTGGAGGGACTGGCACACTGCTGGTGGAGGGACTGGCACATTGCTGGTGGAGGGACTGGCACACTGCTGGTGGAGGGATTGGCACACTGCTGGTGGAGGGACTGGCACACTGCTGGTGGAGGGACTGGCACACTGCTGGTGGAGGGAATGACACCCTGCTGGTGGTGGGAATAACACCCTGTTGGTGGAGGGAATGACACCCTGTTGGTGGAGGGAATGACACCCTGCTGGTGGAGGGAATGACACCCTACTGATGGAGGGACTGGCACCCTGCTGGTGGAGGGAATGACACACTGCTGGTGGAGGGAAGAACAACCTGCTGGTGGAGGGAATGACACCCTGTTGGTGGTGGGAATGACACCCTGCTGATGGAGGGAATGACACCCTGCTGATGGAGGGAATGACACCCTGCTGGTGGAGGGAAAGACACCCTGCTGGTGGAGGGAAAGACACCCTACTGGTGGAGGGACTGGCGCACTGCTGGTGGAGGGAAGGACACCCTGCTGGTGGAGGGACTGGCACACTGCTGGTGGAGGGACTGGCACACTGCTGGTGGAGGGACTGGCACACTGCTGGTGGAGGGACTGGCACACTGCTGGTGGAAGGACTGGCACATTGCTGGTGGAGGGACTGGCACACTGCTGGTAAAGGGACTGGTACACTGCTGGTGGAGGGACTGGTACACTGCTGGTGGAGGGACTGGCACACTGCTGGTAGTTCATAACAGGCACCACTGTAATAAAGTTCTTTAATTATTTAAAGTTCCACCCAAAGCCTGGGCTTTATCAAGCACTTTTTCACTGATTGGGAAAGCCCAGTGTTTGGTGAAACGTTGTGGCGGTAAAGGACTTAACTGCAATCTTGTGTTTCTTATGATATTGGAGACGCCGAATTTTGTTTCCTTACTGTTAATTTTCTTAATGGGGATTTGAACGGGATCGATGTTGATCAGTGCGACGCATACTTTTAATATTTTTTATTTAACCGACATCTTAATTGTTGCTGGAGATCTGTAAAGTTATTTTGAGTTGGCTTGCTGAAGCTCAGCATTCTCCTTCCTTTTATTTACATCCTCTGAAATTGTCACATCTCAGAATTTACATTTTAAACTAACTCTCTAAAATGAATGTGAATTGCTGTTTCATCTCTTAACTCTGCGAACACTCTGGGAAAGTTTGCTTTAACTGGTCTTGCAATGTAAATTGTCTGTAAAATTGATCTTGCAATGTTGTCTGTAAAAATTGATCTTGCAATGTAAATTGTTTGTAAAAATAAGTCTTGCAATGTAAATTGCCTGTAAAAATTAGTCTTGCAATGTAAATTATCTGTTAAAATTGGTTTTGCAATGTAAATTGTTTGTAAAAAGGATTCACTGCTGAATTACTATTTAAAAAAAATTTAAATCTCGTCTTCTGTTGGATCTGGTACGTTTTTGTGTGGTTTTCTTCTCTGCTTGACCAATTATATTTCTTTCACAGTTTTCTAAAGGAAAATGATTTATAGCATGTAATACTCAGGGCAAAGTCGACAAATAGTTCAGTTACATGCGTGTTTGAGTATATTTTCAATAGAGTAGTTGAAAAAAATACATATCAGTAGAGTGTTTGCTGAAGACGTTCATGCGTCGACTGAATATAAGAAAAATCAAGTAAATTTACTTTTCATTTGACGAGACGTATGTTGTTTATCATCGTTGTTTTCTTTGTCACGAGCTTAGCCACACAAAAACTGATTATTTTTCATCCAAGCTTTTGTTGTTGTTTTAGAGTCTCTGGTGTGTTTATGGACTTGATGAAAACAGTTACATATTTCATGATGTGCGGATACACCATCATACCAACTTTACTTTATCTCACCACTCCGTTATTTCGCATTGATCAATAATTAGCCTTAACTCCTTTATACTTCAGCCTTTTCGTATGGATCTTCGTCATTCATTAGCCTTAACTTCCCTTTAATGTCTCAGTCTTCCATACAAATTAAGACCTTCCAGGCACTTTAAAAACTACTTCCTTCAAGTTTTTAAAAGTGTTTATATATATTTTCCCATTATGTCTTTACTCGTCTGCCTCTAATATGGCCGCTCATCCGGGTTACTGTGCTAATGTGTAAACAATCATTATAAAGGCTGGCACTGCTCTTAGCGATGACAATGACATAACTGACACTAATTACAAGTTTATTTTAAATATGAAACGTCACCTATTCATAGAAAAAATATATTTAATGTAGATATTTAATGATATTAAATGACATATTCATCCTTACAATGAAATGAGTAAGGCACAATGGCAGTACTTAAGTTGTACACGTGTGTTTTACGCATCTACTTAAAGGCTCGGTCAGATGGCCAAAAGCTCCAGCTGCGGGTCATTATATGACTAAGACCTGCGCAGGAAACACTTGTCCTGTTTCCTGACAAACCTTACCAACTTGTTGGTATTGTATTATGCTACACAGACGGCTGTATTGTCTTGGCTTCCAGTCTTGCCACCTCACGTCTTCTTTCTGAGGACTCCGAGGGTGGGTCTTGATGCTGGGTTAAGAAATTTCCATCTAAGGAATTCTTCCTACACTTCTGTTTGTATGACCCAATTTTTTCCCCTCAGTCACATCCTTTCCATTCCACAGGTGCTGTATCAACCTTACGGGTTTAAAGTTTCCCTATGAATATATTAACACTTCTTCTGTTAAAGTAGAGTCAATAGTTTAACCACAGTTTTCTATAAAACTAGCGAACTCTCAGCACCAACGACTTGTTTTCAAAATTCTAATTCAAAGTAGACTGAAACATAATTAGAACATAAGTGAGATATACTTTTGATCAGTACTACAATTATATTTTCTTATATAAATTTAATATTAACAAAGCTAATTTTCTGGACCTTTATTAGTATAATATTTTGATATACACTACCGTGTAAAATTATTGCCAGTTATTTAAATAATAATATGAATGCAGCCAGGAAAACAGGTGGGTTTTTAAGGCAAAGACCATACTGCGAACAGCCTGGACTTGAACCCACGAATGTGACCCACCACGAGAGTAACAGGTCACACCCATGACGTCTTTGTCTTCATTCGTGGCGTTAACGCAAGAAGAATGAAATAATTCCCGGAGTCCCCATGCTGAAGGTAGCCGGCGCTAAGGGAAGCATGCCTAGTGAGAACAGTGGTGACTTAGCGTTATTATGGTAGGGTGGTGTGGTAGACTAAGGTGTCATGGGTCTGCTCTGTTATTTTTGTGATGGGCCAAATTCATGGGTTCAAGTCTCGGTTGGTCACAGTTCTTTTTACACTTTCATCTTATGAAATAAATACTGTAGATGGTACAGGGGGTCATCGCCCCCCTGGTCTGGTCTCAGACCAGGTCTTCTGGTTGATGTCCTGGTCAGTAAGCGTTGTCACAATAATCGTGGTCACAGTAAATACTGTTTCTAGGTTACCATGCATGTGGGGATTGCAGGCTTAAACCACCGTCTGCTTATCATCGTTCCAGTGCACAGTATTCATGGGGAAACACTTTAATACATGTAGGTTATACACACCTGGGAAATGTGAGGTAATTAGTTTGATGGAACAAACAGGAGGGTAACACTAATTTTTTGGATCAAGAGCCCTTCAACAGGAGGAGGTTAGCGAAATATTGCAAGAGTTTTCTCTGCTTGACAATTGCATAAAGTTAGGGTCTTGAGTCTCAGTGGTGTCTTTGAGGCGCTCTGAGAGAACCTCTCTCGCTAATATGATTTCATGTTGTGGTGGTGGTAGTGGTGGTGGTGGTGGTGATGGTAGTGGTGGTGGTGGTAGTGGTGGTGGTGGTAGTGGTGGTGGTAGTGGTGGTGATGGTAGTGGTGGTGGTGGTAGTGGTAGTGGTGGTGGTGGTAGTGGTAGTGGTGGTGGTGGTAGTGGTGGTGGTAGTGGTGGTGATGGTAGTGGTGGTGATGGTAGTGGTGGTGGTGGTAGTGGTGGTAGTGGTGGTGGTGGTAATGGTGGTGATGGTAGTGGTGGTGGTTGTAGTGGTGGTGATGGTAGTGGTGGTGGTGGTAGTGGTGATGATGGTAGTGGTGGTGGTGGTAGTGGTGGTGGTGGTAGTGGTGGTGATGGTAGTGGTGGTGATGGTAGTGGTGGTGGTGGTAGTGGTGGTGATGGTAGTGGTGGTGGTGGTAGTGGTGGTGGTGGTAGTGGTGGTGGTGGTAGTGGTGGTGATGGTAGTGGTGGTGATGGTAGTGGTGGTGGTGGTAGTTGTGGTGATGGTAGTGGTGGTGGTGTTATGGTAATGGGGGTATAAGTGAGGAAAGTCTCCAGCCGGAGACGTTAATCAACGGAAAGTCTCCAGCTGGTCCTCAAGGAAAAGTCACCAGCTGGTCCTCAAAGGAAAGTCACCAGTTGGTCCTCAAGGTAAAGTCACCAGCTGGCCCTCAAGGAGCGGCCACCTGGCGGTTGCAGGAAGGTGTTAATATCAGGTTGCAACAAGAAAGGTTACAATAAATATTCTTCAGCAGGTGTCTGCTGTGCTGGCTGTGTCAGCAGACAGTTATAAATGTTGCTGAAAGAAAAAACTTCAGTCCTGCTGAGAGAAATAAATTTAAGCTTGCTAATGGAAAAAGTTTTGGGCCTAATGAGAGAAATTTTTTGAGTCTGCCGAGAGAAAAAGCTTTAGTCCTGATGTAAGAATAAGGAATTAGGCCTGCCGATAGAGATAGCTTTTGGCCTGTTAGGAGAAATAGCTTTAGGCCTGCTGTTAGAAAGAGTAACTTTAGGCCGGTGTAGCGTCTTTAAGACTTGGCCTCAGATAGCAACTTTAGCGTGACATTGAAGATGCCATCTTTAAGATCTTCTTTAAAAGTTCGTATTTTAAGTCCTTCTTTTTCCCTTCTCCCCTTACCTAAAGAAGACGATACATTGAGTATTTTATTTAAAGACGCTAAAGCGTAAATTATAAATCAAAAGGGAGCACTTTTTCCCTGAGTGCGTGTGTGTGTAGGCCTGCGTCTTTAAAATCCCTTCGAGGGCTGCCCTGCCGACTGGTTTTCAAGGGGCACTTTAAGGAACCTGTTGATGGCAGCTTTAGAGCCGTGTTGAAGGTGGAGGTTCACAGCGGACAGTGCCGCTGCCCCCGCCGTGTTCAAGGTGCAGGTATTTGGGATCCTGTGCATTCTGGGCTCAGTCCCATCTAATTTAACCCTGTCTAACTTACCACAAACATCACCTAAGTCAACTCTGCTTAACTTAATACAAACAGTGTTTAAACCAACCCTGTCTAAATTACCACAAACAATGCTCAAGCCAACCACGCCAAACTTACTACAGACGTCATTTTACCCAACCCAGCCAAACTTACCACAAACAATACTTTTAGCTAACCCAGCCAAACTTACCAAAACCATCACTTAACCCAACACGAGCGGCTTGAAACATTTTCTGATATA
Organism: Cherax destructor; assembly: GCA_009830355.1. Taxonomy (NCBI): domain Eukaryota; kingdom Metazoa; phylum Arthropoda; class Malacostraca; order Decapoda; family Parastacidae; genus Cherax; species Cherax destructor. The sequence continues at coordinate 348,862 of WNWK01000430.1, read as the reverse complement.
CTTCATTTTATAGCTAAAATACGTAAATTATCACACTTATTATCGAAATTTCTTCTGCAATCGCATTTTATGGAAAAGTAAGCTAAATCTGTTTCCAAATAGCTTTTACCTTATTATAAATATGACATACCACAATCAGGCGGAGCCTAGAAGCAACACATCAGAGTCTCCATCTATATATATCTCCTGTTGTTGAGGAAATTGACAAAAGCACACGAGCTGTATGTGGAGACAGAGGCACCACCCTGAAGACACATTATTTTATTACTTGTTGAGTTTTTCTCGGCTGGGTTCCATCACATAATTAAAGGAGTGTCCTCGGGAAAAAAGAGTTGCTGTGATTTTTATAGAATGCTTAATTTAATTACAGTGACACACGCACACACACACAGCAGGATCCATACATAGCTTTAAGATGAGGTACGATAAGGTTATTGGAGCAGAGAGATAGTGGACGTATTAGAGACTAGCTAAGAGGTGGGGCCAGGAGCTATGAATCTAACCCTGCAGCCACAAATAAGTGATTACACATACACACACAGACGAAAAAAACTACGTTCGATTAGTTCCAAAATAGCGACAGAGGTGTGTGTTGTAGAATGATGTAGTGGTGTCGTTATGAAAGCAGCCCAAGACTCGTCGTGTACCGGTGCTGGGACCCGTCCCCTCGTGTACTGGTGGTGGGCCCACCGGTACACGAGACCCAGTCAGTGGTGCCGGAGTCTGGTGATGTAAACACGGAGGCGGGCCCCTGGTGCGCCATCACCTCACATTTGAGGTTGGCACCTTTATAAAAACTATTTAAGGCTACAATTTTTTGTGGTGGGACTGTAAGTGACATGGACAGTTCTCCGTTAACACAACTTTAGATACATTGTGTGTCGTGCTGCTTGCTTACAGCATGTCTACACGCTAACTAGAAGGTTACATTCAATATATGTCATTTATTTTGTTGGATATGCTTAAAATGAAGTGCTTCGGCAACTTAGCTTTTAGGATATACTTAAATGAAGTGTTTTATTGTTGATTATTTTAAGATGCTCTGCGGTCATCTGCGCTGAGATTATACAATACACACAGTATACCACATTAATTGTATACAGTACCGACAGGTTGATGGAAAAGACATACGTGCAACATATAGGCATATTCATAAATAAAGATAGCCAGGTGTTAACACATGTATCTCATTCATTAAATCTTGCAATGTTTAGAGTGAGTTTCAAGGTTTGACGAGGCAGTGTAACTTGGGTAGAGTTGTCGAGTGCCGCGTCTTTAGGGACTCGTTAAAGGTGACATGTGTATTATTGTGTTTAAGCTGGAGCGATGAGAGTGGTGGGTAATTGTTTTGTATCAGAGACATCATCGTAGTGAGAGAGTAGCAGTAATGTCATGTGACGAGGTCACTCAGCAACGCCAGATTCGGAATAATATATTCAACACCTGAGTATCAAAACTAAGGTATTGAACACCGCCTTCCAGGCTGAGGGTCTGATTACCTTAACTTCTACTGTCTTTGTATATAATCTCCGTACTGAATTGAAAATAAAGCCACTGGTTGGCGAAACGTCTTCAATTAGAGATACACAGGTGTTGTATATTTGTCTAATTCCTCATTTTGTCGGTATCGTATACCAATAATGCAGTGATACCCGAGATACACCAGAGTTCCTTCCGTTGTACCTCTCTCACCAGGAGGACTCGTGCAAGATCAAAATATTAGACTGGATTACTAGACTGATGTGTTGTGGGTTTCCGACGTGTACTGTGTCATCACAAGTTGAGAGTTTCGGATCATCATTGACATTATAACTGATAAATAAGAAACGAACCTTTTCTTGTCTTGATTTACGTAAAAAATCGTGATTAAGTCTGCATGTTACCAGTACACTATCAGGGATCAGGGATGGAAGGAAATTCTCATTTTATATACACAAAGAAACTGCTTGGTATATGTAACTTTGGGTTGATTGTACTCAGCCTCACTTACCACAAACAACACTTAATCCAACCTTACTTACCATAAACAACACTTAATCCAACCTTACTTACCATAAACAACACTTAATTCAACCTTACTTATCACAGACACACTTACAAGGAACACTTATTCAACACCAGTCTAACTCATTACAAACATTACTTACCAAAGTCTGATTGAATCTTTAACTAGCATATAATGTCTGGTGAAAAATATAAAAAATACGTGGATTTTCACTTATGCAAATGCATAAAAAAAAAAAAAAAGTCTATTTCTGAATTTTCTCGACTGGGTAACGTGACATTATTAAAGAAGTTTCTACGGAAGAAATACTTAAATAGATTTATTTAAGAGAACTATATTTACACACACACACACACATACACACACACACAAGTATCGGTCATACACTGATAAAGAAACACCTCTGTAGCGCCCCCTGAGTGAGCGCCACAGACTTACTACTAACATCTTTGTGTAGCCTCTGATAGTGGCAGTTAAGTGTGGTCATCATTACAAGTAAAATCCTCTTATCATCATCAACATGCCAAAACAAATGAGTTTATTCTTGACTTGCATAAAAAAAGTGGATCGTCTGGCTTCACATATAGCACCAGCCATTTTCGTTACGGTGGTATTTTTAGGTTGTGAGGTACGACCCTCTAAATATCACTTGTTTTTTGTTTTAGGTCAGTAACGTGATGATCGGCGCTCCGGGAGTGAGTTGGGGTATGTGGCCCATCACCGCTAGTGCTGAAGGTGTTGTGCTGTGTATCACTGCTAGTGCTGAAGGTGTTGTGCTGTGTATCACTGCTAGTGCTGAAGGTGTTGTGCTGTGTATCACTGCTAGTGCTGAAGGTGTTGTGCTGTGTATCACTGCTAGTGCTGAAGGTGTTGTGCTGTGTATCATTGCTAGTGCTGAAGGTGTTGTGCTGTGTATCACTGCTAGTTCTGAAGGTGTTGTGCTGTGTATCACTGCTAGTTCTGAAGGTGTTGTGCTGTGTATCATTGCTAGTGCTGAAGGTGTTGTACTGTGTATCACTGCTAGTGATGAAGGTGTTGTGCTGTGTATCACTGCTAGTGCTGAAGGTGTTGTGCTGTGTATCACTGCTAGTGCTGAAGGTGTTGTGCTGTGTATCATTGCTAGTGCTGAAGGTGTTGTACTGTGTATCACTGCTAGTGCTGAAGGTGTTGTACTGTGTATCATTGCTAGTGCTGAAGGTGTTGTGCTGTGTATCACTGCTAGTTCTGAAGGTGTTGTGCTGTGTATCACTGCTAGTTCTGAAGGTGTTGTGCTGTGTATCACTGCTAGTTTGAAGGTGTTGTGCTGTGTATCACTGCTAGTGCTGAAGGTGTTGTGCTGTGTATCACTGCTAGTTCTGAAGGTGTTGTGCTGTGTATCACTGCTAGTGCTGAAGGTGTTGTGCTGTGTATCACTGCTAGTGCTGAAGGTGTTGTGCTGTGTATCACTGCTAGTGCTGAAGGTGTTGTACTGTGTATCATTGCTAGTGCTGAAGGTGTTGTGCTGTGTATCACTGCTAGTTCTGAAGGTGTTGTGCTGTGTATCACTGCTAGTTTGAAGGTGTTGTGCTGTGTATCACTGCTAGTTTGAAGGTGTTGTGCTGTGTATCACTGCTAGTTTGAAGGTGTTGTGCTGTGTATCACTGCTAGTGCTGAAGGTGTTGTGCTGTGTATCACTGCTAGTTTGAAGGTGTTGTGCTGTGTATCACTGCTAGTGCTGAAGGTGTTGTGCTGTGTATCACTGCTAGTTTGAAGGTGTTGTGCTGTGTATCACTGCTAGTGCTGAAGGTGTTGTGCTGTGTATCATTGCTAGTGCTGAAGGTGTTGTGCTGTGTATCACTGCTAGTGCTGAAGGTGTTGTGCTGTGTATCATTGCTAGTTCTGAAGGTGTTGTGTGTCACCTCACTTCTGATCATTCGTGTTGCGGTAAACGGGCAGAATTCTTCTAGTGATCGCTGAGTGGATCGAGAAGGGACGGTAACCGGGGAGAGCTTCTGAGACAAGAGTTAGTTACGGTTCAAGGTAGAGTGGATAACACAGCAATGAAAACAGGAAGATGGATAGTGAAGGAAAGAGTTATCGCTCGAATAATAACACTTACTATATAAGGCAGAAGATCAACACAGATTATGGAAGGGATTAAACGAGACGGAGGGTAAATTATGGATAAAGATGAGGGAAGAAATGAAGCAAGAGAGAGAGAACAAGTATTAGAATTTGGAATAATGGCATACCCCAGACCAGACAGTTATTGCTCATGGCAACATCAAGTAGAGGAGACAGAGGAGAGGAGAAAAATTCCTGACAAATAAGTCTTAAGCAGAAATTAGAAGAAGTTGAGGCAAATACAGAAATATTAGATACTGCAAACACAAAAAAAGTTGAAAGAAATGCTGTAAAATGACCCAGGAATAACACTAGCAATAACCGAGGCTGTACTAGACACCGCCTCCCTCACCCCGTTTACCTCCCTCCTTTAGATTACATATTGCCCCTTTAAATGAGGTACTTTATTAGACACAACCCTACATCCTGTGCAGGGAGAGCGTCAAAACAAGGGCTGCAGTGCCCACAAGGGTTATGGGAAAACATTTCTGAGCCTTCCCATGACGTTAGTTTCACAGCCACGACTTGTACTTGATATATACATTATGGGCAGTATTGCCCGGAGTATAAACTTTGTTTTATTGTGTTCTGTATAGGGTTTGCACCTGTGAAAACCAGAACGTTGTTAATATTGCAAAAAAAAAAAAACCGCAGTGGTTTTTCTATAGTGGTTATAACGCTGCATCTATTTTTATGTGAGGTGGTGCATGTGTATATTGCATATGAAGATCCACACAACCCATACATAAGATAGAGAACATTATGACGACGTTTGGGTCACACTTGGACCATTTACAAGTCACACAAACACACGAGTTTGTGTAAATGGTCCAGGTCGGACCGAAACAGTGTCATAAGGTTCTCTCTCCTATGTGTGGGTTATTTTGTATTGTTCCAGTCACAACATTGTGACTTTTTGTTGTATATTAAGTTAATGGTTGTTATTTGTGTATCCTCAGAGTCAAATAAGAGTTGCTACTTCCTTCCTGATTATCAAGACGAGGGACACTGGCCTCCTACTCTTTAACAGACAGATGAAACAGCTTATTACTGACGAGTGTAGAGACAGACGCACGTTGAAGGAAATCAGTTTTACCGGGATGAAGTTTCCTTCATTGTAGAACTTTAATAAGTTGGGAGAGATGTCAAAGGCCATCCCGGTGTTTCTCAAGGGTGCTTCTTTGTGACGAGAGAAGCCTTTTAACTTTTATAATAGACACTGAGTGTTACTTTCAGCTACATCTTGCAGAACGTTTATAACTTTCTGCTATATTATGCTAATCTTGGCTTGGTAGAATTCAAGGCAGCTGGACTGTATGTAATACTTCTCAGCTGGTGGCCACATAGCCTCCATAGGAATCATGGGGTTTTCTGCTCTCTGCCTTACCCATATACTCTCATGTATTATTATGTATTACTCTGAACTGCAATGTATTCACGTGTACTCCACTGCATGCCCATATACTCCCGTATACCGAAGAACCGTAGTCAAAATTCGTGGCTGCAACAATTCATAAATAATCCACACGACTTAGTTTACTCTTAGAAGTTTGGATTATTTAGAAATTCTCCCGTGTATTCTTATGTATGTATGTATGTTCATGTGTCTTCATGTACTGTTAATGCTCCAGTGTAGTTCCATGAATTTCCTTGTACTCTCATATACTCAAAATGCGCTCACATGTCCTCCCTTGTACATCTTAAAAGGTCTAAAGTGTATAGTGTATAGGGACTGATTACCTCATCTTCTCCCTTTGTATATTATCTCTTGTGTCGAATTAAAAAAAACACTGGTTCGGGAAACGTTTCAGTAAAGATACTCAGGTGTTGCGCATGTGTCTAATTCCTCATCATGTCCCCTATTGTATACTGGCATTGTAATGATACCCCTCATAAAAAACTACGGTACGGGTGGGGTTAGAATCCATGGCAAGTTTTACGACTCATTCGCAATGGGTACAAACCCCACCCGTTCCGTGCTTTGCTTGCAATCGTGTCCCATAGCTCGATCGCTAGTGTACTCAGCTCGAACACTGAAGTCCGGGGGTCGATCCCCGAAACGGCTGGAAACATTAGGACGTGTTTTCTTAAGGTACCTGTTGTGCAATGCTCACCTATCAGTAAAATAGGTACCTGGGTGTTAGTCGACTGGTGTGGGTTGCATCCTGGGGACACAGTTGACCTAATTTGCCTGAATTGCTCTGCATAACAAGGGGCTTTCTATATAGTAGTATGTCATTGATGTCAGCTAGGACAGTATACCTTGTACATGTACTTATAGAAATGAAGATTATTATTATTATTACGATTTCTTGAGTGGTGATAATCACATGTTCGTTACAATATCCTATCATGTGTGAAGGTAACCCTCTTATCATATGTGAAGGTATCCCTCTTATCATATGTGAAGGTATCCCTCTCATCTGTGTGAAGGTATACCTCTTATCATGTGTGAAGGTATCCCTCTTATCATATGTGAAGGTATCCCTCTTATCATATGTGAAGGTATCCCTCTCATCTGTGTGAAGGTATCCCTCTTATCATGTGTGAAGGTATCCCTCTCATCTGTGTGAAGGTATCCCTCTTATAATGTGTGAAGGTATCCCTCTTATAATGTGTGAAGGTATCCCTCTTATCATGTGTGAAGGTATCTCTCTCATCTGTGTGAAGGTTTCCCTCTTATCATGTGTGAAGGTATCCCTCTCATCTGTGTGAAGGTATCCCTCTTATCTGTGTGAAGGTATCCCTCTTATCATGTGTGAAGGTATCCCTCTTATAATGTGTGAAGGTATCCCTCTCACCTGTGTGAAGGTATCCCTCTTATAATGTGTGAAGGTATCCCTCTCATCTGTGTGAAGGTATCCCTCTTATGTGTGAAGTTATCCCTCTCATCTGTGTGAAGGTATCCCTCTTATCATGTGTGAAGATATCCCTCTTATCATGTGTGAAGGTATCCCTCTTATCATGTGTGAAGGTATCCCTCTTATTGTGTGAAGGTATCCCTCTTATCATGTGTGAAGTTATCCCTCTTATCATGTGTGAAGATATCCCTCTTATCATGTGTGAAGGTATCCCTCTTATCATGTGTGAAGGTATCCCTCTTATCTGTGTGAAGGTATCCCTCTTATCATGTGTGAAGGTATCCCTCTTATCATGTGTGAAGATATCCCTCTTATCATGTGTGAAAGTATCCCTCTTATCATGTGTGAAGGTATCCCTCTTATCATGTGTGAAGGTATCCCTCTTATCATGTGTGAAGGTATCCCTCTTATCATGTGTGAAGTATCCTCTTATCATGTGTGAGTATCCCTCTTATCATGTGTGAAAGTATCCCTCTTATCATGTGTGAAGGTATCTCTTATCATGGTGAAGGTATCCCTCTTATCATGTGTGAAGGTATTCCTCTTATCATGCGTGAAGGTATTCCTCTCATGTAAGGTATCTCTTATCGTGTGAAGGTATCCCTCTTATCATGTGTGAAGGTATCCCTCTTATCATGTGTGAAGGTATCCCTCTTATCATGCGTGAAGGTATCCTCTTATCATGCGTGAAGGTATCCCTCTTATCATGCGTGAAGGTATTCCTCTTATCATGCGTGAAGGTATCCCTCTTATCATGTGTGAAGGTATCCCTCTTATCATGTGTGAAGGTATTCCTCTTATCATGTGTGAAGGTATCCCTCTTATCATGTGTGAAGGTATCCCTCTTATCATGTGTGAAGGTATCCCTCTTATCATGCGTGAAGGTATTCCTCTTATCGTGGTATCTCTTCGCGTGAAGGTATCCTCTTATCATGCGTGAAGGTATCCTCTTATCATGCGTGAAGGTATCCCTCTTATCATGTGAAGGTATCCTCTTATCATGCGTGAAGGTATCCCTCTTATCATGGTGAAGGTATCCCTCTTATCATGGTGAAGGTATCCTCTTATCATGTGAAGGTATCCTCTTACATCTTATCATTGCGTGAAGGTATTCCTCTTATCATGCGTGAAGGTATCTTCCTCTTATCAGTGCTGTGAAGGTATTCCTCTTATCATGTGTGAAGTATCCTCTTATCATGCGTGAAGGTATTCCTCTTATCATGCGTGAAGGTATCCCTCTTATCATGCGTGAAGGTATCCCTCTTATCATGTGGAAGGTATCCCTTATCGTGTGAAGGTATCCCTCTTATCATGGTGAAGGTATCCCTCTTTCATGCGTGTATCTCTTTCATGGTGAGAAGTATCCCTCTTACATGCGTCGAGGTTTCCTCTTTCTGCGTGAAGTTCCAATTATCATGTATGGTTTCCTCTTATGTTTTCGTTTAGGGTGAGATTGGTAGGGGGATTTACATAACGCCGGCTGTCGCCACGGCTCCGGGAAATTTCATGGGTTTTTCGTTTTGTGTTTCGTTTAAGCGGCGGTCATGTCACCGTGCGGATTGAATGCCTGATGCCCCCACGATAGGGGAATTCCTGGTTTAGAAGCGGCGGGTGTAGCCTTAAGTTCGTGCTTTAGAAATTTTGTGTGAGTCACTGACGGTCTCTTTGAAAGTCGATCCTCTTCTCTCCTTTCTCTCTCTCTCTCTCTCTCTCTCTCTCTCTCTCTCTCTCTCTCTCTCTCTTTCTCTCTCTCTCCACTTACCCCACCTCCCACCGCCAGAACCCTGTATATTCCCCTCCCCTCCCCACCACTATAACTCGCCACGCAACTTGGACACTGGAGGAAATTGGTAGGTTGGTGGTCACGGTGGTGACATAAAGCATAAAGCTATTACAGCATATAACCACTCCGACACACTCACAATTTAATACTCTCACGCGCCTTAAGTGGAAATACACTACTGTGTCTTTATTGCTCTTTCCTGACTCCTGCCATCTTTATGATTATATTATATATATATATATATATATATATATATATATATATATATATATATATATATATATATATACATATATTGGGGTGATCTATTATACACGCACAGTTGAACTAAGGTTCAGTGGTAAGAGATATCTGTATTTTTCTTCCTCAATCTATTGTTTTTCATATAGTTGTCCATATGTTTCGACCAGAAACATACACGAACAGGTATGTTTCTGGTCTAAGTCCCGTCATCGCGGGGAAGTTATTGTGTTGAGAGCATAACAAACCACTAGATCAGTGTTTCCCAGATGCCTGTTGCTTCCCCGGCCACGCGGCTCCTCCAGACGCCGCGACCCACTGAGAAACATTACATTACAAAGAGATGAGTGAAAATATTTAATCGATGATGCGATCAAAAGACGTTGCTGGAAGATCATGTAAAAATATAAGAAAGATAGAGGTGATGCGCAGTGCAGTGTGGTGTTTGGCGAAGTGGTAATCGAGGTCCCGTAGAGTGAAGTTCGAGTGACAACAGTGCCATATACTCCTGACAACATCTGTGGGAAATCACAACATCGGAAAACAAATATCAGTCGGTTACAACGTGTGTCAATATCACTCACAACATTTGCCTTCAGTTGGAAACCAAAGCATCAGTAGGAAGTCACAACAGGTGACAGCATTAGTGATAAGTCGTTACAGCTGACAGCATCAGTGTAAAGTCACAACATCAGTGTAAAGTCACAACATCAGTGTAAAGTAACATCAGTGTAAAGTAACAAAATCAGTGTAAGTAACATCATTGTAAAGTCACAACATCAGTATAAAGTCACATCAGTAGGTGTGTGTGAAGAACTCCGAGTCAAGGCTGAGTGAGATACTCCTGGAAGCACACCGAGTCAAGGCTGAGTGAGATACTCCTGGAAGCACACCGAGTCAAGGCTGAATGAGACACTCCTGGAACACACCGAGTCAAGGCTGAGTGAGATACTCCTGGAACACACCGAGTCAAGGCTGAGTGAGACACTCCTGGAAGCACACCGAGTCAAGGCTGAGTGAGACACTCCTGGAACACACCGAGTCAAGGCTGAGTGAAACACTCCTGGAACACACCGAGTCAAGGCTGAGTGAGACACTCCTGGAACATACCGAGTCAAGGCTGAGTGAGACACTCCTGGAACACACCGAGTCAAGGCTGAGTGAGATACTCCTGGAACACACCGAGTCAAGGCTGAGTGAGACACTCCTGGAACATACCGAGTCAAGGCTGAGTGAGACACTCCTGGAACACACCGAGTCAAGGCTGAGTGAGACACTCCTGGAACACACCGAGTCAAAGCTGAGTGAGACACTCCTGGAACATACCGAGTCAAGGCTGAGTGAGACACTCCTGGAAAACACCGAGTCAAGGCTGAGTGAGATACTCCTGGAACACACCGAGTCAAGGCTGAGTGAGACACTCCTGGAACATACCGAGTCAAGGCTGAGTGAGACACTCCTGGAACACACGAGTCAAGGCTGAGTGAGACACTCCTGGAACACACCGAGTCAAGACTGAGTGAGACACTCCTGGAACACACCGAGTCAAGGCTGAGTGAGACACTCCTGGAACATACCGAGTCAAGGCTGAGTGAGACACTCCTGGAACACACCGAGTCAAGGCTGAGTGAGACACTCCTGGAACACACCGAGTCAAGACTGAGTGAGATACTCCTGGAACACACCGAGTCAAGGCTGAGTGAGACACTCCTGGAACACACCGAGTCAAGACTGAGTGAGATACTCCTGGAACACACCGAGTCAAGGCTGAGTGAGACACTCCTGGAACACACCGAGTCAAGGCTGAGTGAGACACTCCTGAAACACACCGAGTCAAGACTGAGTGAGACACTCCTGGAACACACCGAGTCAAGGCTGAGTGAGATACTCCTGGAGCACACCGAGTCAAGGCTGAGTGAGACACTCCTGGAACACACCGAGTCAAGGCTGAGTGAGACACTCCTGGAACACACCGAGTCAAGGCTGAGTGAGACACTCCTGGAACACACCGAGTCAAGGCTGAGTGAGACACTCCTGGAACACACCGAGTCAAGGCTGAGTGAGACACTCCTGGAACACACCGAGTCAAGGCTGAGTGAGACACTCCTGGAACACACCGAGTCAAGAGTGAGTGAGACACTCCTGGAACACACCGAGTCAAGGCTGAGTGAGACACTCCTGGAACACACCGAGTCAAGACTGAGTGAGACACTCCTGGAACACACCGAGTCAAGAGTGAGTGAGACACTCCTGGAACACACCGAGTCAAGACTGAGTGAGACACTCCTGGAACACACCGAGTCAAGACTGAGTGAGACACTCCTGGAACACACCGAGTCAAGGCTGAGTGAGACACTCCTGGAACACACCGAGTCAAGACTGAGTGAGACACTCCTGGAACACACCGAGTCAAGAGTGAGTGAGACACTCCTGGAACACACCGAGTCAAGGCTGGGTGAGACACTCTTGGAACACACTGAGTCAAGGCTGAGTGAGATACTCCTGGAACACACTGAGTCAAGACTGAGTGAGACACTCCTGGAACACACCGAGTCAAGACTGAGTGAGACACTCCTGGAACACACCGAGTCAAGACTGAGTGAGACACTCCTGGAACACACCGAGTCAAGGCTGAGTGAGATACTCCTGGAACACACCGAGTCAAGGCTGAGTGAGACACTCCTGGAACACACCGAGTCAAGGCTGAGTGAGACACTCCTGGAACACACCGAGTCAAGACTGAGTGAGACACTCCTGGAACACACCGAATCAAGGCTGAGTGAGACACTCCTGGAACACACTGAGTCAAGGCTGAGTGAGACACTCCTGGAACACACTGAGTCAAGACTGAGTGAGACACTCCTGGAACACACTGAGTCAAGACTGAGTGAGACACTCCTGGAACACACTTGAGTCAAGACTGAGTGAGACACTCCTGGAACACACCGAGTCAAGGCTGAGTGAGACACTCCTGGAACACACCGAGTCAAGACTGAGTGAGACACACCTGGAACACAGGGTACGAACCGCCTCACGTCTTCTAATACCCGTTGATGCACTTTTAATGATGGGATTTAGTGATTTCACTGTTTACCCTTGTACCTATAAATTTAAAAGTGAAATTTATTAGAACTTTTGGAAATGATAGAACCTTTGGAACTAATGAAACCATAGCAACCAGGGGAACTATTAGAATTGTTGGAAACATTTGAAGCAGTGGGATCATTGGAACTAGAGGATACCATGAGTATTGTGGTGACTAGAGCTGTGATTCATCACCCAGTGGATGATACCATGAGTATTATGGAGACCAGAGCTGTGATTCATCACTCAGTGGATGTTACCATGAGTACTGTGGTGATCAGAGCTGTGATTCATCACCCAGTGGACGATACCATGAGTATTGTGGTGACCAGAGCTGTGATTCATCACCCAGTGGACGATACCATGAGTATTGTGGTGACCAGAGCTGTGATTCATCACCCAGTGGACGATACCATGAGTATTGTGGTGACCAGAGCTGTGATTCATCACCCAGTGGACGATACCATGAGTATTGTGGTGACCAGAGCTGTGATTCATCACCCAGTGGACGATACCATGAGTATTGTGGTGACCAGAGCTGTGATTCATCACCCAGTGGACGATACCATGAGTATTGTGGTGACCAGAGCTGTGATTCATCACCCAGTGGACGATACCATGAGTATTGTGGTGACCAGAGCTGTGATTCATCACCCAGTGGATGATACCATGAGTATTGTGGTGACCAGAGCTGTGATTCATCACCCAGTGGACGATACCATGAGTATTGTGGTGACCAGAGCTGTGATTCATCACCCAGTGGATGATGCCATGAGTATTGTGGTGACCAGAGCTGTGATTCATCACCCAGTGGATGATACCATGAGTGTTGAGGCGACTTAAGTTACTATCCGGCTTACGGCCATAACGTTGTGGTGGTTCAGAGGGCGGCAGAACCCAGCCGTCCATTGAAATATTGGCATCCGGGGCCATTTTTTCCGCTCTGCGTCCATTTCTAAAAATCCCGGTGGAAACACTCCTCGGTGCTTTGTTTCTCTGCTGACTTCCATGGCTGAGGCTGTGATGGCAGGTGTGGCTGGATGGTCACCTCAGATGAACCTCAGTGTTTAGCTACCTGGGTGGTACTTGGGTGGCTACCTAGACTAGTTAGAAATGACCTGGATATATTTAGAAGGTAATTAAGTATTATATGTAAGTGAAGGTAAGTTGACCTGTTTATAAAGATAATTCTTCATGAAAATGTCGAGAAGTATTTAATCACGAGAGTGCCATTGTTTACCTTTTATATACCTTGGACGGATTACGAGAGTTTTCCTACCCCCGCAGCCCTGTCCTGGGCCAGGCTTGTCTGGTGTTCGCCTGGTCGGACCAGGCTGTTGCTGCTGGCAGTCCGCTGGCCCACATTTCCACTATAACCTCGTTGGTATGGCACTGCATTTCTCTCTTGCATCTCACCATTAACGAAGGGAGGATCGAGGTAACGTTGAGCCCATCTTGGAGCACACAGAACCACCTTGGAACAAAGACCTGGCAAAGCAGATGTGTAGATACAGTCACATATGCACACTTCAAGACATCTATTGAGGAAACGTATCGCTACAAGTGTTTTTTTCAGAACTGCTGTAGATGTAATGATAAGGACTCAGAATACTGAGAGAACTTGCTAGGAAATTAGCCACCTAGGAAATAGCCTGAAGTAATCAAGGTAATCTGACGTCTGAGTTGACTTTCGAAATTACTTGTGTGTGACCTGGATAGGGGCGACCTGTAACATGACCTGGCAGCTTTGAACGAAGGTACCACCTTGATGGCAGTGAGGGGCTTTTAATCCAAAGAATTGGATATGACCCTGGGCTGGTGACCCGGTGAGTGACCTTGCTAGTGACCTGCTAATGACCTGGTAAGTGAGCTTGCTAGAGACCTGGTGAATGACCTTGCTAGTGACCTGGTGAGTGACCTTGCTAGTGATCTGGTGAGTGACCTTGCTAGTGACCTGGTGAGTGACCTTGCTAGTGACCTGGTGAGTGACCTTGCTAATGATCTGGTGAGTGACCTTGCTAGTGACCTGGTGAGTGACCTTGCTAGTGACCTGGTGAGTGACCTTGCTAGTGACCTGGTGAGTGACCTTGCTAGTGACCTGGTGAGCACTAAAAGCACGGACTTAGCTAAGCATAAAACAGTTCACAGCTGACTAGTTCTGCATAAGCGGATCAGGTAGCGAGGTGTGTTGTGTGTGTGTGTCTGTGTGCGCGGAGGAGGAGATTGGTGTTAGTGTCCTGGGGAGGGTAGAGTTGGTGTTCTAGGGAGGGTAGTATTAGTGTTCTATAACACTACAAGCGTCAAATAGCCTAAAAAAAAGGGTATGAACAGAACATTAATGTTCGACCAGCCTCGTGGAGGGTCATGATATTAATGTATGCGCAGCCTGAGGTAAGATTTTGACAGTTCATTATTCTAAGACTATTCATTTTCTTCCTTACAAAGTATATGCTTGAGTGTAAACACTGGGTGCACTCGTCACCTCGTCTTCATGAACTATCCTTGTTACTCTGCGATCCTACTTCATGTCTTATTCTTAACCCTTTCAATGTTAATTATATTGTACACTTTACTTTGTATTCTCAACGCCATCTTATATCCCCTTTTCCCTTATGCACCGGAACTATGCAATGCTGTCTGCCAATCTTTGGGTAGGTTTGCCCTGCCTTGTTTATATTGAACAAATACACCAACCATTCCTAAACCATATCTCCACCTGCTTTTAGCATTTTAGTGTTAATCCCATCTGATCCAGCCGGTTTACCATTTTTCATTCTACCTACAACCTCACATACTTTCCCCACACTCACCTCTGACTCTCTCTTACTTCTGCCAAATCTTATTTCTCTCTCCTTGATGCAAGGAATCACTGCCTTCCTTTCAACATCAGGAGTTCAAGACTTAACAAATTCTTAAAATATTCCATCCATCTTGTACCGCCACCAGGTTTTCTCAGTTTATTAATCTCTCTCTCTCTCTCTCTCTCTCTCTCTCTCTCTCTCTCTAATACTGTTTCATATTCTTTGCAAAATTTGTTGATTAACAATCACCCATCCTCTCACTGGCTCTAAATCTAGCACGTTCTCATCACTCACTGTTTTTCTCTCCATATACTCTGCCTTCCATATATCATTTTTACATTGTAAAACCTCTCATATACTAACTTGTTCTCAACTTCTTTTGACCTCATCATTCCCCTGATCATTCCTTTACCCCTCCTATAACCACCCACCCTCCTATAACCACCCACCGTCCTATAACCACTAACCTCCCCTGCACACTCTAGCACTACATTCTTAAATCTACCCCATACCTATTTGACCTCATTTCCTGTACTCCCTCTAGCCCATTTTTCTGTGAGTAATGGCATATGCTACCCACCAATCGCCTCCTTTTTATTTAGTACCTTTACTCTCAATTCTCTCTTGCCCACTGACATCATTCTCCCTACTCCATCTGTCTTCTAACTGTAGCTGATACTAGATAATAATGTGACTTATTAGTCTCTATAAACGTGCACATCCAGAAGTGTAAACATCAAACTTTTATCCAATACATCGTCTAGTAAACTGCTGTTATTGTGCACATCACACCTCGTCAACTGATTTACCCTCATATTCTTAAAAATAACTATTATTTCTTATAAAGGTACCCATTCAACGTCAGTTTTAAATACTTTGATTTATTATAATATATATATATATATATATATATATATATATATATATATATATATATATATATATATATAGGTATATATGTATGTGAATGAGAATATACTTGTAGTAGTATTTTCGTCTGGACAGGAGTCAGAGGTCGGTGTCATAGGTCAGGATTCAGGGGTCAAGGTATGAGAAGAGTCGTGGGGTTAGGGGTCTGAAGTTAGGGGGTCAATGATTGGGAGTTCAGGGGTCGTGGGTCAGGGGTCGGGGTCAGGGGTCGTGGGTCAGGGGTCGGGGTCAGGGACCTGGTGAAAACATTATGCTTCTGCAATGTTCGATATATAATTCCCGGCGCAGCTAACTGTTCCACTGACCCCGAGACCCTCCCTCCCTTTCCACTCTTCCTTCCCTCCCTTTCTCTCCCTTTCCACTCTTCCTTCCCTCCCTTCTCCCTTCCCACCCTCCCCTCTCTCTACCTTCTTTCCCTCCCTTCCCTCCCTCCCTTCCCTCCCTCTCTCCTTTCTCTCCATTCCCACTCTTCCTTCCCTCCCTCCCTCCCTTCTTTCCCTTCCCATCCTTTCTTTCTTCCTCTCTTCCCTTCCATCTCTTCCTTCCCTTAGTCCCTTCCCTCCCTCCTTCCCTTCCTTTTCTCCCTTCCCTCTCACTCCCCTCCCTTCTCTTCCTCCCTTCTATCCCTCCCCACCCTCCCTTCTCTCTCTCTCTTCCCACCCTCCTTCCTCTCTCCTTCTTTCCTTCCCTCCCTCCCTACCTTCTCTCTTCTTCCTTCCCTTCTTTCTCCTCTTCCTCTTCCTTCCTCTTCTCTCCCTCCCTTTCCTCTTTCATTCTCTACCCTTTCATCTCTTCTCCTTCTTTTCTCTTCTGTCTCTTTCTTCAATCTTCCCATCCCTTGCTTCATCTCTTTCCCTTTTTCTCTTCCCTTCCTTTCCTTACCTTCTCTTCCCTTTCTTGTACACGGAGGCCCGAGCCTTCATAACCTGCGCTCAGGGATCCAACCACTTTATCCTTTTCTTCCCTTTTCTTCCTTCTCTTCTTTCCCTTCTCTTCCCTTCCTTTCTCTTCCTTCCCTTCACTTCCCTTCTCTTCCTTCCCTTCTCTTACCTTTCTCTTCTCTTTCTTCCTTTCTCTGCCTTCCCTTCCTTCTCTTCTCTTCCCTTCCTTCCCTTCTCTTCCCTTCCTTCCCTTCTCATACTTTCCTTCCCTTCTCTTCCTTCCCTTCTCTGCCTTCCCTTCCCTTCCTTTCATTCTCTTCCTTCCTTTCTCTTCCCTTCCCTTCCTTCTTACCTTCTCTTTCCTTCCTTCCTTCCTTTCTCTTACCTTCCCTCCCTTCTCTTCCTTTCCTTCTCTGCCTTCCCTTCCCTTCCTTTATCTTCCTTCCCTTCTCTTCCCTACCCTTCCTTCCCTTCTCTTCATTCCCCTCTCTTCCCCGTCTTACAGTGGTCTGGGATAGTCAGTGATGACTGCATCACTGACTAATTACTATACAAATATATACATTAGTATCACCATTCAACTATACACATACTGTAAACTTCACTCTTCTGCTATATACATTATTATATATGCCAGTACCCACCTACCAGTGTTGTGTACTGGCATATGTCGCTACCATTGTTGTGTACTGGCTTGGGTTGCTACCAGTGTTGCGTACTGGCTTGTGTTGTCACCAGTGTTGTGTACCGGCATGTGCTTCTACCAGTGTTGTGTACTGTAATGTGTTGCTGCCAGTGTTGTGTACTGTCATGTGTTGCTGCCAGTGTTGTGTACTGTCATGTGCTACTGCCAGTGTTGTGTACTGTCATGTGTTGCTGACAGTGTTGTGTACTGTCATGTGCTACTGTCATGTGCTACTGCCAGTGTTGTGTACTGTCATATGTTGCTACCAGTGTTGTGTACTGTCATGTGTTGCTGCAGTGTTGTGTACTGTCATGTGTTCTGCATGTTGTTATCATGTGTACTGCCAGTGTTGTGTACTGTCATTGTTGCTGCCAGTGTTGTGTACTGTCATGTGCTACTGCCAGTGTTGTGTACTGTCATATGTTGCTACCAGTGTTGTATACTGTCATGTGTTGCTGCCAGTGTTGTGTACTGTCATGTGTTGCTGCCAGTGTTGTGTACTGTCATGTGCTACTGCCAGTGTTGTGTACTGTCATATGTTGCTACCAGTGTTGTGTACTGTCATGTGTTGCTGCCAGTGTTGTGTACTGTCATGTGTTGCTACCAGTGTTGTGTACTGTCATGTGTTGCTGCCAGTGTTGTGTACTGTCATGTGTTGCTACCAGTGTTGTGTACTGTCATGTGTTGCTGCCAGTGTTGTGTACTGTCATGTGCTACTGCCAGTGTTGTGTACTGTCATGTGCTACTGCCAGTGTTGTGTACTGTCATGTGCTGCTGCCAGTGTTGTGTACTGTCATGTGTTGCTGCCAGTGTTGTGTACTGTCATGTGCTACTGCCATTGTTGTGTACTGTCATGTGCTGCTACCAGTGTTGTGTACTGTCATGTGTTGCTGCCAGTGTTGTGTACTGTCATGTGCTACTGCCATGTTGTGTACTGTCATGTGCTGCTACCAGTGTTGTGTACTGTCATGTGCTGCTGCCAGTGTTGTGTACTGTCATGTGTTGCTGCCAGTGTTGTGTTGCAGAGCGTGCAGAAGCAGGCAACAGTCCCGTAATTTTCTGCAGGTGATGTTTTATGTAAGAGTCCTCTTGGTGTTCTGATGTGAGGTGGTGTTTTGTGCTCCCTCCCTTCTTCCCTCCCTCCCTCCTTCCCTCCCTCCCTCCTTCCCTCCTTCCCTCCCTCCCTCCTATCCTCCCTCCCTCTTTCCCCTGCCTCCCTGCCAAGAGAGGCTGGAGCAGATACATGCAGAGAATTGTGATAAGGGTGGAGGGAGAGAGACCGGAATACAGGAGGGAGAAGCCAGCATGGTAGAGAGGGATGGAGGCCAGCATGGGAGAGGTCAGGGAGGGAGGCCAGCATGGGAGAGGTCGGGGAGAGAGGGAGGGAGGGAAGCGAGGTTACCTGTCGAGGGATTTGCATCCTGGGGAGGGTGGATGTTGTCAGGGGGCGGTGGGAACCCCGCCCCCTGCTTCATGCTGCTTCCACGCCACCCCGCCCCCTCATGTTGCTATTATTGTTGCCACTCTTGCTGTTACTGATGCTGTTGCTTCTGTTACTCTTGCTGCTGCTGCTGTCCGCAACATGTTGCTCGGGAAGGAGCATTGCTATTACTGTTCCAACTGTATTTGTTGCTGTTTCTACTGATACTGCTCCTGTTTCTGCTCCTTTTACTCACTTTGTTGCTGTTTTTGCTGCTCTCAGCTGCAGTTGATACTGCTGTTGTAATTGCAGCTGTTGCTGCTACTGTCCCTGCAACTGCAACTGCCGCTCTTGTTACCTCTGCTTTTTCCATCTGCTGCTGTTGCAGTTGCAACTGCAGTTCGAGCTGTCACGCACTGCTCAGGTCCAGTGTGGCCACACTGGGCGTCCCACCTCTGGAAAAATTCGGCAATCCTGTCATCAGTGTCAGTCTTGTATATATACAGTTTATTTGTGTATTTCTTAAACTTTTCACAAGTTTTAAAAGTTACATTTAAAGCACAAAAAATATGCAGATTTTTGCTACGTCATTAAATAACGTGATTGACGTAATCATTTTGTGCGTTGCAGGAGACACAGTTGCTGGTAGTCTGTGGATGGTGGTAGTTGCAGGTTGTTGTTTCCCCGCGGTAGTTGTAGGTGATTGTTTTGAGTTTTGTGGTTACGGGTAATTGTTTGGGAGGGTTGCAGGTAGTTTTGTGGATAGTTGTAGTTTCAGGTAGTTGTGGTGGTTGGTGATGTTGGTTGTTGGTCGGTGATGGTGGTGGTGATTGGTTGGGGATGTTGTTTGTGGTTGATTAATGGTGGTGACTGTTTATATTATTGATGTTGTTTAGTCTTTTTTTGCTTGTTTAGTTTTGTTTGATGTAATTTGGTTTTATTTGCTTGACGTTGTTTGTCTTTGTTCGCTCAGTGTTGTTTGACCTTGTTTGTTTGATGTTGTTTACTTGGTATTGTTTGGTCTCGTTTGTTGCTTGGTCTTGTTTGTTTGTTGCTTGATTTTGTTTATTTGTTGCTTGGTCTTCTTTCTTTAATATTATTGGTGTTGCTGGTGTGACTACCACAACACTGGTCTGGTGTTACTAGTGTGACTACCACAACACTGGTCTGGTGTTACTAGTGTGACTACCACAACACTGGTCTGGTGTTACTAGTGTGACTACCACAACACTGGTCTGGTGTTACTAGTGTGACTACCACAACACTGGTCTGGTGTTACTGGTGTGACTACCACAACACTGGTCTGGTGTTGCTGGTGTGACTACCACAACACTGGTCTGGTGTTACTGGTGTGACTGCCACAACACACTGGTCTGATATTGCTGGTGTGACTACCACAACACACTGGTCTGATATTGCTGGTGTGACTACCACAACACACTGGTCTGATATTGCTGGTGTGACTACCACAACACTGGTCTGGTGTTGTTGGTGTGACTACAACACACTGGTCTGATGTTGCTGGTGTGACTACCACAACACTGGTCTGGTGTTGTTGGTGTGACTACCACAACACACTGGTCTGATATTGCTGGTGTGACTACCACAACTCTGGTCTGGTGTTGCTGGTGTGACTACCACAACACACTGGTCTGATGTTGCTGGTGTGACTACCACAACACTGGTCTGGTGTTGCTGGTGTGACTACCACAACACACTGGTCTGATATTGCTGGTGTGACTACCACAACTCTGGTCTGGTGTTGCTGGTGTGACTACCACAACA
Source organism: Cherax destructor (assembly GCA_009830355.1). Taxonomy (NCBI): domain Eukaryota; kingdom Metazoa; phylum Arthropoda; class Malacostraca; order Decapoda; family Parastacidae; genus Cherax; species Cherax destructor. Next base: position 328,284 of record WNWK01000430.1, on the reverse strand, counting down.
CTGGTCTGATGTTGCTGGTGTGACTACCACAACACTGGTCTGGTGTTGCTGGTGTGACTACCACAACACACTGGTCTGATATTGCTGGTGTGACTACCACAACTCTGGTCTGGTGTTGCTGGTGTGACTACCACAACACACTGGTCTGATGTTGCTGGTGTGACTACCACAACACTGGTCTGGTGTTGCTGGTGTGACTACCACAACACACTGGTCTGGTGTTGCTGGTGTGACTACCACAACATCCTGGTACTACCAGGAATTATAGCAGTAATGGTATACAATACCGACAAGGTGATAATTAGGCCACGTTGAACAACTAGGTAGCTTTACCACGGAGACGTTTCTCGGGGCAGTGGCTTTATCAGTTCAATACAGAGGTTACTTGCAGGTGTTGAAACTGGAGACAGTGGAAGACGAGGTAATCAGTCCCTCAGATGAAGATGCTCATCATCGTAGTCGTGAGGAACCTGAAGCACAGGCAGAAAGATGGTCGCTTATATAGGAGACTATGCTGAGGGACGGATTACCTAGTCTTCTACTGTCTCTAGTTCCAACATCTCCAAATAACCTATGCATTGAATTGATAAGCCATTGATGGGCGTTGCACCGTGGCCTGGTGGCTAAAGCTCTCGCTTCACACGGTGAGCGTCTGGGTTCGATTCCCAGCGAGAGTAGAAACATTGGGCGTGTTTCTTTACACCGGTTGTCTATGTTCACCCATCAGTAAAATGGGTACCTGGGTGTTAGTGGACTGGTGTGGGTCGCATCCTGGGACAAAACTGACCTAATTTGCCCGAAATGCTCTGACCAGCCAGGCTGTGGTTCGTACGTTGGACTGCGTGCGGCCAGCAGTAACAGCCTGGTTGATCAGGCTCTGATCCAACATGAGGCCTGGTCACAGACCGGGCCGCGGGGGCGTTGACCCCTGGAACTCTCTCCAGGTAAACTCCAGGTATAACAAGCGGCTTTCTATATAGTAGTACGTCATTGATGTCAGCTAGACCTGTATACCTTGTACATGTACTTGTAGAAATAAAGATATTATTATTATTATTATTATCAGTGCCAAGAATTTATTTCCTGTATTAAGAAACGTTTAGCAAATTCTAGAAGAAAAAGTTTGGAGAGGAAACACGTGAATATATTTAAAAGAAAAACGAAGAAAGGTTGGGGAGAAAAGAGGAAGAAGAGGTCTGAGAGAAAAGAGGAAGAAGAGGTTTGAGAGAAAAGAGGAAGAAGAGGTCTGAGAGAAAAGAGGAAGAAGAGGTTTGAGAGAAAAGAGGAAGAAGAGGTCTGAGAGAAAAGAGGAAGAAGAGGTTTGAGAGAAAAGAGGAAGAAGAGGTCTGAGAGAAAAGAGGAAGAAGAGATCTGAGAGAAAAGAGGAAGAAGAGGTTTGAGAGAAAAGAGGAAGAAGAGGTCTGAGAGAAAAGAGGAAGAAGAGGTCTGAGAGAAAAGAGGAAGAAGAGGTCTGAGAGAAAGAGAGGAAGAAGAGTCTGAGAGAAAAGAGGAAGAAGAGGTTTGAGAGAAAAGAGGAAGAAGAGGTCTGAGAGAAAAGAGGAAGAAGAGGTTTGAGAGAAAAGAGGAAGAAGAGGTCTGAGAGAAAAGAGGAAGAAGAGGTCTGAGAGAAAAGAGGAAGAAGAGGTTTGAGAGAAAAGAGGAAGAAGAGGTTTGAGAGAAAAGAGGAAGAAGAGGTTTGAGAGAAAAGAGGAAGAAGAGGTCTGAGAGAAAAGAGGAAGAAGAGGTCTGAGAGAAAAGAGGAAGAAAAGGTTTGAGAGAAAAGAGGAAGAAGAGGTCTGAGAGAAAAGAGGAAGAAGAGGTCTGAGAGAAAAGAGGAAGAAGAGGTCTGAGAGAAAAGAGGAAGAAGAGGTCTGAGAGAAAAGAGGAAGAAGAGGTTTGAGAGAAAAGAGGAAGAAGAGGTCTGAGAGAAAAGAGGAAGAAGAGGTCTGAGAGAAAAAGGAAGAAGAGGTTTGAGAGAAAAGAGGAAGAAGAGGTCTGAGAGAAAAGAGGAAGAAGAGGTTTGAGAGAAAAGAGGAAGAAGAGGTCTGAGAGAAAAGAGGAAGAAGAGGTCTGAGAGAAAAGAGGAAGAAGAGGTTTGAGAGAAAAGAGGAAGAAGAGGTCTGAGAGAAAAAGAGGAGAGAAGAGGTTTGAGAGAAAAGAGGAAGAAGAGGTCTGAGAGAAAAGAGGAAGAAGAGGTTTGAGAGAAAAGAGGAAGAAGAGATCTGAGAGAAAAGAGGAAGAAAAGGTTTGAGAGAAAAGAGGAAGAAAAGGTCTGAGAGAAAAGAGGAAGAAGAGGTCTGAGAGAAAAGAGGAAGAAGAGGTCTGAGAGAAAAGAGGAAGAAGAGGTCTGAGAGAAAAGAGAGGAAGAAGAGGATTCTGAGAGAAAAGAGGAAGAAGAGGTCTGAGAGAAAGAGAGGAAGAAAGAGGTCTGAGAAGAGGAAGAGAGGTCTGAAGAAGGGAGAAGAGGTCGGAGTATTACGGAGTGATGCAAAGTCGACACAAGACAAAGGGAATATTTAACGTTGTTAACTGAATGTCAGGGGTGAGTTGGGCAGGAAATACCCACAACTACCACCACTACTACCACAGCTGCCACCACAACCACTACCACCACCCCTATCACCATCCCTACCACCATCCCTACCACTACCACCACCCGTACCACCATCCCTACCACTACCACCACAGCTACCACTACTACCACCACACTCACACCACCACTACCACCACCCTTCACCACCCTACACACCATCCACCACTCACCACTACCACCATCCACCACTACCACCACAGCTACCCTATACTACCACCACCACCACCACACACTACCACCACACCACTCACCACCACACTACCACCACAACTATCATACCACCACAACTCCACCACACTCACCACCACTACCACCACAACTACCACCACCAATACCACCACAACTACCACCACTACCACCAACACTGCCACCACTTCTACCACCACAGCTACCACTACCACCACCACCATCTTAGTATGAGATATGACAGAATGTGGGAGAAATGATCCCATCAATGAATGGTTCAAGCGTGGGAGATATCTTCCAGGTTGGGAGACGTAGTTAGAGTGTGGAAGAAACGGCTTGTGCGTGGGAGAAATAGTGGGAGCGTGGGAGAAACAGCCAGAAGAGACTCTTACACTGTAGTGTTTCCCAGAGTCTAGTTATACCAGGGAGGGGAGGAAGGAAGGGGTGCTGTCATGGTGAGAGGGAGGGAGTAGCTGGGGGAAGGGGAGGTTGTTATGGAAATGAAAGAGGGGAAAAAGGATGTTAAGAATGAATGTAGTGATGTGTATGTGTATGTGTACTTACCCGTATGTGGTTGCAGGGGTTGAGTCTCAGCTCCTGGTCCTGTATGTGTGTGTGTGTGTGTGTGTGTGTGTACTCACACACACACACACACTCTCTCCCTGCTCCATGAGCTTGATCGTATGTATGTGTGTATTCACCTAATTGTGGTTGCAGGAGTCGGTTCATAGCTCCTGGCTCCGTATGTGTGCGTGTGTGTGTGTGTGTGTACTCATAATTAATCTTCGTTAATTTTAATGATGAAATAATGTAAATAGAAAGAGAAAGGTAATATTATATATCTTATTTGCATATAATATAACATGTTATATGACTTCTATAATATATAACACAGCAGGAGATAATTGCTAAGTTATCTTGCATATTGAAGACGTTGCTCTGAACTCTGGAGGGAGAGATGATCACGGTGAATGTTAAAGTGGATGTTTGATTCCTTTCGTGTGTTGAAGAACACATCTTCAGGAGCAAACTAGGAGTAACAAGTGAGAGGTTTGTAAGGCAGCTAGAGTAGCAAGAGTCGCCAGGGAGTGAAAGAGTCGCCAGGGAAATCTTCATGAAGAGCTACGGCTGTGTTGTTGGTTGTGGTGGTGGTAGTGTGGTTGTTATTGGTATTGGTGGTGGTGGTGGTGGTAGTGTGGTTGTTGGTATTGGTGGTGGTGGTGGTGGTAGTGTGGTTGTTGTTGGTATTGGTGGTGGTGGTGGTAGTGTGGTTGTTGTTGTTGTTGGTGGTGGTGGTGGCAGGGGCGTGCTGGTGGCAGGGCTGTGGTTTCTACCTTGATAATGAATCACTTGAGACTCGGTAAATAAATTTGGAGAGAGAGTTAAATTAAGGAGAAGCAAGGTGGTGGTGGTGTGTTTCTGCTCCTGTTGCACGCTCCTGTTGCAACAGCACTGATGTTGCAGCGTCATGTTCGGTGCTGCTAGCAGTACACGATGTTGCAGAAAGCTGTACGATTTTGCACTGTATTATAAAGTGTTGCAGACACTGTACTGGGAATTATATATGTTCTGCACATCAATACTGCCTAATGTTTCATGTTTAATTCATGTTAAACGCTAAACCCATGTTGGTCATCCAGTGCAAGTTCTGTTGGAGGCTTGATCCTCCGTCTGCTGAGCACCAGACAGACGTGCTTCTTATTCGTACTCACTTTGTATGTCCTCTACACTGCCTAGAGTTCCTCATTTGCTTATGTATAATTTTTAACATTGCTCAGGTCTACTAATTTTTTTCTGAAGGCAATATTGATTATCAAGGCAAATAAACCCAGGGTTATGTTGGTAAAATTGCAACCCAAATTATTATTGTGGTGAGTTTAATCTGTTTACCACCTTGTGTTGAGAGAAGTGGTGACTCAACCAGACTGTGTAGGTTGTTTAGTTTGTTGTTTACACCGGTGATGACTCAACCAGACTGTGTAGGTTGTGTAGTTTGTTGTTTACAATGGTGTTCACCATTGTTCTTTTTGTAATAACTTCTGGTGGCTATGACAGACTGTGTTAGTCTCACCTTGAGAGTTTCTCTTGTAAGACGCAGCATGAGAAGAGATATGACTGAAGCATACACGTGAAAGACAGCATAAATGAAGACTGTATAAATAAAGTTCTAAAGATACTCAGTCAAGAGAGAACTCGAAATAATGTATTTGAATTAGATAAATTTAGATTTAGAAAGGATGTCGGAAAATACTGATACGGGAATGAAGGTGTCGATGAGTGGAACAATCTGCCAAGTAGGGTCACAGAAGATATAACCTTGGAGAGCTTTAAAAATACGTTATACGCATGATTGAGAAGGTTTGGATTCGAGTGGGACCAGTGTATCATTTGTTATTAGCGTTATTGAAGCTAATTCTTCGGGTAGCTTTAAGAATAAGTTGGACAAATGTATGGGCATTTGATCAGGACCTGCCAAGTATGGGGCCAATAAGCCTGCTGCAGTGTTCCTCAATTTTTTTATGTTCTTCTGTTCTTGTCTTGATATGTTAGTCTCAATCTCACTCTCCCTGGCGTTGATGACTGTTGCCTCACGGAGACGCCTTTGTGAACACGGACCGCAGAGTCCCAGAACGAAGCCAGAGATCTTAAAGATGGTCCCCTGGGACTCAAGGAGGTTGTGGTCTTGGCTAATATCGCCAGGACATGAATGGATATAATGGGAAGATATTGGGTGAAGTAGAGTGGAAGTTTGACACTATAAAGCAATATGAGGCTCTCTAATATGACTGAGGTAATGAGAAGTGTGAGGAAGGCATCCTTCTCTTCCTTCCTTCCTTCCTTCCTCAGAAGAGTCTCAAGAGTAAATACGGTGACACAATGACATTCATTATATACTTCAACATACAATATTAAACATTTAAGATATTAGAGTATTCCAATATTATTTTTAACACATCTCTCACAATACTGGTTAGACATATTGTAGAATTGTACATTGTGTAATTATATTCCGTTCAGACGAAAATCAAACTGCAAATTTTGTTACCTGTGACCTGACAGAACTCAGAACTGTAATGCAGTGTTCATTGCAATAGTTATATTGTGAATTATATTGTGGAATTATATTGTTCACGTCAGGATTATTATTATTATGTGAAGCACCAAACCAATACAGACACGCACACACACACACACACACACACACACACACACACACACACACACACACACACACACACACACACACACACACACACAATTACAAAACTGGGATAAAGCTCCTGATCCTGGGCAATTTCAATCACAGCGAGATTGGCTGTGAAAATTGGTTCCCTCACGTAACACCCAGAAACACGGAGAGCAACATTTCTGTGTTCGACATGCGAATACTTGCTGAACACACACACACACATAGCAAGGAAGCAGTGGAAATGTCTAGGGTCGATGAACCAAGAAGGCTAGACCTGGTATTCTTACTGAGTCAGTCTGACAGATGAAAACCTGTGAACTATCTACTGGCACAAGTGGCATCGTACTTGCATTCCCTTAGAGACTGGGATTTCCTTAGAGGTTTTTATGAAGGCGTGAGAAGCGTCCTAGATACACCACTGCCACACTCTCAGCTTAGTAAACAAACCCATATATTTGGACTTCACAAGATGGATGACTTCAGAAGATGTCTTTAGAAGATAGGTGACTTTAGGAGATGAAAATTAGACACGTGTGCAGCATCTGGGTATCTTTATTATAGATAAAGATACCCAGTGGAGAAAGCGGTATTGTATACCATTCATATACGACTGTAGGAGATAGACGTATTTAGAAGATAGATGCCTTCACAAGATAGACGTCTTTAAAAGATAGACGTCTTGATAAGATAAATGTCATTATAGATAGACGTCTTTACCTTCGAAGGTGCTGAAGAGTGTTAGACAAATTCATCTGAGTGCAAAACGCAAGACATAGTGCACAGAATTAGAGAAAATATTTATATACGTGAAGAAACCAAAAGAAATAACACTGAGCAAATACCACCATGGGTACTGAGAGAAACTGTGATAACTGCCACTGACCTGTGATAACCGCTAGAGACAGGAAGTCTGCCAGAGACCTGCATGATAGCTATGGTAATTTCAGTATAGAAGATGAGCAACAGACAGGAATTTGAACGAAAGACGAGGGTTGTAGACCCACTTCACGTGCAAACTTATAGACAAGAGCATCACAGAGCAGTAAATTACTAATATATGTCGATTGTAAATGTATTTGCATACTTTTTTTATACTGCTATCCTATTTCGGCTCATGCTTCAATGGAAGGCTTCCTCCATTTCCTTGGATTGAGAGCTCTTCTTCAGCATGAAGGGGAGGAGGGACTTGGTAACACTTCAACAACACCGTGACCAAGAACACAGCCAGCCACCACAACCTTCAAAGCTTTTCCTCCAACACTGATGCCAGAGCTGCCAGGCATCACTGGTGTGCCTTATGAAGCGCTAAATTCCTGCGGGTCGTTCAGCGCAAGGAATGGTGCAGGCTCGATTCCTGGTAATCGTGGGTCGGTCTCTGGCCAGAGCTAGTCTCCTGCTGAGACAACAGTCTCCTGCTGAGACAACAGTCTCCTGCTGAGACAACAGTCTCCTGCTGAGACAACAGTCTCCTGCTGAGACAACAGTCTCCTGCTGAGACAACAGTCTCCTGCTGAGACAACAGTCTCCTGCTGAGACAACAGTCTCCTGCTGAGACAACAGTCTCCTGCTGAGACAACAGTCTCCTGCTGAGACAACAGTCTCCTGCTGAGACAACAGTCTCCTGCGACAACAGTCTCCTGTGAGACAACAGTCTCCTGCTGAGACAACAGTCTCCTGCTGAGACAACAGTCTCCTGCTGAGACAACAGTCTCCTGCTGAGACAACAGTCTCCTGCTGAGACAACAGTCTCCTGCTGAGACAACAGTCTCCTGCTGAGACAACAATCTCCTGCTGTGACAACAGTCTCCTGACCACTTTACCCCCATATTAATGCTATAACAAGATATTTCTTGTCTCCTCTTGTTTGAACAAGCTTCTCGCCTCTTGTTTGGACATTCCTGCCTCCTGTTTAAACAAGCTTCCTGCCTCCTGTTTGAACATTCCTGCCTCCTGTTTAAACAAGCTTCCTGCCTCCTGTTTGAACATTCCTGCCTCCTGTTTAAACAAGCTTCCTGCCTCCTGTTTAAACAAGCTTCCTGCCTCCTGTTTGAACATTCCTGCCTCCTGTTTAAACAAGCTTCCTGCCTCCTGTTTAAACAAGCTTCCTGCCTCCTGTTTGAACATTCCTGCCTCCTGTTTAAACAAGCTTCCTGCCTCCTGTTTGAACATTCCTGCCTCCTGTTTAAACAAGCTTCCTGCCTCCTGCCTCCTGTTAAACAAGCTTCCTGCCTCCTGTTTGAACATTCCTGCCTCCTGTTTAAACAAGCTTCCTGCCTCCTGTTTGAACATTCCTGCCTCCTGTTTAAACAAGCTTTCTGCCTCCTGTTTAAATAAGCTTCCCGCCTCCTGTTTGGACATTCCTGCCTCCTGTTTAAACAAGCTTCCTGCCTCCTGTTTGGACATTCCTGCTCCTGTTTAAACAAGCTTCCTGCCTTCTGTTTGGACATTCCTGTCTCCTGTTTAAACAAGCTTCCTGCCTCCTGTTTGGACATTCCTGCCTCCTGTTTAAACAAGCTTCCTGCCTCCTGTTTGGACATTCCTGCCTCCTGTTTGGACATTCCTGCCTCCTGTTTAAACAAGCTTCCTGCCTCCTGTTTGGACATTCCTGCCTCCTGTTTAAACAAGCTTCCTGCCTCCTGTTTGGACATTCCTGCCTCCTGTTTGAACATTTTCTGTTTGCCCAACCTAAAACACAACAAGTCTCAAGCATCTCAAAATCTTTCGAATAAACACACTCTTGTATTACTGGTGCATGCTTGACCGCCAATATGGCGGACGCTCACCCTGTGACGTCACATATAAACACAGTTACCACAGGAACCAGCTAATATTTTTTTTCACGAATCAATTATACACACACACAAGGGGTCACAATTGGAAGTTGAAGACTCAGATGAGTCAAAGGGATGTTAGGAAATATTTCTTCAGTCACATAGTTGTCAGGAAGTGGAATAGTCTGAAAAGCGAGGTAGTGGAGGAAGGGACCATACATAGCTTTAAGACGAGGTATGATAAAGCTCATGGAGCAGGGAGAGAGAGGACCTAGTAGCGATCAGTGAAGAGGCGGGGCCAGGAGCTGAGTATCGACCCTGCAACCACAAATAGGTGAGTACACACACACTCTCTCTCTCTCTCTCTCTCTCTCTCTCTCTCTCTCTCTCTCTCTCTCTCTCTCTCTCTCTCTCTCTCTCTCTCTCTCTCTCTCCTCATTTAACACCTCGCTCCATTAGACATCACCTTTTCCACATGTTCCCTTATCTGCTCTCATACTCTTGCGCTCACCACCATGATAACAACACCTGCTGAGACGATCTCGTTCACCATAATAATACCTGCTGGGAGGCTCTCTCACCATTATAAGTCCTGCTGATATGCTTTCACTCTCACTCTCACCATGACAACACCTGCTGAGATGCTCTCACTCACACCATGATAACACCTGCTGAGATGCTCTCACTCTCACCATGATAACACCTGCTGAGATGCTCTCACTCACCATGATAACACCTGCTGGGAGGCTCTCACTCTCTCACCATGATAACACCTGCTTGGAGGCTCTCACTCTCTCACCATGATAACACCTGCTGGGAGGCTCTCACTCTCACCATGATAACACCTGCTGGGAGGCTCTCACTCTCACCATGATAACACCTGCTGGGAGGCTCTCACTCTCACCATGATAACACCTGCTGATATTCTTTCACTCTCACTCTCACCATGACAACACCTATTGGGAGGCTCTTATTCTCACCATGACAACATCTGCTAGGAGGCTCTTACTCTCACCATGATAACACCTGCTAAGATGCTCTCATTCTCACCATGATAACACCTGCTTGGAGGCTCTCACTCTCTCACCATGATAACACCTGCTGGGAGGCTCTCACCTCACCATGATAACACCTGCTGGGAGGCTCTCACTCTCACCATGATAACACCTGCTGGGAGGCTCTCACTCTCACCATGATAACACCTGCTGATATTCTTTCACTCTCACTCTCACCATGACAACACCTATTGGGAGGCTCTTATTCTCACCATGACAACACCTGCTGTGAGGTTCTTATTCTCACCATGACAACACCTGCTGGGAGGCTCTTACTCTCACCATGATAACACCTGCTGAGATGCTCTCACTCTCACCATGATAACACCTGCTGATATTATTTCACTCTCACTCTCACCATGACAACACCTGCTGGGAGGCTCTTATTCTCACCATGACAACACCTGCTAGGAGGCTCTTACTCTCACCATGATAACACCTGCTGTGATGCTCTCATTCTCACCATGACAACACCTGCTGGGAGGCTCTTATTCTCACCATGACAACACCTGCTGTGAGGCTCTTATTCTCACCATGATAACACCTGTGGGTTTTGACCTACAGGTTGGTTGGTTAATGGGGTTTAAAACCTATCTACTACACGAGGGTCATTAATTAAGGCTGCGTGTTCACCTGGTCACCGCCACTTAACAATACTTTAATTCCTAAAAAAATAGTGAATAAAGTCAACTCTCTGTGTATATACACTGATATACACCTCGGTGTATATCTGTCTGTGCTGAGGTAGGGTGGTCAGTGCTGGTCTGGTCTGTGTTGGTGTGATCTATGTTGGTGTGGTCTGTGCTGGTCTGGGCTGAGGTAGTGTGGTCTGTGCTGGTCTGGTCTGTGTTGGTGTGGTGTGATATGTACTGGTGTGGGCTGAGGTAGGATGGTCTGTGCTGGTCTGGTCTGTGTTGGTGTGATCTATGTCGGTGTGGTCTGTGCTGGTGTGGGCTGAGGAAGTGTGGTCTGTGCTGGTCTGGTCTGTG
>WNWK01000430.1:245000-312500 GCA_009830355.1 Cherax destructor | reverse complement strand
CTGTTCTGATTGTCAATTTGTTAGTACAGCTAGCTTATGAGAGTTGTTCTGTCGTACACTGGTTGAGTCGAGTCATAATTACCGGGAGCACACTCATACACACATTTATTATTATTTGTATATATTATTGTTATTATTGACATTGTACCTGATGGTACTTCTGAGTCATTTATATATATGTGCCCTCAGCACAGACTTATTGTATATGAAAGCAGTGTAGGAGTTACCCTCCTAAGTATCCTATTTGATATATTAATTAATATCTTTATATTTGATTTACTTTGCTACCCTAGATTTTCTCACTTTGTTAATAAATCTTTAAATCATTTACTTTGGTTAGTACCCTATCAGTTGCAATCCCCTTAATCTATATAATATGTCGGATAACTGAACCAGGATACTGACTTTGTTGCAAAAGCCCAGTAACAGGCTGGATGCTAGAAGGGCTTTCCTTTCTAGTGTTCACTGGAGATATCTATTATTAATAGATATCGTGTCATTTTGTAACATTTTCATTGAAATATTTTGACTTACTGTAACATCAGCAGTGTTAAGCTTAATTCACAAAGCCTTTTCACCCCTCTTCTCTCTCTCTGTCTTTCTCTCTCTCTCTCTCTCTCTCTCTCTCTCTCTCTCTCTCTCTCTCTCTCTCTCTCTCTCTCTCTCTCTCCCTCTCTCTCTCTCTCTCTCCCTCTCTCTCCCTCTCTCTCCCTCTCTCTCTCTCTCTCTCTCTCTCTCTCTCTCTCTCTCCCTCTCTCTCCCTCTCTCTATGCCCTTATCACTCCCTTTTCCTCTTGTCATTTTCCCTCTCTCCCTCCCTTTCCGTCTCTGCCTTTCCCCTCTCCCTCTCCCCCTTTTTTTCTCTCTTCTCTTCCTCTCCCTCACTCCACCATATTAATTGAAACAGGAAGTAGAACAAATATGTATGTGTGTGTGTGTACCAGTAAGTAAATGTAATCAATTCCAGGACAGCCTTGGCAAGAGTAATAAGAGAATCAACATAGCTTTCAACATTGCTTTCAACATAGCTTTCAACATAGCTTTCAATAACCTCGAGGTTACAGGAGCAGCAGTAAGCTGAACTCTGCTGCTGAAAGTACAGTCTGCTCAACTCTTGTTAGTGTTTACAACAGTAACATTATTATTATTATTATTATTATTATTATTATTACTTACGAAATCGTAATGACACGAGTTCAATCCCTACCCGTACCGTTGTTTGATTATTATTATTATTATTATTATTATTATTATTATAATCATAACTAAGGGCTAAACCCACAAGGGTCAAACAGCGCTGTTACAACAACAGCAACAGCAAGAAGCTGAGCTGTGCTGTTATTTGTGTCAGTCAGCTGAGCTGTGCTGTTGCTTAGGTCAGCCACCTGTCGTGTGCTTTTGTTGTCAGCGGCCAGCTGAGCTGTCCTCTTGTTTATAACGGTCACGTGAGTCGTTGTATACGAGAGACAACAGCTAACTGAGCTGTGCTCTTGTTTACAACAGTAAGCTGAGCTATGCTATTCTTTACAAAAGTCAGCTGAGTTGTAGTCTTGTTTTCAACGGTCAGCTGAGTTGTAGTCTTGTTTACAACGGTTAGCTCAGTTGTAGTCTTGTTTACAACGGTTAGCTCAGTTGTAGTCTTGTTTACAACGGTTAGCTCAGTTGTAGTCTTGTTTACAACGGTTAGCTCAGTTGTAGTCTTGTTTACAACGGTTAGCTCAGTTGTAGTCTTGTTTACAACGGTTAGCTCAGTTGTAGTCTTGTTTACAACGGTCAGCTGAGTTGTTGCATACGAAAGAAACAAAAACTAGATGAGCTACGATGTTGTCTACAAAACGAGGAGGGGAAGCGGATCAAAAATTAAGATGAGAGAGGAGTGAGACTCTGACCATATGGTGAGAGACCCACTGTGTTGTGTTGGGAGGGACAGCAAGAGGGGGGTTGAACTGCCGTCCCGCAGGTGGGATTGTTGCTGATGATACTAGAGAAGGGGAAGCACTAAAGTCGTAGGGGCTGGAGTCTCGACCCCGGAAAATACAACTCGGTGATTACACACACACCGTAACTCGACCCCCTGCAACCACAAATAGGTGAGTACACACACACACACACATACACACACACACACACACACACAGGTGTATCGCAGAATTTGCACCTAAGTCCGTAACTTCCTCAAGCACATACGTGTCACTGAACCACAACTAAGTCATTCTTGACTTTATAAAGACATATATCAAGCCTACTATAGAGTACACGGCACCACCATGGAGCCCACAACTGGTCGAGCATGTCCAAAACTATAGAAAGTACAGAGGTTCACAACAAGACTAGTCTCGGTAATAGAGAGCTGACCTCTGAAGATTAAAAAACTGAACCTCATAATAACAGAGGATAGATGGATTAGGGAATACACGATCATAATATGCAAGAAGAACTGACAGCATGGACGGGAAATGGCTAATCGAGAGGCGGAAAACGGGTACAAGGGGGCACAGATGATAAAGACGTAAAAGAATCGGTATATATTTGTTCAGCGCTAAGGGTAAGCAAATAGGGAAACGAACTGGATGAGGAAGTGTTGGAAGCCAATTCCATACACAGCTTTACGAATAGGTATGAGATTAGAAACATATCATGGCATTTGCTTTTATAACAAATTTAAATTCAAGTGAGGGCCAACCCAAGTCAGAACAGTCTTGACAATTAACAACCCTGCTAACATTACTGTCATCTTGTCTATCTTACTTCATCTTGCCTTATCCTTCCCTATCCTACTTTATTGTGCATTATCTTATCTCTGCTTATCTTGCCGCTTCTCTTCTGGCATTTCTCTCTTCAGTTGTTTTCATAACTAAGGAACATCGTCGTTAGTCTCTACGGTAGACCAAACATGTTGTGTGAGATGTTACACAACTCACACTGCGTCATAGTACTCCAGGAGTGTCCTATACTGCATCATAGTACTCCAGAAGTGTCCTATACTGCATCATAGTACTCCAGGAGTGTCCTATACTGTATCATAGTACTCCAGAAGTGTCCTATACTGCATCATAGTACTCCAGGAGTGTCCTATACTGCGTCATAGTACTCCAGGAGTGTCCTATACTGCATCATAGTACTCCAGGAGTGTCCTATACTGCATCATAGTACTCCAGGAGTGTCCTATACTGCATCATAGTACTCCAGAAGTGTCCTATACTGCATCATAGTACTCCAGGAGTGTCCTATACTGTATCATAGTACTCCAGAAGTGTCCTATACTGCATCATAGTACTCCAGGAGTGTCCTATACTGCGTCATAGTACTCCAGGAGTGTCCTATACTGCATCATAGTACTCCAGGAGTGTCCTATACTGCATCATAGTACTCCAGGAGTGTCCTATACTGCATCATAGTACTCCAGGAGTGTCCTATACTGCATCATAGTACTCCAGGAGTGTCCTATACTGCATCATAGTACTCCAGGAGTGTCCTATACTGCATCATAGTACTCCAGAAGTGTCCTATACTGCATCATAGTACTCCAGAAGTGTCCTATACTGCATCATAGTACTCCAGGAGTGTCCTATACTGTATCATAGTACTCCAGAAGTGTCCTATACTGCATCATAGTACTCCAGGAGTGTCCTATACTGCATCATAGTACTCCAGGAGTGTCCTATACTGCATCATAGTACTCCAGGAGTGTCCTATACTGCATCATAGTACTCCAGGAGTGTCCTATACTGCGTCATAGTACTCCAGGAGTGTCATATACTGCGTCATAATACTCCAGGAGTGTTCTATACTGCATCATAGTACTCCAGGAGTGTCATATACTGCATCATAGTACTCCAGGAGTGTCCTATACTGCATCATAGTACTCCAGGAGTGTCTATACTGCATCATAATACTCCAGGAGTGTCCTATACTGCATCATAGTACTCCAGGAGTGTCTATACTGCATCATAATACTCCAGGAGTGTCCTATACTGCATCATAGTACTCCAGGAGTGTCATATACTGCATCATAGTACTCCAGGAGTGTCATATACTGCATCATAGTACTCCAGGAGTGTCTATACTGCATCATAGTACTCCAGGAGTGTCATATACTGCATCATAGTACTCCAGGAGTGTCCTATACTGCATCATAGCACTCCAGGAGTGTCATATACTGCATCATAGTACTCCAGGAGTGTCATATACTGCATCATAGTACTCCAGGAGTGTCCTATACTGCATCATAGTACTCCAGGAGTGTCATATACTGCATCATAATACTCCAGGAGTGTCATATACTGCATCATAGTACTCCAGGAGTGTCATATACTGCATCATAGTACTCCAGGAGTGTCATATACTGCATCATAGTACTCCAGGAGTGTCATATACTGCATCATAGTACTCCAGGAGTGTCATATACTGCATCATAGTACTCCAGGAGTGTCATATACTGCATCATAGTACTCCAGGAGTGTCATATACTGCATCATAGTACTCCAGGAGTGTCCTATACTGCATCATAGTACTCCAGGAGTGTCTATACTGCATCATAATACTCCAGGAGCGTCCTATACTGCATCATAGTACTCCAGGAGTGTCATATACTGCATCATAGTACTCCAGGAGTGTCATATACTGCATCATAGTACTCCAGGAGTGTCCTATACTGCATCATAATACTCCAGGAGTGTCCTATACTGCATCATAATACTCCAGGAGTGTCCTATACTGCATCATAGTACTCCAGGAGTGTCCTTACTGCATCATAGTACTCCAGGAGTGTCCTATACTGCATCATAATACTCCAGGAGTGTCCTATACTGCATCATAGTACTCCAGGAGTGTCCTATACTGCATCATAGTACTCCAGGAGTGTCCTATATTGCATCATAGTACTCCATGAGTGTCCTATATTGCATCATAATACTCCAGGAGTGTCCTATACTGCATCATAATACTCCAGGAGTGTCCTATACTGCATCATAGTACTCCATGAGTGTCCTATATTGCATCATAATACTCCAGGAGTGTTCTATACTGCTTCATAATACTCCAGAAGTGTCCTATACCGCATCATAGTACTCCAGGAGTGTCCTATACTGCATCATAGTACTCCAGGAGTGTCGTATACTGCATCATAGTACTCCAGGAGTGTCGTATCCTGCATCATAGTACTCCAGGAGTGTCGTATACTGCATCATAGTACTCCAGGAGTGTCCTATACTGCATCATAGTAATCCAAGAGTGTCCTATACTGCATCATAGTACTCCAGGAGTGTCCTATACTGCATCATAGTAATCCAAGAGTGTCCTATACTGCATCATAGTACTCCAGGAGTGTCCTATACTGCATCATAGTACTCCAGGAGTGTCCTATACTGCATCATAATACTCCAGAGTTGTCGTATATTCCTTAATGGAATCCCAGGTTGTAATTCTGACCCTGGACGTGTTCTTCCTTTCTGTCATTGAGTGTTTTAATCTTTCTTTCTTTTTGGAGGGAGGAATTATTGTTATTATGTGTACGTAAATGACTTAAACTGTGTCTCTCAGTGGAGGTAGAGTGTCATGACGACTGTGTCCTGCCAGCTGTTGCCTAGACAGACATCACTCGAAGCCTGCCTATGTCATCACTAAGCGATTTCAAAGGAAAGACACGGACAGGTATACAGAGAGACACCAGACAGAGGGAGGATGGGGGGGTTAAGACCTCACTTGACAGTGAATCACAGCTGATTCGCTGTACACACGACAACAATGAAACATGAGTGCAGAGAGCTTAGTATCTTTGAGGTGTGGCCGGGTCATGCGAGGCGTGAAGAGTAAGCATGTAGCAGCCTCCCTCTTATGAGTGGTTCAGCAGAGATGTAGGTGGTAGTTTGTAAACACCAGCTCACTTGCTTCAGTCTACCATGCATGTCCCTGTTTGGTGAGCGAAAATTACTAGTAACTTCAAGAGACTGGTCAAAGGTTGACTCACTGAACCGAAGTTTGGTGTTTCTAAAGGTAATTGGGAGTGAGAAATCAATCCCCTTGGGTAGTCTAGTGGAAAGATGGATGGACTCGCAATTTTATGCTTCATAATTGTTCTCAACTAATATTGAATCCCTGAGCAGCATAGATTGATGATCCAGAGAGTGTCATGAATCCCTGAGATGTTTAGATTGATGATCCAGCGTGTGTCATGAATCTCTGAAGTGTATATATTGATGATCCAGAGAGTGTCATGAATCCCTGAAGTGTATAGATTGATGATCCAGCGTGTGTCATGAATCCCTGAAGTGTATAGATTGATGATCCAGAGAGTGTCATGAATCCCTGAGATGTTTAGATTGATGATCCAGCGTGTGTCATGAATCCCTGAGATGTTTAGATTGATGATCCAGAGAGTGTCATGAATCCCTGAAGTGTATAGATTGATGATCCAGAGAGTGTCATGAATCTCTGAAGTGTATATATTGATGATCCAGAGAGTGTCATGAATCCCTGAAGTGTATAGATTGATGATCCAGCGTGTGTCATGAATCCCTGAAGTGTATAGATTGATGATCCAGAGAGTGTCATGAATCCCTGAGATGTTTAGATTGATGATCCAGCGTGTGTCATGAATCCCTGAGATGTTTAGATTGATGATCCAGAGAGTGTCATGAATCCCTGAAGTGTATAGATTGATGATCCAGAGAGTGTCATGAATCCCTGAGATGTTTAGATTGATGATCCCGCGTGTGTCATGAATCCCTGAGATGTTTAGATTGATGATCCAGAGAGTGTCATGAATCTCTGAAGTGTATAGATTGATGATCCAGCGTGCGTCATGAATCTCTGAAGTGTATAGATTGATGATCCAGAGAGTGTCATGAATCTCTGAAGTGTATAGATTGATGATCCAGCGTGTCATGAATCCCTGAGATGTTTAGATTGATGATCCAGAGAGTGTCATGAATCCCTGAGATGTTTAGATTGATGATCCAACAGATGCCATGAATCTAAGCTGTCTAGATTGATGATCCAGCGGATGTCACTCTGTCACCATTGAGGAATTTAAGAAATCCAAGATGCCTACCAAGGTGGTCGACGGTCATAATAAGATATATATATAGATAAGAATTGAATATTGACTATTCAAATCATATTTATTGCTCAGGTGTTTTTTATAAGCAAAAAAATGTCGTCTTTTGTACTTTCCTGCCAATAGGGATGACGGTAGGATAATTATAAAATAAATCGGATAGCCAGGATGGCTGCTGTCTTTAGCATACAAATAACCCACACAGTATATATATATATATATATATATATATATATATATATATATATATATATATATATATATATATATATATATATATATATATACGAGAGGAGGGCAGGGACAAAGCGAAGAGAAAGAAGGAAGTGGAGATAGTGGAAGAGATAATGGTGGTAGTGGTGGTAGTAGTAATAGTGGTGGTGGTGGTTGTGGACGCTAAGATACACTGACCTTCCCAGCGTCCGTATTTAGGGAGGTCAAGGAAAGTGAGCCAGACGACACTCAGAGTTTCATAAATCATAGACTGATTTTGATTAAGCTTCAGATAACATTAGCCAAACATTTTCCCAAATAACTACAGAGGATACTCAAATGGGTGAGGCAGTATGATCAACAGTAACTGTTATTAAACCATACCACTGGTGGGGTTAGAACCCGCGATCACAGACTCTCAAAACTCAAAACTTGCAATCGTGTCATTACGATTTCATGGGTCATGGTAACTGTTATTCATTTGTTAAAAAAAAGGCAATATATGTGTGACGTGAAGTTATGTCTCATGTCTCTCACCTTTGTTTATCCCTCATTCTCTCTCATGTGTGTCTCATTCCAGCTCCTTGTTTGTCTCTCATCCTTGTTTTTAGATTCTTATTTCATAAGGGTTGATTTTTTGCTGTGTCATCCCTGTTGTCTGTCTGTTTGCATTTCATGACTTTTGTTTGATCTTTCGTCCCCTGCTCAATATAAATATTCCCTCAACCCTCAAGCACACCCCAGCACACAATGACACCTCCATCAAAAATATCTTCACTTAACTCATGCACAGGATATATACACCGTGAGGCGTGTCTCTCTGTGTATATAAAACTGAAAGATTACTTTACCCCCTGTTATAGGGATTAAGCTTTTGTGACTGATAGTAAACATGTGAGAGACAGCCTTAATGGCTCTCGTGTGGTCGACGGATTTAACTGCCATTAATCAATCAACCAACCCACGAATTCTTTATTCATATCTGTGACATATCTTTAAGTATGTTAGGTTAGGTAAGGTTTGTCAGGAAACAGGACAAGTGTTTCCTGACGTGGGTCTTAGTTATATGATGACCTGCAGCCTGGAGCTGTTGGTCATCTGACCGAGACCTTCCGCTGGCTTACCTTTCCACCCCCTTTAAAAATTATGGTTATGATTATAACCACTGAGTATAATGATTTTTAAGTAGTTCCCATAATTCTTCGTTTCTTGTGGCCCAGCCATAGGCTATACTTCACTAGTGGCCATCTGATTAACCAGGCTGTGTCTGCTCACATACCGCACACCCACATAGCCTTCAGCTCCTGCTTGATCAGGCACATTCTGCAAGAACTCCAGATTACTCTTGAAGACTTATATCTTTTATTCAACAATATTTTTTTTTTACATTTGCCGACAGACTTGAAAGGTGTACGTTGACACATTGTTCTCTCACTGTGCCTACGGTGACCATGCTTTGTTTTCACTGTGTGAGGATGGTGCAGTTCGGAGGATCAACTGAACTGTGATATCAGTACGCTGATATCTGAAGCTTGATAGCAGCAACACTGCTGTAACACCCTCAGGAGGACTATCGTCACCTTCAGCACAATTGTCACTACCATCATCACTACTTTCACCATCATTAACACTGCTGTCACCATCATTAATACTACTGTCACCATAACCAGCAATTGAATGAAAGACGGTGAATGTGTTTCCTCTCTTTAGAGTCAGACCTGCCTCGGTGGGAGACTGCCGGCGTGCTAAAAAAATGATTGTACTTTCTTCCGTATCTCTTTAGTTAATTGTTATGGTAGTTTGTAGGGAACCGGCCTTCAAAAAAAATTTCCATATATAGATTATAAACGTGTTTTCGTATCTGCTGCAGAGAAGATATTGTCAGTGCTTTAAGACGTTCCCAGGAGTTAAAATGTCTTATTGATTCTAGGCGAGTAACAAAAGATCCCTTAATTCTCCAGCGTAGATATCTGTACTACTTTAAGAGACGTGGTGACGCAGAACATTGCTCAAGACCAGAGACTACAACTCCTTTGAGAAGGCCCATCACTGTAGAATATAGTCACAGTGCCGTAGAGTCACAGTGCCGTAGAGTCATAGTGCCGTAGAGTCACAGTGCCGTAGAGTCACAGTGCCGTAGAGTCACAGTGCCGTAGAGTCACAGTGCCGTAGAGTCACAGTGCCGTGGCTACAACAATTTGCCCGAAAATACTGATGAGGCTAATTCTACGTCCACCACCACTACTACTATTACTACTACTACTACTATTCCTGCTGCTGCCGCATTACTACTAGTACTATCACCGCTTCCTTCTACAGTATGGCCTTTGGCCTTCGCTGTTTTTCTGTCTCCACTTGTGACTTGATAATGAACCAGGAGGGTCCATGACATCGTCATAAGGTTAATTTTCTAAGTACGGGTTTTCGGTGAAGTCTTGACTGGTACCTAGGTGTAGTTTTTACTGGCACCTAGGTGTAGTTTTTACTGGTACCCAGGTGTAGTTTTCCGTTACCTACTGGAAGACTTTACTGATACAAAAACGTAGTTTTTCCATTGCCTCTACTGAGGCTGTGGCGAGTGTTTTTACTTATTTTTATGAGGATGTGAAAGAGTGTCAGTGCCACGACGGTGCCTTGCAAAACTAAACTGTTTACTTAACTCGGACTGGATTAATAATTTGTTTACTGCCACTCTAAGATTTATATAAATTTTAATACTCGTTTACCTATTTTACTCGTTATATATTTTTTAACGCATTTTATGGAATGTGACTGTAGTTGTATTTGTCAAAATACCTTTCATTAAAAAAAGTGTATATACAACATGTTTTATAATTAATCACAGAACAGGTGAGGGCTCGAACCCACGGCAAGGGATGCCCTGAGACTTCCAGGTCAGTGCGTTAACCACCCGTTCTGTGATTCGTTTGCAATCGTGTTGTTACGATTCCGTGGGTCGATGCTTGTGGTTTTGTATTAGTGGTCCAGCAGCTGTGATAGACGCTGGATCTTCCTGCTCTAATGTCATCTTGTCTTGGCTTGTGAAGTTCTTAATTTTTCCATGAAACTGGGATTTTTGTCTGGCTATCCCACCCTCAGAGACTTTCATGGCGGGATACTAATGCGGCTGGCTTCTATCATTTTTTTTATTTTTGCCCTCCTGTACTGCCTCCATTGTAAGGTGATTCTATATCCACGGATTTGAGGGACCCTGGATTCTTAACTGAATATAAACTCTTTCTTCAGAGTATAATGAACTTCGTGCTAGTGGTCTGCAGTTCTTTGTAAATATGAGATGACAGGGATTAGACAGCACAAATATTCCCTTCCCCAACACCAATATTTCCCCTCCCAGTATTTCCTCTCCAGTATTCACTTGCTTATGTTTCCTTGCCAGCCCCAGTATTCTCGCCTAAGAACCAGTATTAACTTGCCAGCCCCAGTATTCCCTCCTTGATGGGGAAGGCCTGGCCTTCACTGGACGTACCAAACAGTGAAATGGTCTTCATGTGATGGTGTTGCTGCTGTGGCTGGGAGACCCTGCCACCTGCCATTAATGAGATTTATTACCTCACTAACTTCATCTCTCTCATTACTCATCCATTTAGCACTATCACCCACCCATCCTTCCTCTCTCTCTTTCTCCCTCTCTCTCTTTATCTCTATCTCTCTCCATTCTCAGCACATACGGTGTGAGGCTGTAAATCACAATTGGTTCTTGTGTTCTCAGTTTTCACTAGGGTAGTATTTACTGCTTATTGCCTCCTCTCTCTCTCTATAGTTGTCCATTACCCCCGGGATTAGTTGATGGTCTGTGTCTTTATTCTTCCTGCCTCACACACTCTTTCTTCATTTCCACTTATTTTATTTGAACTTCCATCTGTGTTCTTTCTTTCAGGTCCTTCCAGCTATGCTACCTCCCTGGTTCTTCCTGCTATATCTCCTCTTCCTCTTTCCAGTCCTTTCAGTGTATCTATGTTCTGGTGTTTGTAGTGAATCTTGCGATCGTCTGGAGCCTCCAGGTGTGTTTGAGAAGGCGTAAAAAGTGATGCTGGTGTTGCGTAGTGTTATACGTTGGTGCTCTGTGTTATGATGACCCTGGAGGAGTCTGTCTACCCAGGCAGGTCCTTGTTGTGTATCAAGAACAGCGCGAGACCCAGAACTTATCTTTGTGTATTAGTGTTATTGTAATCATTAGAGATCATACAGGACTTGGTTGTCTTTGTGGCATTTCGCTTGTTACGTCTCTCCAGTATGGCGTCTCATTGTGCCTCTCTGCATCCTGCCTGTCAGGTAATCTTAAGTTCAGTACAAGACCTTAAAGCACACATGTAGACATACTAAGACTTTATTGAAAACATCGTTTCGCTCAGTGAGAAATTTATCAAGTAACTGGACAAATCTCTCGCTGAGAGAAACGTTGTTAAATAAAAAGAATATCTGTCTACGTATGTTTGGTTTACAACGTTTCAGCTTACTGGTTATCTTTCAGCAGAGAAACGTCACTGATATCCCAGCCTGCTTTTCCAGAATGGTAATTAATTAATCTAGTATGACATTAAAACTGCGTCGGAAAATGAGGTGAAACAAAGACAAATATGGAGGAAACTCTCTTCAGTACAGTTTTCCCTCAAGTAAGCTTTATTAAGTCCTATACAGAAACAAAAAAACTAGTATTTGTATAGTACACCAGAGTGGATAAGAAGCGAGAGGTGGTGTTGAAGGTGTTGTTGTGGAGATAACATTAGGTCAGGGCCCCGGACCAAGTTGTTGGAGAATGAGTGTGACACGAAGTTTAGTGTGGTGGAAACTTCCGTTCTTCGTTAACTGTGTCATTCCACACTTCAGCACTTTACCTCACCATGGAAAATGTATTCCTTCTTCCGCTCCAAGAACTACATCGCTGATAGATTAAGAAAATGCAAAGCCTTGTCTTTAAATATTTACAAATCCTATTATAAGTACTAATGTGTCCCATATCTACGAAACAATGTGAGTGCTCAACCCCAAACTTATCAAAAATTGCTAAAACTGCATTAACGAAAGCAAGAAAATGAAAACAAGAGCTTAGGCAAATGGAATGGGAAATAGGTGGTAGTGGTTTAAAGAGATCAGATCCTCTTAGTGTTGCCTGGCCAGCTATATATGAAATAACCAGTAAACAGAGGTAATGTTGAGTGTTTCTTTGTTTTGCCTGGCCAGTTATTAATGAAATAACCAGTAAACAGAGGTAATGTTGAGTGTTTCTTTGTTTTGCCTGGCCAGTTATTAATGAAATAACCAGTAAACAGGGAGGTAATGTTGACTGTTTCAGCTGTCTTAATGACAGCCCACACCTCGTACACCACTCAACACAACACTCACATATAATATCTCCCACCTATTGTTCACCCACTCCACACGTTCCTTACCACACTCACCACTTCTCACCCCACACCCCCACGTTCCTCACCCCACCATCACCACGTTCCTCACCCCTCACATCACTCACACGTTCCTCACCCCACCATCACCCACACGTTCCTCACCCCACCATCACCCACGTTCCTCACCCTCAACATCACTCACACGTTCCTCACCCACCATCACCACACGTTCCTCACCCCCACCATCACCCACACGTTCCTCACCCCTCAACATCACTCACACGTTCCTCACCCCCACCATCACCCACACGTTCCTCACCCCCACCATCACCCACACGTTCCTCACCCCTCAACATCACTCACACGTTCCTCACCCCACCATCACCCACACGTTCCTCACCCCCACCATCACCCACACGTTCCTCATCCCACTTCACATCACCTCACACGTTCCTCACCCCCACCATCACCCACACGTTCCCTCACCCCCACCATCACCCACACGTTCCTCCACCCCCACCATCACCCACACGTTCCTTACCCCACACCATCACCCACACGTTCCTCACCCCCACCATCACCCACACGTTCCTCACCCCCACCATCACCCACACGTTCCTCACCCCACCATCACCACACGTTCCTCACCTCAACATCACTCACGTTCCTCACCCCCACCATCACCCACACGTTCCTCACCCACATCATCACCCACACGTTCCTCACCCCACCATCACCCCCCGTTCCTCACCCCACCATCACCCACACGTTCCTCACCCCTCAACATCACTCACACGTTCCTCACCCCCACCATCACCCACACGTTCCTCACCCCCACCATCACCCACACGTTCCTCACCCCCACCATCACCCACACGTTCCTCACCCCCACCATCACCCACACGTTCCTCACCCCCACCATCACCCACACGTTCCTCACCCCTCAACATCACTCACAACTAAGCATCCTCCTCCTTACCTTCCTTCTTCCCTTCCCCTTCCCCTATATCAAACTCCTATCCCCTTATACACTAATCTCTCTTACCCTCCCACTCCTCTTCCCACTCCACCCTCTCCACTCCATCCTCCACTCCTTTGTTTCTCAATTGCCACTTGCACTGTACTACTCTCTATCCCTGGCACTTGCACTGTACTACTGTCTCTCCCTGCCACTTGCACTGTACTACTCTCTATCCCTGGCACTTGCACTGTACTACTCTCTATCCCTGGCACTTGCACTGTACTACTCTCTCTCCCTGGCACTTGCACTGTACAACTGCCCCTCCACCTGCCACTTGCACTGTACAACTGCCCCTCCACCTGCCACTTGCACTGTACTACTGCCCCTCCACCTGCCACTTGCACTGTACTACTGCCCCTCCACCTGCCACTTGCACTGTACTACTGCCCCTCCACCTGCCACTTGCACTGTACTACTGCCCCTCCACCTGCCACTTGCACTGTACTACTGCCCCTCCACCTGCCACTTGCACTGCACTACTGCCCCTCCACCTGCCACTTGACAGCACCTCCACCTGCCACTTGCACTGCACTACTGCCCCTCCACCTGCCACTTGACAGCACCTCCACCTGCCACTTGCACTGTACTACTGCCCCTCCACCTGCCACTTGCACTGTACTACTGCCCCTCCACCTGCCACTTGCACTGTACTACTGCCCCTCCACCTGCCACTTGACAGCCCCTCCACCTGCCACTTGCACTGTACTACTGCCCCTCCACTTGCCACTTCTATTATTCACTGCTGTGTCCTTGTTCCTTGTCTCAAAATATTGGTTCTTTCTCTCTCTATTTTTCTCCTTCTGTTGATCTTTTATCTTCCTTTCTTCTCCCTCTTAGTCCTTCTTTCTTTGTATGTACTTCTTTCTTATTATTACATATTCTTTGTTTAGTGTTAGATATTGTTTGTTAGTGTTAGCTATTGTTTGTTAGTGTTAGATATTGTTTGTTAGTGTTAAATATTGTTTGCTAGTGTTAGATATTCTTTGTTAGTGTTCAGTATTGTTTGCTAGTGTTAGATATTGTTTGTTAGTGTTCAATATTGTTTGCTAATGTTAGATATTGTTTGTTAGTGTTAGCTATTGTTTGTTAGTGTTAGCTATTGTTTGTTAGTGTTAGCTATTGTTTGTTAGTGTTAGATATTGTTTGTTAGAGTTAGATATTGTTTGTTAGTGTTAGACATTGTTTGTTAGTGTTAGATATTGTTTGTTAGTGTTAGCTATTGTTTGTTAGTGTTAGATATTGTTTGTTAGTGTTAGATATTGTTTGTTAGTGTTAAATATTGTTTGTTAGTGTTAGATATTGTTTGTTAGTGTTAAATATTGTTTGCTAGTGTTAGATATTGTTTGTTAGTGTTAAATATTGTTTGCTAGTGTTAGATATTGTTTGTTAGTGTTAAATATTGTTTGCTAGTGTTAAATATTGTTTGCTAGTGTTAGATATTGTTTGTTAGTGTTAAATATTGTTTGCTAGTGTTAGATATTGTTTGTTAGTGTTAAATATTGTTTGCTAGTGTTAGATATTGTTTGTTAGTGTTAAATATTGTTTGTTAGTGTTAGATATTGTTTGTTAGTGTTAAATATTGTTTGCTAGTGTTAGATATTGTTTGTTAGTGTTAAATATTGTTTGCTAGTGTTAGATATTGTTTGTTAGTGTTAAATATTGTTTGCTAGTGTTAAATATTGTTTGCTAGTGTTAGATATTGTTTGTTAGTGTTAAATATTGTTTGCTAGTGTTAGATATTGTTTGTTAGTGTTAAATATTGTTTGCTAGTGTTAGATATTGTTTGTTAGTGTTAAATATTGTTTGCTAGTGTTAGATATTGTTTGTTAGTGTTAAATATTGTTTGCTAGTGTTAGATATTGTTTGTTAGTGTTAAATATTGTTTGCTAGTGTTAGATATTGTTTGTTAGTGTTAAATATTGTTTGTTAGTGTTAGATATTGTTTGTTAATGTTAAATATTGTTTGCTAGTGTTAGATATTGTTTATTAGTGTTAGATATTCTTTGTTAGTGTTCAATATTGTTTGCTAGTGTTAGATATTGTTTGTTAGTGTTCAATATTGTTTGCTAGTGTTAGATATTGTTTGTTAGTGTTCAATATTGTTTGCTAGTGTTAGATATTGTTTGTTAGTGTTAAATATTGTTTGCTAGTGTTAGATATTGTTTGTTAGTGTTAAATATTGTTTGCTAGTGTTAGATATTGTTTGTTAGTGTTAAATATTGTTTGTTAGTGTTAGATATTGTTTGTTAGTGTTAAATATTGTTTGCTAGTGTTAGATATTGTTTGTTAGTGTTAAATATTGTTTGCTAGTGTTATATATTGTTTGTTAGTGTTAAATATTGTTTGTTAGTGTTAAATATTGTTTGCTAGTGTTAGATATTGTTTTTAGTGTTAAATATTGTTTGCTAGTGTTAGATATTGTTTGTTAGTGTTAAATATTGTTTGCTAGTGTTAGATATTGTTTGTTAGTGTTAAATATTGTTTGCTAGTGTTAGATATTGTTTGTTAGTGTTAAATATTGTTTGCTAGTGTTAGATATTGTTTGTTAGTGTTAAATATTGTTTGCTAGTGTTAGATATTGTTTGTTAGTGTTAAATATTGTTTGCTAGTGTTAGATATTGTTTGCTAGTGTTAGATATTGTTTGCTAGTGTTAGTTATTGTTTGCTAGTGTTAAATGTTGTTTGCTAGTGTTAGATATTGTTTGTTTAAGCTGCTACATTTCAAAATTATAAGCTTGAATGCGTCTAAGCTTTCAGTCTTTAAAAAGTTTAAACTTCTAAGCGTCTAAGCTTGTGTAAACCACTTACGGACTGGAGCCAAGTTTTATGAGTTTGCATCAGCCAGTTCCTCGTATCAAACTTGGAGCACAAGTATTGGGGATCAGTGAGGGTATATGGAATATCTGTTTAACTTGCCGCTCCCACAAAAACACTTATTTTCCAACCAAAAAAACAAAAAAAGCAATAGGAAAGTCTGGCTTTTGTTATTAATGTTGTTGTTGTGTTAGTTCCTCTGTTTCGCCCGTGTTGGTCACCTGTGTTAGTTCCTCTGTTTCGCCCGTGTTGGTCACCTGTGTTAGTTCCTCTGTTTCGCCCGTGTTGATCACCTGTGTTAGTTCCTCTGTTTCGCCCGTGTTGATCACCTGTGTTAGTTCCTTTGTTTCGCCCGTGTTGTTCACCTGTGTTAGTTCCTCTGTTTCGCCCGTGTTGATCACCTGTGTTAGTTCCTCTGTTTTGCCCGTGTTGGTCACACAGCTTGTGTTGTGGGACACCCAGCTTGTCTTGCAGGACACCCAGCTTGTCTTGTAGGACACCCCAGCTTGTGTTGTGGGACACCCAGCTTGTCTTGCAGGACACCCAGCTTGTCTTGTAGGATACCCCAGCTTGTGTTGTGGGACACCCAGCTTGTCTTGCAGGACACCCAGCTTGTCTTGTAGGACACCCCAGCTTGTGTTGTGGGACACCCAGCTTGTCTTGTAGGACACCCAGCTTGTCTTGTAGGACACCCAGCTTGTCTTGTAGGATACCCACCTTGTCTTGTAGGATACCCACCTTGTCTTGTAGGACACCCAGCTTGTCTTGTAGGACACCCAGCTTGTCTTGTAGGACACCCAGCTTGTCTTGTAGGACACCCAGCTTGTCTTGTAGGATACCCACCTTGTCTTGTAGGACACCCAGCTTGTCTTGTACGACACCCAGCTTGTCTTGTAGGATACCCACCTTGTCTTGTAGGATACCCACCTTGTCTTGTAGGACACCCAGCTTGTCTTGTAGAACACCCAACTTGTCTTGTACGACACCCAGCTTGTCTTGTAGGACACCCACCTTGTCTTGTAGGACACCCAGCTTGTCTTGTAGGACACCCAGCTTGTCTTGTAGGATACCCACCTTGTCTTGTAGGATACCCACCTTGTCTTGTAGGACACCCAGCTTGTCTTGTAGGATACCCACCTTGTCTTGTAGGATACCCACCTTGTCTTGTAGGACACCCAGCTTGTCTTGTACGACACCCAGCTTGTCTTGTAGGATACCCAGCTTGTCTTGTAGGATACCCACCTTGTCTTGTAGGACACCCAGCTTGTCTTGTAGGACACCCAGCTTGTCTTGTACGACACCCAGCTTGTCTTGTAGGACACCCAGCTTGTCTTGTAGGACACCCAGCTTGTGTTGTGGGACACCCACCTTGTCTTGTAGGACACCCACCTTGTCTTGTAGGACACCCCAGCTTGTGTTGTGGGACACCCAGCTTGTCTTGCAGGACACCCAGCTTGTCTTGTAGGACACCCCAGCTTGTGTTGTGGGACACCCAGCTTGTCTTGTTGGACACCCAGCTTGTCTTGTAGGACACCCAGCTTGTGTTGTAGGACACCCAGCTTGTCTTGAGGACACCCAGCTTGTCTTGTAGGACACCCAGCTTGTGTTGTGGGACACCCAGCTTGTCTTGGACACCCAGCTTGTCTTGTAGGATACCCAGCTTGTGTTGTGGGACACCCAGCTTGTCTTGCAGGACACCCAGCTTGTCTTGTAGGACACCCCAGCTTGTGTTGTGGGACACCCAGCTTGTCTTGTTGGACACCCAGCTTGTCTTGTAGGACACCCCAGCTTGTGTTGTGGGACACCCAGCTTGTCTTGTTGGACACCCAGCTTGTGTTGTGGGACACCCAGCTTGTCTTGTAGGACACCCAGCTTGTCTTGTTGGACACCCAGCTTGTCTTGTAGGACACCCCAGCTTGTGTTGTGGGACACCCAGCTTGTCTTGTGGGACACCCAGCTTGTCTTGTTGGACACCCAGCTTGTGTTGTGGGACACCCAGCTTGTCTTGTTGGACACCCAGCTTGTGTTGTGGGACACCCAGCTTGTCTTGTTGGACACCCAGCTTGTGTTGTGGGACACCCAGCTTGTCTTGTAGGACACCCAGCTTGTGTTGTGGGACACCCAGCTTGTCTTGTAGGACACCCCAGCTTGTGTTGTGGGACACCCAGTTTGTCTTGTAGGACACCCAGCTTGTCTTGTAGGACACCCAGCGTGTCTTGTAGGACACCCAGCTTGTGTTGTGGGACACCCAGTTTGTCTTGTAGGACACCCAGCTTGTCTTGTAGGACACCCAGCTTGTCTTGTAGGACACCCAGCTTGTGTTGTGGGACACCCAGCTTGTCTTGTAGGACACCCCAGCTTGTGTTGTGGGACACCCAGTTTGTCTTGTAGGACACCCAGCTTGTCTTGTACGACACCCAGCTTGTCTTGTAGGATACCCAGCTTGTCTTGTAGGATACCCAGCTTGTCTTGTAGGACACCCAGCTTGTCTTGTAGGACACCCAGCTTGTCTTGTAGGATACCCACCTTGTCTTGTACGACACCCAGCTTGTCTTGTAGGATACCCACCTTGTCTTGTACGACACCCAGCTTGTCTTGTAGGACACCCAGCTTGTCTTGTAGGACACCCAGCTTGTCTTGTACGACACCCAGCTTGTCTTGTAGGATACCCACCTTGTCTTGTAGGACACCCACCTTGTCTTGTAGGATACCCACCTTGTCTTGTAGGACACCCACCTTGTCTTGTAGGACACCCAGCTTGTCTTGTAGGATACCCACCTTGTCTTGTAGGACACCCAGCTTGTCTTGTACGACACCCAGCTTGTCTTGTAGGACACCCAGCTTGTCTTGTAGGACACCCAGCTTGTCTTGTAGGACACCCAGCTTGTCTTGCAGGACACCCAGCTTGTCTTGTAGGACACCCAGCTTGTCTTGTAGGACACCCAGCTTGTCTTGTAGGACACCCAGCTTGTCTTGTAGGACACCCAGCCTTGTAGGACACCCAGCTTGTCTTGTAGGACACCCAGCTTGTCTTGTAGGACACCCAGCTTGTCTTGTAGGACACCCAGCTTGTCTTGTAGGACACCCACCTTAGTGTTACAAAACAATGGGATATAAGTAACTATTGCTGGTGTATATACATTGTATACACAGTGTCAGATCATATACATCTAGGGTATAACTACCATGTACATCAGATCAGCAACACTACACATATACTACACTTCCTGGCACTTGTACTTAAATATATGTAATAAATATACATCATACGCTCACAGCTAATTTAAAACGAAATATGAAACAATTGATCGAAACGTAAAATATTTTACGAATTAAATGGCGTCGATGTATATGTGACAGGAAGCTGACCTTAATGTTGAATTACATTGCCCAAGGAAACTATGCCTTTTAAATTACATTTACCTGTATATATATATATATATATATATATATATATATATATATATATATATATATATATATATATATATAAAAATAAAACAGGGAAGTTGAATGATAGTTCTAGGCCTTTCGTGTCAATCAACACTTCATCAGGAGCTGGCAATGTTGCAGAAATAGAGTGGGAAGTCCAGGCAGATTCGTTCATGGGAACGACTCTCTTGAGAGGATAATATCCAGTTAATTTATTGACGTTTCGAATATTTTCTCACCCACCATCAGACTGTAAGCTGAATCACAGTCCTATTATAACCCTCTTTTAAGATAATATGGCAAGACCATACTTGTTAAAATTGTAAGAACAACAAAATTTAAATATGAAATTAAAGTAGCGAAGCCTATATTATTGTGATATATAATAGACATGAACTAATTTCATATATAATAATGTTGGTAGAATTACAGACAATGTGTTGGGTAAAAGGACACTAAGTGTAACTAATGTTACATTTTATTGTGGCAACGTTTCGCTCTCTATAGGCTTTATCAAGCCATAATGGCTTGATAAAGCCTTAACAGCTTGATAAAGCTCCTGGAGAGCGAAACGTCGCCACAATAAAATGTCACATTAGTTGCACTTGTGTCCTTTTACCTAACGTATATTATATATTTATAACAACTACAGAAAATGAGAAGGAGGGTTGGTGTGTTAATGGGTCAGTAAGACTGCTCGTAACCCCCTCACCACCAGACAAGAACACCTTAACCATCTGAAACATCGAATCACATTAAACCCTCAGCATATATACACAGACATATACACACTTCTCGGTGTATATATCCTGTATAAATAAAAAAAAAAATATTTCGCAATCTAAATCCTTCAGTAGAAAAATTACAAATACTGATATTTTAATTAATCGAAATTACAACACAAAAGTTACAAAATTAAGGCGAGTGTTGTTACCCTGTATTATGGTCTGTTGTTACCCTGTATTCTAGTCTGTTGTTACCCTGTATTATGGTCTGTTGTTACCCTGTATTATGGTCTGTTGTTACCCTGTATTATGGTCTGTTGTTACCCTGTATTATGGTCTGTTGTTACCCTGTATTATGGTCTGTTGTTACCCTGTATTATGGTCTGTTGTTACCCTGTATTATGGTCTGTTGTTACCCTGTATTATGGTCTGTTGTTACCCTGTATTATGGTCTGTGTTTACCCTGTATTATGGTCTGTTGTTACCCTGTATTATGGTCTGTTGTTACCCTGTATTATGGTCTGTTGTAACCCTGTATTATGGTCTGTTGTAACCCTGTATTATGGTCTGTGTTTTGGTACATTTTTATGACAGTTTTGATCACGTTAGTGAAGAGTTGTGTTGTGGAGCACTGATGGTAGTGATAGTACTGATAGTGAAGAGTTGTGTTGTGGAGCACTGATGGTAGTGATAGTACTGATAGTGAAGAGTTGTGTTGTGGAGCACTGATGGTAGTGATAGTACTGATAGTGAAGAGTTGTGTTGTGGAGCACTGATGGTAGTGATAGTACTGATAGTGAAGAGTTGTGAGGTGGAGCACTGATGGTAGTGATAGTACTGATAGTGAAGAGTTGTGAGGTGGAGCACTGATGGTAGTGATAGTACTGATAGTGAAGAGTTGTGAGGTGGAGCACTGATGGTAGTGATAGTACTGACAGTGAAGAGTGGTGAGGTGGAGCACTGATGGTAGTGATAGTACTGATAGTGAAGAGTTGTGAGGTGGAGCACTGATGGTAGTGATAGTACTGACAGTGAAGAGTTGTGAGGTGGAGCACTGATGGTAGTGATAGTACTGACAGTGAAGAGTGGTGAGGT
Organism: Cherax destructor; assembly: GCA_009830355.1. NCBI lineage: Eukaryota > Metazoa > Arthropoda > Malacostraca > Decapoda > Parastacidae > Cherax > Cherax destructor. The sequence continues at coordinate 290,777 of WNWK01000430.1, read as the reverse complement.
GGAGCACTGATGGTAGTGATAGTACTGATAGTGAAGAGTTGTGAGGTGGAGCACTGATGGTAGTGATAGTACTGATAGTGAAGAGTCGTGAGGTGGAGCACTCAGTAGGCCAGCAGAGTGCCAGGTGTGGCAGCCGCCCCCCCTGGGACGGTCACTCACCCTAATATTCTCACCGAGTCACCTCCATTGACTCATCTGACTATAGGTTTACAGATGTAGAGTTGAGATACAGGTATTTAGGCCCTGGTAGGCCTAGTAGTTTTTGTATACTGGGTACCTAGGCGACGAAATTGCTATTAAAAACAATAATCAGGCAGGTCGCATGCGACCCGCGGGCCGCATGTGACCCGTGGACCGTATGCGGCCCGCTGACCGAAGGATGACAGACCTTACTCAGTCTCTGGATTGAAACGTAAACAAAAATCTGACTGGTATTTTTTTTACATTAAAATTGTTTACCAGTTCATGCATTTCGGGAGGGGCATCAACAGGTAGACAGAACCACAGAACGCCCAGCAGGTAGACAACAGCTATGTTGAACCACAGAACGCCCAGCAGGTAGACAACAGCTATGTTGAACCACAGAACTCCCAGCAGGTAGACAACAGCTATGTTGAACCACAGAACGCCCAGCAGGTAGACAATAACTATGTTGAACCACAGAACTCCCAGCAGGTAGACAATAACTATGTTGAACCACAGAACACTCAGCAGGTAGACAATAACTATGTTGAACCACAGAACACTCAGCAGGTAGACAACAGCTATGTTGAACCACAGAACGCGCCCAGCAGGTAGACAACAGCTAGGTTGAACCACAGAACGCCCAGCATGTAGACAACAGCTAGGTTGAACCACAGAACGCCCAGCATGTAGACAACAGCTAGGTTGAACCACAGAACGCCCGGCAGGTAGACAACAGCTAGGTTGAACCACAGAACGCCCAGCAGGTAGACAACAGCTAGGTTGAACCACAGAACGTCCAGCAGGTAGACAACAGCTAGGTTGAACCACAGAACGTCCAGCAGGTAGACAACAGCTAGGTTGAACCACAGAACGCGCTCAGCAGGTAGACAACAGCTAGGTTGAACCACAGAACGCCCAGCAGGTAGACAGAACCATAGAACCTATCAGAGTCACGCCTGGAGACAGTCGGGGATTCATCAACAATTACATTTTAGATCTTAAACGAGTCTGTTGAACCGATGAACACGTTCTTGTAAACAGCACATGTGTAGCAGATGTTGCACATGTGTAGCAGGTGTTGGACATGTGTAGTAAGTGCTGCACATGTGTCTTACTCATCAACGTGTCGGTATTGTGTACTTTTCTGGCATTGATGTTGAATTATCTCTGTGGCATTGATTACATCATTTATGTTTTTGCTTAGTGTTGCATCGTCTGGGTGACTTGCGTCTCTTAAGGAGGCATTTCAGTGTGTGAATTTGCAAGATGTTCAGGTTGATGTTGTTTTTGTGTAAAGTTTGATGTATGTTTATGTGGGATGATTATGGCTGATGCTGGTGATTAGTGCTAGTGGTAGCAGCAGCGGTGGTGGCAGGAGTGGCTTGGGTAACGGCATGAGTGGTGGCAGCAGCAGCGGCGGCATGATTGGTGGCAGGAGTGGCTTGGGCAGCGGCAGGAGTGGCTTGGGTAACGGCAGGAGTGGCGGCAGCAGCGGCAGCAGCGGCAGGAGTGGTGGCCGCAACGGCAGGAGTGGCGGCGGCGATGGCAGCGCGCGGCGGCGTGAAGGGGCACAGAAGGAGCGGCGGCGGCGGCGACGGCGGTGGCGGGTGCGCGCGCGTCGGAACGGTCAGGTGATCAATAGCCAGGCAGCTGGCGGCTCCGGGTGCGCCGACACGACGGAGGAGGCTCCGGGGGGCCAAGCCAGTGACGATGGTGCCAGTGTGATGGCCAGCAGGGCCGCCCAGACCCGCCGCCACCAGACCCACACCAACACCACGCCCCGGACCACATAAACCACACCTAATACACACAGCACTCACCATAGCCATGAAGAGACGTACTGGGTTCGGTAACGATGGAGAGTTTATGTCCTACTTACTAGATGTTGCCGACCGCTCGCACAGGTAGGTTCTTTGTGGACAAACCCTTCACCGGGTTCTAAACCAGGGTTTACTCTCTCTCTACCAGACCTAAGAGAGGCGTGAGTGGTCTGGAGACTTGTGCGAAGTGTGTGGGGGTGGGGGGAAAGAGGGAAGAGTTGGGGGAGGGTTTGTGGTGGTGGGGGAGGATTGTGATTGATGCGGTGGAAGCAGAAACCATTGTGGCAGTGACGTGAATTCTGAGTTAAACCAACACTACCAAGCCTCGCGAGGTGCTGTGCCTGCAACAGTGACAGCAGCGAGGTAGGTGGTGTGTACGTGTGCCAGTCTGTGTGTGTACGTGTGCCTGTGTACCAGCGTGTGTACGTGTGTGGCCAGTGGCTATGACCTACAATCACCTACCTGCTTACACCCGCCCACTTGTACCAATCACCACCACACCAGCAGACATTGTATATGTCTACACGTGATTGTCTATGTATGTGTGTGTTTGTGTGTGTGTGTGTGTGTGTGTGTGTGTGTATGTGTGTGTGTATGTGTGTGTGTGTATGTGTGTGTATGTGTGTGTGTGTGTGCGTGTGCGTGTGTGTGTGTGTGTGCGTGTGTGTGTGTGTGTGTGTATATGTGTGTGGGGGGGGCAACATGGAGGATGCATTCTAGTTATTTGCTGTATTTTACCTTCATCTCCGACCTTGTATGCTCATGTGAGATGCTCATTGCACACTGCAAACCGCTCAAGGTGACACCTGCACACCTCAAGGCGACACATGTACACCTCAAGGCGACACATGCACGCTTCAAAATGACACATGCACACCCACGAAGGTGCACCTTCACACCCACGAAGGTGCACCTTCACACCCATGAAGGTGACACCTTCACATTCTCAAGGTGACATGTGCTTGACGTCCCACATACGAACGTCCCCACTAACATACCCAAGCAGTGCCAGGACACATGGTGTGAGTGGAGAATAAGAGTACACCAGGCGAGGTATAGCCATAAGATGAATGCTTAAACAGAGAGGCTGATGCGTGCTATGTTCTTACTCTCTGTAATAATGTTTGTCTTGAGTGTGTTTGTGTGGTAATGTGGGAGTAGAGCATGCGGAATGTGGAAGTAGTTGTTAATGTGTGTGGGGGGAAAGAAGAGGGTTATAATTATGTGGGTGTGGTACTGATGATTATGCGTGGGTGAGGGTTGCTAAGGGTATGTGTGGGTGAGGGTTGCTAAGGGTATGTGTGGGTGATAATTGTGCTGATACAAGTTCGTGAATGTGTAAGAGTGGGTGTAGTGGTGGAGAATGTGTGGGGTGGGTTGGTGATGGTGTGTGAATGGTAATATTGATGGTGGTTGTGTGTTGATAGTTGTGGGGGTAAACCGTAGGTGGGTGTTGTGTGTCGTAGTTGGTGTGGTAGTTATGTGTAGTTGCTGTAGTGATTATATTTGAGGTTCTCTTGTCTGGATATTATTGTGTGTAGGTGTTGTGGTGCGTAGTGTTTAGGTGTTGTGTGTGGGTGTTGTGATTTGTAGTGTTGTGGTGTGTGGGTGTTGTGTGTAGTTGTTGCGGCGTGTGGGTGTTGTGGTGTTTGGGTGGTGTGTATGGGTGTTGCGGTGTGTGTGTGTGTGTGTGGTGTTTTGCTTTTATGAGGGTGTTGTTGTAGTGGTATGTGTGTGTGTCGTGTGCTTTTGTTGTGGAGGTGTGTGTTGTGGAGGTGTGTGTTGCTGCGGTGGAGTGTGCATTGTTGCAGTGACGTGTGTGCTGTACTAGTGGTTTGTGGATGATGTATTGTTGTGTGGGTATTGTATTGATGTATGGGCGTTGTTGTGGTGTCTGGGCGTTGTTGTGGTGTCTGGATGTTGTGTTGTGTGGATGTTGTTTTGGTGTGTGTGTGGATCTTGTTTTGTGTATGTGTTATTTTGGTGTGTGTGGTTGTTGTTGTGTTGTGTGTGGGTGTTGTGTGTATGTGGGTGTTGTTCCGTGTGTTTAGGTGTTGTTGTTGTATATGTAGATATTTTGTTATGTGCGTTGGTGTTCTTCTTATGTGTGGGTGTTGCTGTTGTGTGTGTGTGGGGGTGTTGTTGTGGAGTGTGTGCGTGTTCTTGTGGTGTGTGTGGGTATTGTTGTGGTGTGTGTGGGTGTTGTGTATGTGTGGGTATTGTTGTAGTGTGTGGGTGTTGTTGTAGTGTGTGGGTATTGTTGTGGTGTGTGTGGGTGTTGTTGTAGTGTGTGGGTGTTGCTGTAGTGTGTGTGGGTGTTGTTGTGGTGTGTGTGGGTGTTGTTGTAGTGTGTGGGTGTTGTTGTAGTGTGTGTGGGTGTTGTTGTGGTGTGTGTGGGTGTTGTTGTAGTGTGTGGGTATTGTTGTGGTGTGTGTGGGTGTTGTTGTAGTGTGTGGGTGTTGTTGTAGTGTGTGTGGGTATTGTTGTGGTGTGTGTGGGTGTTGTTGTAGTGTGTGGGTGTTGTTGTAGTGTGTGTGGGTATTGTTGTGGTGTGTGTGGGTGTTGTTGTAGTGTGTGGGTGTTGTTGTGGTATGTGTATGTGTTGTTGTGGTGTGTGTGGCTGTTGTAGTGTGTGTATTTTGTTGTGAAGTGGGTGTTGTAGTGTGTGGATGTTGTTGTGTTGTGTGGTTGTTGTGGTTTGTGTGGGTGTTGTTGTTGTGTGTGTGAGTGTTGTTGTGGTGTGTGTGTGGGGGTGTTGTTGTGGAGTGTGTGCGTGTTGTTGTAGTGTGTGGATGTTGTTGTGTTGTGTGGTTGTTGTGGTGTGTGTGGGTGTTGTTGTGGTGTGTGTGGGTGTTGTTGTGGTGTGTGGGTGTTGTTGAGGTGTGTGTGGGTGTTGTGGTGTGTGGGTGTTGGTGTAGTGTGTGGATGTTGTTGTGGTGTGTGTGTAGGTGTTGTTGTGGTGTGTGAGTGGGTGTTGTTGTGGTGTGTGTGTGGGTGTTGTTGTGGTGTGTGTGGGTATTGTTGTGGTGTGTGTGTGGGTGTTGTTGTGGTGTGTGGGTGTTGTTGGGGTGGTGTGTGGGTTGTTGTGGTGTGTGTGGGTGTTGTTGTGGTGTGTGTGGGTATTGTTGTGGTGTGTGTGTGGGTGTTGTTGTGGTGTGTGTGGGTATTGTTGTGGTGTGTGTATGGGTGTTGTTGTGGTGTGGGTGTTGTTGTGGTGTGTGAGTGTTGTGGTGTGTGGGTGTTATTGTGGTGTGTGTGAGTGTTGTTGTGGTGTGTTGGTGTTGTTGTAGTGCGTGAGTTCGTGTGTGGTGTGTAGTGTGTGTGGGTGTTGTTGTGGTGTTTGGGTGTTGTTGTAGTGTGTGGGTGTTGTGGTGTATGTGGGTGTTGTTGTGGTGTGTGGGTGTTGTTGTGGTGTGTGTTGGTGTTGTTGTAGTGTGTGTGTGTGTGGGTGTTGTTGTGGTGTGTGGGTGTTGTGGTGTCTGGGTGTTGTTGTGATGTGTGGGGGTTGTAGTGTGTGTGGATGTTGTTGTGGTGTGTATGGGTGTTGTTGTGGTGTGTGTGGGTGTTGTTGTGGTGTGTGTGGGTGTTGTTGTAGTGTGTGGGTGTTGTTGTAGTGTGTGGGTGTTGTAGTGTATGGATGTTGTTTTGGTGTGTTGTTATGAGTTAACCCACATCATATGGGTGTTGTGGTGTGTGTGGGTGTTGTGGTGTGTGTGGGTGTTGTGGTGTGTGTGGGTGTTGTGGTGTGTGTGGGTGTTGTGGTGTGTGTGGGTGTTGTGGTGTGTGTGGGTGTTGTGGTGTGTGTGGGTGTTGTGGTGTGTGTGGGTGTTGTGGTGGTGTGGGTGTTGTGGTGTGTGTGTGGTGTTGTGGTGTGTGTGGGTGTTGTGGTGTGTGTGGGTGTTGTGGTGTGTGTGGGTGTTGGGGTGTGTGTGGGTGTTGTGGTGTGTGTGGTGTTGTGGTGTGTGTGGGTGTTGTGGTGTGTGTGGGTGTTGTGGTGTGTGTGTGGGTGTTGTTTGCTGTGTGTAGGTGTTATTGTTGTGGTGTTTGATTGTTGTAGTGAGTGTGGGTGTTATCGTGGTTTGGGGGTGTGATATGAGGGTGTTGTTGTGGTATGTTTGTATTATTGTGGCATTTGTAGTTGTGGTAATGTGTGTTGTTGTTTTGTATGTATGTTGTGGAGTGCAAGTGTTGTGATGTATGTTGTGGGGTGAATGTTGTGGTCCTGAGTGGCCTGAGACTTCTACAATCTCTTGTTGTTGTTGATGTGGTGTATGTGTGTGTTGTGGTGTATGTGTGTGTTGTGGTGGTGTGTGGATGAGTGTTGTAATGTGTGGGTGTTGTAGTGATGGATGCTGAGGTGGTGTGTGGGTGAGTGTTATAATATAATATAATATCTTTATTTCTACAAGTACATGTACAAGGTATACAGACCTAGCTGGCATCAATGACATAATACTATGTAGAAAGCCGCTTTTTATGCAGAGCATTTCTGGCAATTTAGGTCAGTTTTGTCCCAGGATGCGACCCACACCAGTCGACTAACACCCTGGTACCCATTTTATACTGATGGGTGAACATGGAGAGCAGGTGTTCGTGTAAATGTTGTGGTGGTGTATGAGTGTTGTGGTCTGTGGTGGGTGTTTTGGTGGCGTGTGTGTGGCTGAGTTTATGTTGTGGTGTATGCTTTTCTGGTGCTATGTGGGGGTTTTGTCTCAGGGGTTCAGTGGTGAATGTTAAGCATGTGAATGTTTGCGTGCGAGATGTTTTTCTAACCTCGAATCATTTTCTAGATATTGTATCCTTTTAATAGTTGTCAGTATTGTATAACAGTTACGCAAGTGTCAGACCGCAAGTGTCATCTCATCTTAAATACTGCAGTAATGTTTGAAAGTTTATACCCATTTATTGTTTCCTAATGTAATATTATGAATAGTGACGCTGTCTGCCTTTTGTTTATACGAAGTATCTGAGATGTCTGAGTGCGTCAAGACTGCATTTTTTTGGGCTACGCGACGGCCAAGAATAGAGAGGGGGAAGACGTAGGAATAGTATAGAGAACCAAGAAGGGTTGTGGATATATATATAGGGAGAGATAAATAAGAATAAGACAAAGGACACAAGTGGAACTAATGTGATATTTTATTGTGGCAATGTTTCGCTCTCCAGGAGCTTTGTCAGGCTCCTAAAGAGCGAAACGTTGCCACAATAAAATATAGGTAATTCTGTCAACATTAATACAAAAAAGGGGCCCAGCCACTTTAAGTGTTCTTTTAAGAGAGCATTTTCCTAATTCTTACCCCTTTCTAGCCAAAATTGATAAAGTTATCTTAGATGAGCACGAACTTAGGAAAGGTCTCTGCAGCAGACGCTGTATTGCGTAAAGTTAGCTAAGTTCAACGTATGTCACCTATACTAGGATCATTGATTTAGTCCATCTAACTTCAGGGGTATTCTGATAGCTGAAGTAATCTCTCAGTCATTATGCGCTGAGAACTACACACCTCTTGGTTAGTGTACACAGTGTATATAAACAGAGATACATGCCTCTTGATGTGTGTACTCTGAGAGATACACACCACTTGGTGTATATACACTAACATATACATACCTCTTAGCTTTTGTACACTGACAGATACAGATTTCTCGGTGCAATACACGCTGAGAGATAATACACACCTTGGTGTATAAATACTGACAGATTCATATATCTCAGTGTGTATACACAGATACATGCCTCTTGGTGCATACACTCGGAGAGAAACATCTCTCTCTGCGTATATACAACGAGAAGTACACAAATCACGGTGTATATAACCCCATACAGCCAAGTAAATATTTCTTCTTCACTAAAGACTTCCCCAACAACACCAGCAGTGTACATTGAAGGTCCCATATTAGAGTTATTTCGTTGCTTCCTGTGTATTTAAAGACTTCTTGAAGGCGGTCGTTCAAGGTGCCAGGTCTTGCCCTTTCCTCTTTTTGTTTGCTTTTGTTTCTCTCTCTCTCTCTCTCTCTCTCTCTCTCTCTCTCTCTCTCTCTCTCTCTCTCTCTCTCGTCTACGTAATCCTCGGAGTCTTCCTTAACTGGATTTCGCATTATTCTCCTTTATTGTTTTTTGCGATTTTTATCTTTGGAAAATTTCGTTTTGTTGGGATATAACTATGGTTGGAAATATGGTTGCAGGTATGGTTACAGGTATGGTTGGAAGTATGGTTGGAAGTATGGTTGCAGGTATGGTTGCAATTATGGTTGGAAGTATGGTTGCAGGTATGGTTGCAGGTATGGTTGCAGGTATGGTTGCAAGTATGGTTGCAGATATGGTTGCAAGTATGGTTGCAAGTATGGTTGCAGGTATGGTTGCAAGTATGGTTGGAAGTATGGTTGCAGGTATGGTTGCAACTATGGTTGCAGATATGGTTGCAAGTATGGTTGCAAGTATGGTTGCAAGTATGGTTGCAGGTGTGATTGCAGGTATGCTTACGGGTATGGTTGTGATTTGTTGTGGGTGATATGCGAGGTACTCTTCCTCCCTCTCGTGTATTCCCTTTCCCTCCCTCTCTCTCATGCACTCCTCTCTTTCTCTTATACTCTCCTTCCTTCTCTCATGTACTCCCTCTCCCTCCCTCTTGTACTCTCCACCTCTCTGTCTCAGGTGATGTGTTCTGTCTTAGATGACGTGTTCAGAGGCTGCCTCAGGTGGTGTGTACAGAGGGGTTGTCTCAGGCGGTGTGTACAGAGCTTGTCTCAGGTGGTGTGTACAGATGTTGTCTCAGGTGGTGTGTACAGAGGTTGTCTCAGGTGGTGTGTACAGAGGTTGTCTCAGGTGGTGTGTACAGGGGTTGTCTCAGGTGGTGTGTACAGAGGTTGTCTCAGGTGGTGTGTACAGATGTTGTCTCAGGTGGTGTGTACAGAGGTTGTCTCAGGTGGTGTGTACAGAGGTTGTCTCAGGTGGTGTGTACAGAGTATGTCTCAGGTGGTGTGTACAGAGGTTGTCTCATGTGGTGTGTACAGAGGTTGTCTCAGGTGGTGTGTACAGAGGTTGTCTCAGGTGGTGTATACAGAGGTTGTCTCAGGTGGTGTGTACAGGGGTTGTCTCAGGTGGTGTGTACAGAGGTTGTCTCAGGTGGTGTTACAGAGGTTGTCTCAGGTGGTGTGTACAGGGGTTGTCTCAGGTGGTGTGTACAGAGGTTGTCTCAGGTGGTGTGTACAGATGTTGTCTCAGGTGGTGTGTACAGAGGTTGTCTCAGGTGGTGTGTACAGAGGTTGTCTCAGGTGGTGTGTACAGAGGTTGTCTCATGTGGTGTGTACAGAGGTTGTCTCAGGTGGTGTGTACAGAGGTTGTCTCAGGTGGTGTGTACAGAGGTTGTCTCATGTGAACTTAGCAAACCTTTGGCAAATCTTTTCAATATATCACTACAAACTGGCATAGTGCCAGACAAGTGGAAAAGGGCAAATGTAATACCTATTTACAAGGCAGGTGACAAGTCCTTAGCTTCGAACTATAGACCAATAAGCCTTACCTCCATAGTTGGTAAATTTATGGAATCAATAATTGCCGAGGCAATTCGTAGCCATCTTGAAAAGCATAAATTGATTAATGAATCTCAACACGGTTTTACAAAGGGGCGTTCATGTCTTACGAATTTACTAACTTTTTTCACTAAGGTGTTTGAGGAGGTAGATCATGGTAATGAATATGATATTGTGTATATGGACTTCAGTAAGGCTTTCGATAAAGTTCCACATCAGAGGCTACTGAGGAAACTTAAGGCACACGGAATAGGAGGAGAAATTTTTCCTGGGTAGAGGCATGGTTGACTAATAGGCGGCAGAGAGTTTGCATAAATGGAGAGAAATCAGAATGGGGGCGCGTCTCAAGCGGTGTTCCACAGGGGTCAGTTTTGGGCCCCCTGTTGTTTACAATTTACATAAACGACATAGATGAGGGAATAAATAGTAGCATAAGTAAATTTGCTGATGACACCAAAATAGGCCGTCCAATTCATTCAAATGAGGACATTAGAGCACTCCAGGATGATTTGAATAGACTGATGCAGTGGTCGGAGAAGTGGCAGATGCAGTTTAATGTAAACAAATGCAAAGTTCTAAATGTTGGGCAGGACAATAACCATGCCACATATAAGCTGAATAATATAGATCTTATTACTTGTAATTGCGAGAAGGATTTAGGAGTTCTGGTTAGTAGTAATCTGAAGCCTAGACAACAGTGCATAAGTGTTCGCAATAAAGCTAACAGAATCCTTGGCTTCATATCAAGAAGTATAAATAACAGAAGTCCTCAGGTTGTTCTTCAACTCTATATCTTTGGTTAGGCCTCATTTAGATTATGCTGCACAGTTCTGGTCACCGTATTACAGAATGGATATAAATGCACTGGAAAACATACAAAGGAGGATGACAAAGTTGATCCCTTGTATCAGAAATCTTCCCTATGAGGATAGACTGAGGGCCCTGAATCTGCACTCTCTAGAAAGGCGTAGAATTAGGGGTGATATGATTGAGGTGTACAAATGGAAAACAGGAATAAACAAAGGGGATGTAAATAGCGTGCTGAAAATATCCAACCAAGACAGGATTCGCAGCAATGGTTTCAAGTTGGAAAAGTTCAGATTCAGGAAGGATATAGGAAAGCACTGGTTTGGTAATAGAGTTGTGGATGAGTGGAACAAACTCCCGAGTACCGTCATAGATGCTAAGATGTGTAGCTTTAAAAATAGGTTAGATAAATACATGGGTGGGTGTGGATGGGTGTGAGTTTGGACCTGACTAGCTTGTACTAGGTCAGATGCAGTGCTCCTTCCTTAAGTGAATGTAACCTGACCTGTACTAATTCCTTAAGTGGAAGTGACCTGACCAGGTGCGGTTGGGTGTGAATTGGTCCTGACTAGCTTGTGCTACTAGGTCAGATGCAGTGCTCCTTCCTTAAGTGAATGTAACCTGACCTGGCTGGGCATTGGCTTCAGCCGTTGGAGATTTGGACCTGCCTCGCATGGGCCAGTAGGCCTGCTGCAGTGTTCCTTCTTTCTTATGTTCTTATGTTCTTATGTGGTGTGTACAGAGGTTGTCTCAGGTGGTGTGTACAGAGGTTGTCTCAGGTGGTATGTACAGAGGTTGTCTCAGGTGGTGTGTACAGATGTTGTCTCAGGTGGTGTGTACAGAGGTTGTCTCATGTGGTATGTACAGAGGTTGTCTCAGGTGGTGTGTACAGGGGTTGTCTCAGGGATGTGTACAGAGGTTGTCTCAGGTGGTGTGTACAGATGTTGTCTCAGGTGGTGTGTACAGAGGTTGTCTCAGGTGGTATGTACAGAGGTTGTCTCAGGTGGTGTGTACAGGGGTTGTCTCAGGGATGTGTACAGAGGTTGTCTCAGGTGGTGTGTACAGGGGTTGTCTCAGGGATGTGTACAGAGGTTGTCTCAGGTGGTGTGTACAGAGGTGCCAACAACATACTGAAGCAACTCTCGCTACTAAGTCACTTCTGACACCATTGTTGAGAAATTCTCTCAATTTTTAAGTTCTCTAATATTTTTTCAAATTAATGCAAGAAAAAACAACATAACATTCTTCTAAGTTGGCGACATTAATTACTTTGAAAGTGAGAATGTAGGAGTTTGAATATGCGAAATAAAAAGTGTAATTTACAAACGCTTGTGTTGAAATATTCAATACGGTGGTGGCACTAAAGTGTCACTTGGAATTTGCTGCTGTTGATACTGCTGTTGTTACTGCTACTGCTCTTATGCCTTATATTAGCAGTGCGTGCTCAGCGCTGCTGCTCACCTGCTTCATCACAATGTGTTCTTCCTCTTCCTTCCATGCTCTCTTAACTTCTTGTTCCTATTATCTTAGTTATCAGTCATTGTATTACTAGAGACCATTGTAAGAGGTCGTTGGTAATGTATATTCCACTGTACCATTGCAGGACCCACTGTATTAGTGCAGGACCCACTGTACTAGTGCATGACCCACTGTATTAGTGAAGGACCCTCTGTACCAGTACACAACTCACTGTACCAGCACACAGCCTCACTGTACCAGTACACAACCTCACTGTACCAGTACACAACCTCACTGTACCAGTACACAACCTCACTGTACCAGTACACAACCTCACTGTACCAGTACACAACCTCACTGTACCAGTACACAACCTCACTGTACCAGTACACAACCTCACTGTACCAGTACACAACATCACTGTACCAGTACACAACCTCACTGTACCAGTATACAACCTCACTGTACCAGTACACAACCTCACTGTACCAGTACACAACCTCACTGTACCAGTACACAACATCACTGTACCAGTACACAACCTCACTGTACCAGTACACAACATCACTGTACCAGTACACAACCTCACTGTACCAGTATACAACCTCACTGTACCAGTACACAACCTCACTGTACCAGTACACAACCTCACTCTACCAGTACACAACCTCACTGTACCAGTACACAACCTCACTGTACCAGTACACAACCTCACTGTACCAGTACACAACCTCACTGTACCAGTATACAACCTCACTGTACCAGTACACAACCTCACTGTACCAGTACACAACCTCACTGTACCAGTACACAACCTCACTCTACCAGTACACAACCTCACTCTACCAGTACACAACCTCACTCTACCAGTACACAACCTCACTGTACCAGTACACAACATCACTGTACCAGTACACAACCTCACTGTACCAGTATACAACCTCACTGTACCAGTACACAACCTCACTGTACCAGTACACAACCTCACTCTACCAGTACACAACCTCACTGTACCAGTACACAACCTCACTGTACCAGTACACAAACTCACTGTACCAGTACACAACCTCACTCTACCAGTACACAACCTCACTGTACCAATGGAATATACAACATTATTCCTTAATATTCTCGTACATAATTTTCCTCAGGTATACATAATGTCCGTGAGTGATAGAGTGCTAATTAAGTGGCCTCAAAGTGGAGTAAAGTGCCCCTCTCTCAGGAGGTGGAGTAGGAGTAAGCATCCTCCTCCCACCTCCACTACAACAGTCTAATTTTCACTTTAGTTTAGGTTGCAGCACGATGCTCATGTATCTATTTTTCGTTTAAAAACCAATTTCAGTGATAAACGATGAGGTCGTTTATCAAATGGGTGGAATTATTGACTAAGTGACTCGTTATTCTAGCAACTTTCACCTCCCGTGAAAGCAGGAGACAGAGGGGCTGTACTTTCTCTGACTTTGCATTCAGAGCGACACACTGCTGACGCTTACATTGTGAATATCCATGAAGAGAACAATAATAAAACTTGTAATTTTCAACGTGTATCGTCTCCTAGAATTTAAATTATATAGTGCCTAACATTTTCATTTTTTTTATTAAACTTTCTAGCATAAACCCTGTGTGTGTGTGTTGTGTGTATTTTCGTTTACATTCAGTGATAAACGATGGTCGTTATCAATGGGTGGAATTTGTGACTAGTGACTGTTATTCTAGCACTTTCCCTCCCGTGAAGGTGAGACAGAGGTGTATTTGTGTGTACTGTGTGTGTCTGATGTTGTGATGTTAGATTAATTTGTGCCTACATTGTGTTAGTGTATTTTGTATTTTAATGATGTTCTATTGTATTTTGTGTAATTTTTTGTGTTGTGTTGTGTGTAGATGTGTGTGTGTGTGTGTGTGTGTATGTGTGTGTGTGTGTGTGTGTGTGTGTGTGTGTGTGTGGTGTGTGTGTGTGTGTGTGTGTGTGTGTGTGTGTGTGTGTGTGTGTGTGTGTATGTGTGTGTATGTGTGTGTGTGTGTGTGATGTGTGTGTGTGTGTGTGTATGTGTGTGTGTGTGTGTGTTAGTTGTTAGTTACTATTTTGTCCTAGGCACTGTCGATTAGACACTGGCCTGTTGTATATATGTGTGTGTGTGTGTAACGAAACTTGAAATGTTTGGCCCTGCTGAATTGAACCCGGGCCTTCGTGTGAAGAAGAGCGCTAGCCACCATGCCATGGGGCGTGTATGTGTGTGTATGTGTGTGTGTGTGTATGTGTGTGTGTGTGTGTGTGTGTGTGTGTGTGTGTGTTGTGTGTTTTGTGTGTGTGTGTGTGTGTGTGTGTGTGTATGTGTGTGTGTGTGTGTGTGTGGAGTGAGTGTGTGTGTGTGTGTGTGTGTGTGTGTGTGTCTACTCTCTACTCTCAATCTCTGTCTCTGTCTCTCTCTCCTTTTCTCTATTTCCTTTTTTCTTTCGTTTTTTGTCTCTTTTCTTTCCCCTTTTCTCTCCTCTTTCTCTTTCTCCTTTTTATTATCTTTATTTCTTTCTCATGAAAAACCTTTTTTGTTCAACAGGTAAGTGGCGAGGAAACTACATTACTTAGTGTAGTGGGGGTGGCCCTGGTCCCACACCACTGCTTAGTGTAGTGGGGGTGGCCCTGGTCCCACACCACTGCTTAGTGTAGTGGGGGTGGCCCTGGTCCCACACCACTGCTTAGTGTAGTGGGGGTGGCCCTGGTCCCACCACTGCTTAGTGTAGTGGTGGCCTGGTCCCATAACTGCTTAGTGTAGTGGGGTGGCCCTGGTCCCATACCACTGCTTAGTGTAGTGGGGTGGCCTGGTCCCATACCACTGCTTAGTGTAGTGGGGTGGCCCTGGTCCCATACCACTGCTTAGTGTAGTGGGGTGGCCTGTCCTACCCTGTTAGTGAGGGGGTGGCCCTGCCCACCACTGCTTAGTGTAGTTTGGTGGCCCTAGTACCACACCACTGCTTAGTGTAGTGGGTGGCCCTAGTCCCACACCACTGCTTAGTGTAGTGGGGGTGGCCCTAGTCCCATACCACTGCTTAGTGTAGTGAGGGTGGCCCTAGTCCCATACCACTGCTTAGTGTAGTGTGGGTGGCCCTAGTCCCACACAACTGCTTAGTGTAGTGGGGATGGCCCTAGTCCCACACCACTGCTTAGTGTAGTGGGGGTGGCCCTGGTCCCATACCACTGCTTAGTGTAGTGGGGGTGGCCCTGGTCCCACACCACTGCTTAGTGTAGTGGGGTGGCCCTAGTCCCATACCACTGCTTAGTGTAGTGGGGGTGGCCCTAGTCCCACACCACTGCTTAGTGTAGTGGGGGTGGCCCTAGTCCCACACCACTGCTTAGTGTAGTGGGGTGGCCTTGTCCCATACCACTGCTTAGTGTAGTGGGGTGGCCCTGGTCCCATACCACTGCTTAGTGTAGTGGGGTGGCCCTGGTCCCATACCACTGCTTAGTGTAGTGGGGTGGCCCTGTCCCATACCACTGCTTAGTGTAGTGGGGTGGCCTGGTCCCATACCACTGCTTAGTGTAGTGGTGGCCTAGTCCAACCACTGCTTAGTGTAGTGGGGTGGCCCTGTCCCAACCACTGCTTAGTGTAGTGGGGGTGGCCCTAGTCCCATACCACTGCTTAGTGTAGTGAGGGTGGCCCTAGTCCCATACCACTGCTTAGTGTAGTGTGGGTGGCCCTAGTCCCACACCACTGCTTAGTGTAGTGGGGATGGCCCTAGTCCCACACCACTGCTTAGTGTAGTGGGGTGGCCCTGGTCCCAACCACTGCTTAGTGTAGTGGGTGGCCTAGTCCCAACCACTGCTTAGTGTAGTGGGGTGGCCCTAGTCCCATACCACTGCTTAGTGTAGTGGGGTGGCCCTAGTCCCAACCACTGCTTAGTGTAGTGGGGTGGCCCTAGTCCCACACCACTGCTTAGTGTAGTGGGGTGGCCCTGGTCCCACACACTGCTTAGTGTAGTGGGGTGGCCTAGTCCACACCACTGCTTAGTGTAGTGGGGGTGGCCCTAGTCCCACACCACTGCTTAGTGTAGTGGGGGTGGCCCTAGTCCCACACCACTGCTTAGTGTAGTGGGGGTGGCCCTGGTCCCATACCACTGCTTAGTGTAGTGGGGGTGGCCCTGGTCCCACACCACTGCTTAGTGTAGTGGGGTGGCCCTGGTCCCATACCACTGCTTAGTGTAGTGGGGGTGGCCCTGGTCCCATACCACTGCTTAGTGTAGTTTGGTGGCCCTAGTACCACACCACTGCTTAGTGTAGTGGGGTGGCCCTAGTCCCACACCACTGCTTAGTGTAGTGGGGGTGGCCCTAGTCCCATACCACTGCTTAGTGTAGTGGGGTGGCCCTAGTCCCACACCACTGCTTAGTGTAGTGGGGTGGCCATAGTCCCACCACTGCTTAGTGTAGTGGGTGGCCCTAGTCCCACACCACTGCTTAGTGTAGTGGGGTGGCCTGTCCCATACCACTGCTTAGTGTAGTGGTGGCCCTAGTCCCACACCACTGCTTAGTGTAGTGGGGGTGGCCCTAGTCCCATACCACTGCTTAGTGTAGTGAGGGTGGCCCTAGTCCCATACAACTGCTTAGTGTAGTGTGGGTGGCCCTAGTCCCACACAACTGCTTAGTGTAGTGGGGATGGCCCTGGTCCCACACCACTGCTTAGTGTAGTGGGGGTGGCCCTGGTCCCACACCACTGCTTAGTGTAGTGGGGGTGGCCCTGGTCCCATACCACTGCTTAGTGTAGTGGGGTGGCCCTGGTCCCACACCACTGCTTAGTGTAGTGGGGGTGGCCCTGGTCCCACACCACTGCTTAGTGTAGTGGGGTGGCCCTGGTCCCATACCACTGCTTAGTGTAGTGGGGGTGGCCCTGGTCCCATACCACTGCTTAGTGTAGTGGGGGTGGCCCTGGTCCCACACCACTGCTTAGTGTAGTGGGGGTGACCCTGGTCCCACACCACTGCTTAGTGTAGTGGGGGTGACCCTGGTCCCAACCACTGCTTAGTGTAGTGGGGTGCCCTGGTCCACACCACTGCTTAGTGTAGTGGGGGTGACCCTGGTCCCATACCACTGCTTAGTGTAGTGGGGGTGACCCTGGTCCCACACCACTGCTTAGTGTAGTGGGGGTGGCCCTGGTCCCATACCACTGCTTAGTGTAGTGGGGGTTACCCTGGTCCCACACCACTGCTTAACCTTACTACTTGTTATGTATCATTGTTTATGTATCTTGTTTGTTATGTATCATTGTTTGTTATGGATCTTGTTTGTTAGGAACTGCGGCCTGACTTCCATGCAGGTGTTCACTGTATGCCTACCCATCAAATAGGCCTCCCGAGACCTACCCAACCCTACCAAGACTTGGGTAGGTCTCGGTCTGTGCTACTCAGTCCAAGGCCTACAAGGGCCTACTTAAATGATTTCTCCTCTTGTGGTGGTCTGGACCTGACGCTCTTCTTAGTGTCATTCCTAGAAGAGGATCGAATCCGGGCAGTCTGACCGCTTTCAAAGGGAATCAAATTCCAAGAGGATTTGCGATCCCTCAGCAACATTATCTTAAAGGAAGATAAGTGGAGATTACAAGCCAGGGATCACGAAAGCTCTGCCAAAAACAATACCCTTTTGAAGTGGTCGGATTGCCTAATAAGACAACACTTTTGATCTTCTTGTCTTCTTGAAGTGTTAGCATTTTGTTTGTGTTGTTTTGCTTGTGTATATATGGTGAGCAGTATATATATATATATATATATATATATATATATATATATATATATATATATATATATATATATAAGGTACCACCTCTAGAACTTTACTGGGGACCCTCATCCTCAGGGAAAACTCAAGGTTCTCCCCGGAGCTGTTTGAATATTTTCTTCTTTTACCACCCCGTATATATATTATATATGTACTTTATTAATAGACAGAATACATTGACAGAAAACAAAAACATGAACATGAATACATTGGTACAATATATCAAAGATTATGAATCGCTTCCAGCTCCTCCGTAGCCGGACGCGAACCCAGTATACAGCATGCATTTTCCCTCTGGATTCCCACGCTGAGGCGCTGAAACATGAAAGTGGCTGCCCTTGAGTCCCTGGTGGTGTCGATGAGTCTGGAACCCAGTTCTTTAAGGAAACGTTTGACATTTTTTACCCATGATCCCAAGGTCTCGGATCCCACTGGGACAAATTTATACTGTTGGCTTATGTCCCTGTACTTGCCGATCTTGTACTCCTCCCTATGGTCAGCAGCTCCTCCCTGTCGCACGACACTATGATGGATGTCAGGTGTCACCCAGTGTCGACATAGGTACAATCCCATGCTAAGAGCTTGACATTCTTCCAAGGATAGATGGTGATGCCATCGGGGCGGTTTGCTGGGTTGTGGGTATTGCTGGCTGCTAGTGATCGGGGCTCTCTCTCGGCTGGGCATCCAGCTGCAGCAAGGGTTCTCTTTATGATGCCGTTGATCTCATTGTGTCTTGCATGCCAGCCTTTGGTTTTGGAACAGTTAAGACCATGTAGACCATATTAGTCGGCTTGCACATCGCCGCAAATACACGTATATTCTGTGTGAATTGGGGCAGCAAGGCGCAGAGCCGTGGCTCCATTGCCGAAATGGGAACTGTTTGGAGGAAGTCCCCAGAGTGACGTGCACCCACAGCTAGGAGACGGTCAGTCTCCCTGTCTGATGTTACAGCCCTAAGCATGTTGGCAAGCATCTTTTCAGTGATGGGGCCATCCCAACTTCACTGTTTGTAGGCCAGTTCTGCACCAGGTTTTGGTGCAGAACAGTGATGGCACTGGCGTAGCTAGGGTCCTGTATTCCTGCTGAGTCACTGAGGTTGTCTGGAAGAATTTATTTTATTAACTTGTTTGATGCTATGGAAGAGGATAGGAAAGCTGATAGGGCAATCTGGGAGGATTTGTGTACTCCCAGCCCCCCAAGCCTGACTGGAAGTGAGGCTTGCAACCACTGTCCATCTTCAAGGGAAAGATTCAGTACACTCTCTAGCATGGTCTTGAGGAGAGAGTCATATTCCTTGAGTTTGGGACTGCTGAAGGCAGTTTATAGTTTATAGTAGAGAGTAAAGTGCGAGTAGTAAAGTGGGTTACAAGTGCTTGTAGTAAAGTGTGTTGTAGGTGCTTGTAGTAAAGTGTGTTGTAAATTTACCAATACGTTACATTTTTCATTACGAGATAAGAGGCTTAACAACATTATTAATTTGTTTATCAACTCATAATTAGTTGGATAACATAATTACCCAGCTAATTGACTGCCGATATATTTGTTCTCACTAATGAGTTATACAGGAGTGTCTTTGTTGGCTGCTAGTGTTTTTGTCACTCACAGTGGGAGGAAATTATTTTTTTGTTCGACAAATATATTTCTTTTTAATCATTATTGTTGTTAGTTATACGAGGCGACGGAGAGTGAAATGATAGGCCTACTGGCCTATCATGGCACTGTGCGAGGAAAGTAACTGGTATAGGCTAAGGGGCTAATCATAATCATATTTAGAAGACTTCTAATGAAGGCTAAGGTACTGAAAACCTCTAGTCAAAGCTAAGGGACTAAAGACCTTTAATGAAGGCTAAGGGGCTAAAGACTCCTAACGAAGGGTAAGGGACTGAAGACCTCTAATTAAAGCTAAGGGGCTGAACACTTTCAGTCAAGGCTATGGGACTTCACATCTACAGTCAGGGTTAAGGGGCTGAAGACCCCTAATCAAGGCTAAGGGACTAAGCACATGATATCAAGGCTAAGGGACTAAGCACATGATATCAAGGCTAAGGGACTAAACATCCTCTGTCATTGAGGAAGGACGAACCAGTATCTATCAAGGCTAAACCACCTCTCAAGGTTAAGGGACTGACCACTTATCAGGGCTCAGGGACTGACCACCTTTCAAGGCTAAGACCTCTCAACTTCTTCCACTGTCTCCAGTATTATAATCACCTCTGCATTATCATGAAGAATTAGACACATATTCAACACCTGATTATCTTTACTGAGGAAATGTTTCGCCACACAGTGGCTTCATCAGTCCAATACAATGAAGAATGGTGAAGTTCACAAGGAGTTTGAAGTAATCAGTCCATCAGTCTTGATACAAATGCAGCATATGCGCGAAGAACTGGCTTATATACTGCAGACAGGTGAGGTGAAGCAGTAGTAGACGGCGTCACCTTGGACACATCCACAGGTTGGTCATGCTTATATAGGACTGATTACATCGACTCCATGCTGGGGGACTGATTACCTCAAACTCCTTCTGATCTTCATCATTCTTCTTTGTAATGGACTGATGAAGTCACTGTGGGGCGAAACGTTACCACAATAAAGATACCCAAGTGTTGCACATGTGTCTAAGTTATCATCCTGTCGGCTCTCTGAACCATTTATCTACATAATCATTCATATCTAGACCAGGATGATAAAAGTTCTGTGAGGAAACAGAGAGAGAGAGAGAGAGAGAGAGAGAGAGAGAGAGAGAGAGAGAGAGAGAGAGAAGAGACTGAGAGAGAGAACAGCTTCTTTGTGTTCCCTCTGTTATGTCTGATAATTTGTTATCAAATGTTGTTATGTTCCTTTGTTAAATGATGATGTTCCTGCACGTAATGAATTGCGTTTTTTTATATATATTTTTTTTTTGCCATTCGTTTGTCAGTGACTCATTGTCTGCTGTTGTTGGCTCAGTTTTTAATGATGTAGATTCAATTTTCATGTTTTTATGTCAAATTTTCTTTATTGTTATGATAGATTCTTTGTAACTCAGATCATATATATATATATATATATAACAACACTGCTACTAGCCGAGGGATCGAACCCGTGTTGTTTTAGCCGGCCTCATGGTGAGCGAAGATTCACGACGCTCTAACCCACTGTACCATACAATCTTTGTATTGTCCAGTGGGTTAGAGCGTTGTGAATTTTCTCTCACCACGAGGCGGGCTAAAACAACACGGGTTCGATCCCCCTTCGTGTATACACTGAAGGGTACACACGAGAAGTGTAGAAGCACTTAGGGATGCATACTTCTGGGGTTAATATACACTGAGAGATACACATTCTTTGGTTAATATACACTGAAGTATACACCATTCTCGGTTAATATACACGTGGGAGGTTGTCAGGCTGATAGTTAAGTAATCCCCTTAGTCCACCGGTGACTTAATAATAATTAGTACAAGTGATGAGAGTAATTAGCGTGAGTGGACCCCCGAGTTAATCACAACACTGCTTCACTACTCTCTACACATCACTCTTCCTTCCAGTACAGCGAACCAATATATACTTCTCCAGTCTTCACATTATATCCTTGTATTGATAAAGCCACTGGAGGGCGAAACGTCTGCAAATAAAGATACCCAGATGTTGCACTTGTGTCTGATTCTTCAATAAAGGAACTGCACTCGGTAATAAGGAAGACAATAGTCTGAGAATAATAAAAGGAGACGACGGTTGAAAAAAAATAATGAAAAAACTTTTATTGGATATAAAGACACTTGACACTAGGTTGACACGTGGAACAGGTGGATACAGTCTGTAAGACACATGTGCAACAGTTAGATATCTTTATTCCCAAACGTTTTGCCTGGGAAGTAGGTTTCTTCAGTCGAATACAGAGGCAGCAGAAGCAGTAGAGATGTAATCAGTCTATCACCCTTGAAGACGTAGTTTTGAGGTGATCAGTCCCTGATTATATCGTCTGTACATCTCTACTGCTTATGCTACCTCCTTTGCAGTCGACTGAAGAAGTCTACTGTGTAGGCGAAACGTTTTGCAATAAAAATACCTAACTGTTGCACATGTGTCTTACTTATAAATTTGTCTGTATTGTATACCATTATCATATTCACAATTTGTAGAGGAGACAATTACTGAGACGTTTCGCCCGTGGTACAGGCTGAAGAATTCTGTTCCACAGGAGAGATGTCTCACTTAAGTTATTCTACTCTCCCTCTGCAAAGTTGAGGGACTGATTACCCCATCTTCCACTATCTTCTGTGTAGTTATGCCAAACTAAGGGACTGATTACCTCATCTTGTATTGTCTTCGTATATCATCTCAGTACTGAACTGATAAAGCCACTGGCTGTCGAAGTGTCTTCAAATAGACACCCAGGTGTTGTATATTTGTCTAATTCCTCATCTTATCCACATTGTATAACATTACTGTGAGGATTTTTCTCATCTCACTGAGTATGTCAACAATGTAGAGCTGTTTACCCCCTTATATCTCTTTAGTTTAATTACTGCTCTACGTAATAACTCCCAATCTTGTTACAAAGAGATGGTACAATATTACTTGGGAAAGAGGGTACCAGTGGGTGATATGGGCTTGTACTCACCCCTGGCTCACTTTCCCAGTCTCTCACCCCTTGTCTCTCTCTCTGTCTGTCTCTGTCTCTCTCTTTCTATCTCTCTCCTGGTCCTCAGACCAGTGTCTTCTGATCCCTATCCAACACATGACTGAGATATATACATGTCTGTATTAATATATATCACTATAATAACACACACATATATCTCTCTCTTTCTTTCTCATTATATATATATATATATATATATATATAATGTTGGTATTGTGGTTCATCTCTTAGCCTCGGGTATTTTCATTCTGCTCTCCGCCTTTGAACTGTGTGTGTCTTTGTTCCAAGCTTTTTTTGTTGTGTTTGTTTCTTTATCTGATGCTCGTGTTTCTTTGTTGTGTTTGTTAATTGGTCTAAGAATATTTCATCTCGGGATACGTGTTTGTTGTCTGTACACGAGACTTATTTGTTAATGTACATGATTACTCTATTCTTGGGGGAGCACTAAACCTGTAGGGGTTGTACAGCGCCTGGTTAATAATGAGATGTAAGTAGGTTTGCTCCGAGGAGAGAGGAGCCTCCAATTCTTTGGAACAAAAGCTCTCCACCAGCATCAGTAAACAGATCCTTGTAGAGCCAGACACCAAGCTTGAACTGATTAAGCTTTTGCATGTATTCTTCTCATTCACCTGCTGCTGGTAATGGGATCTTGATCACAGGAGTTGGAACTACTCTCACTAGGATCCTGCAGTTTACTAAGTATGGTTTACACTTAACAAAATACTGTTAGGAACAAAAGAAAGCATGCGGTGCATTTCGGGGGTTGGATTTGAGACGGACCTGCCAAGTATGGGCCAGTAGTCCTGCTGTAGTGTTCCTCCATCCTCATTTTGTTACGTTCTTATAATCCTTACAGGTTTAGCTCTTCCCTGTGACTATAATAACAATATGGTGTCACTGGGTTTGATCGTTTCCCCCGGGGTCAACATTTTTACAGGATGAATTAAGAGTTTGTCAAGGCTTGACAAAGCTCCTGGAGAGCGAAATATTGCCAAAATAAAATGTCACATTAGTTCAGACTGTGTCCATTTACCTAACATTTTGTGGGTAAGTTTACCATTATTACTATTAAGAATTTGCATAGCTTGGTAATGTTTTGTCTCTCACAGCTGCGAGACAGTGTTTCAGTATCTCAAACTTCGTACTATTTATCCAAGACGGTAAGTTGTGTGTTGCTGAGAGTGCGGTCAGTGATTGATTGATGCTGTGTCTTGTGGCGACGTCCGCGTGAAGCTTCGTGTAGACCACCACTGGTGATCGTATATTTCAAGCTTCTCGTATAAATATTTTAATTATTTGTATATATTCTTGAGAGGAGTTTTACTGTTGACATCACGGGGAACGTAAACATAGTTCCGCCCGTCATGGTGCCTCCCTGGCACTGTGTGATTACGACACATGTGCAGCTAGGGTATCTTTGCAGCCAATGCAAATCTAAGAGTAGTCTTTAGGAATCTTAATTAAGAGTCATTCCGGTCCCTTTTCAACATATGTTAGGACCATCTTGGAGTAAGCAACACTAGTATGGAACCTCACCTGAAGAAGCATGTTAAGAAGCTGGAGAAAGTGTAGAAGTATGCAAGCAACAAGACTTGTTTCTGAGCTAAGGGGTAAAACCTACAAGAAGAAGCTAACGGAACTGGTCTTAAAGACATTGGAGAAGAGAAGAATCAGGAAGGGGACAACACGATAACAACATAGATATAATCAGGGACATTGGTAAGGTAGACAGGTTGTTTGAGAGGCGAGAAACTGGAAGTTAAAGCCACGGATGATCCATAGGGATGTCAGGAACTATTTCTTGAGTCTCAGGATGGTCGAGAAGAGGTGGAGACAGGCTCCACACAGTTTTAGAAGTAGATATGATAAGGACCATAAGGCTAAAAGGGAGTGAATTTGAAGAGTGGCAAGAGGCGAGGCCAGGAGCTGATAATCAGCCCCCCGCAATCAAACACACACACACACACACACACACACACACACACACACACCGCTGACAGAGTACAGGCTAGGCGGACAAAGGCAAAGGAGAAAGACCTTGGGGTGAGTATAACGCCAAGCACGTCTCCGAAGGCACACATCAACCAGATAACTGCGGCAGCCTATGGGCGTCTGGCAAACCTAAGATTAGCGTTCCGTTACATTAACAAGGAATCGTTCAAGACACTGTACACCGTGTACGTCAGGCCCATACTAGAATATGCAGCACCAGTCTGGAACCCACACCTGGTCAAGCACGTAAAGAAACTAGAGAAAGTGCAAAGGTTTGCGACAAGGTTAGTTCCACAACTCAGGGGTCTGTCCTATGAAGAAAGGTTGAGGGAAATAGGACTAACAACACTGGAGGAAAGAAGGGTCAGAGGAGACATGATAACGACATACAAAATACTGCGGGGAATCGACAAGGTAGACAGTGATAGGATGTTCCAGAGAGGGAACACAGAAACAAGGGGACACAACTGGAAGCTGAAGACTCAGATGAGTCAAAGGGATGTTAGGAAGCATTTCTTCAGCCACAGAGTAGTCAGGAAGTGGAATAGTCTAGAGAAAGATATAGTGGAGGCAGGAACCATATATAGTTTTAAGACAAGGTATGATAAAGCTCATGGAGCAGGGAGAGCAGAGACCCAGTAGCGGACAGCGAAGAGGCGGGGCCAGGAGCTGAGTATCGACCCCTGTAACCACAATTAGGTGAGTACAATTAGGTGAGTACACTCTTGTTTACCTATGCCAGTAGAGTGTTTCGGCTCAGTAAGTGAACTCATATCTGGAGTGGTTATTTTGATGGCTGAAACTGAATTACGCGATAGAGCATTGCACTCCACTCAAGGTGATGATACGGCCGCCTCTAACTCCTACCCAGGGAAGAGGTGAACTACCTCAAGAAAACTTGTAAAAGACTCAAATTGCTCGGGAAGACCTGCAACCATATATATATATATATATATATATATATATATATATATATATATATATATATATGCGCCATATTATTTGGTTTAATGTATGTAATTGTTCTTGGAAATTGCATTAACGTTATCATAAAGTCAGGTATTAATGCTGCGTTGTGTATCTGATCTTCAAGTCTCTTACTAAGGGTAAATCCGTCCCTTAGGTTGCCACTTTACAGTGCCACTTTACAGTGCCACTTTAATATTGACGCAAAGTGCTGTATAACTCTATGGGTTTATTGAGTCCACATGGATATGATAATAAGTTGACACGATCACTGTACCGTGGACACCATCATTGTACCGTGGACACGATCATTGTACCGTGGACACGATCACTGTACTGTGGACACCATCATTGTACCGTGGACACGATCGCTGTACCGTGGACACGATTATTGTACCGTGGACACGATCACTGTACTGTGGAGATGATTATGGTATAGTGTAGACAGTGTCACCAGATACGGATGACGCAGTATTTTGACGGATCACCTGTGCGATGACGCAGTGTGGTGGCGGCGGAACAGCTGAGCGATGTAAACAAACCCACGTGGGCGGTGACATTTAGGAAGGTTCCAGTGGTGACCTACTGACGCTTTAAGTGTAGGTCATTCACCCTTTGCATGTCTGGGCCTTCCCCCTTTACCCCCCTTAACCTTGAGCCGCACCGCCACGCACGCACGCACCTCACTCACAGAAATACGCTACGCATTTTGCTGGTTTTTCAACGTTTCATCCACAGAAATGCGCTACGCATTTGCCTGTTTTATTAACGTTGGGTTTGTGACGCTGCTTGGTAATTCTGGATGGTTTATCTTTTCCTAGTTCGGTCATAAAGATACTTTTTTTTCATCATTCTTAGAATGGCGTATCATTTTACCTGAGTAGATTAATATCTAAAGACGTGTTACTGGATCCTTTATGTAGTGTTCGTTGTAGCGAGGTAACTTGGGCAGTTTTTCCTACCGTGTTATTTGCTCACTGTCTCTTGCCCTTCCTTTGTTTTCTTGACGGGTTTTGGGAACAGAGTAAGTGGTGGGTGAGTGTGGCTGTGAGGGACAGAGTGGTGCCCCAGTGTTTGTATTTTGGGGAGAGGTATTGTTGGGGATTATTGATGAGGGAGAGTGTTGGCTCTGGTTGTGATGGGTAGGTTTGTGTTGCGGTGGTGTGTGTTGCGGGAAGAGGGGTGTGTGTTGGGGAGGGGTGTGTGTTGGGAAATGGTGTGTTGTGGAGGAGGGGTGTGTGTTGAGGAGGAGGGGTGTATTGGGGAGGAGGTGGGGTGTGTATTGGGGAGGAGGGGTGTGTGTTGGGAGGTGGGGTGTTTGTTGGGGAGGGGTGTGTGTTGGGGAGGAGGGGTGTATTGGGGAGGAGGGGTGTAAGGGCGAGGGAAAGAGGGAAAGAAATGACGTCATGTCCTTGAAGTTTGAAGAAGCTGACACTGAGATTTTTATGTCAGGAGAAATGAAGAAAACATTTGCTGACGCAAATGTTAGTCAGCTGACGATCCATTATGTCGAGCTTTTGGACATTTAAACGAGACCTTCTGCTGGCTTACTGGTCTACACTATTAAAAATAAATGCCACATCAAAAGATGTGACGGATAATATTTTAGCTCATAACAGAAGAGGATCAACACAAGAAGAATTCAGAGAAATCCAGTTTGAACCTTCAGCACAACAGAATGTCTCAAGACTAAATAAAACACGGTAAACCTTCCATGGATTGAGGAAAAATAACATTCCTCACTTCACGTACATTCACTTCACGTACATTCACTTCACGTACATTCACTTCACGTACATTCACTTCACGTACATTCACTTCACGTACATTCGTCTGAGACGACGCTTGAAAAAGAAAAAAATAATGAAAAAATTGCCCACTAGATGGCGCCACATGTCGGCCTTCCCGGGAGAGGCCTCAAGACCCTGATAATCTCCACAAAAGTCACAAGAAAGATCAAAAATGGTTATAATTATAACCATAATTTTTCAAAGGGTGGAGGGGTAAGCCAGTGGAAGGTCTCGGTCAGATGAGACCAAAAACTCCAGCTGGGGGTCAACATATCACCACGACCAGCGTCAGGAAACACTTGTCCTGTATCTTACTTAACCTAACCTGACCTAAGTCTCTCGCTGCTTAGAAGCCACATCACCCTCAACTCTGTTTAGGGCATCACCGTGTTGACGTGAGCGTGTATAGCAACGTTTCTGTAGTATGTAAGTAACTTACTACACTTATGTGTAGGTGAACTTACTTAAAGAACACCAGAGTCAGTGTTTACTTGATTTGTTCACTTACAACACTACACTTGTGTGTAGGTGAACTTGTATAAGAAAAATAACTGTGAGTGTTGACGTGTGTTGGTCACCTGCACTTCGCTCTCTGGACACCACATATGATAAACAAGTGTGTAATATCAGTTGTCACTATACACCTCAGCCACTTGTGTTTGTGGGTTCAGTCACTTGTGTCGTGGGTTCAGTCACTTGTGTCGTGGGTTCAGTCACTTGTGTCGTGGGTTCAGTCACTTGTGTCGTGGGTTCAGCCACTTGTGTTGTGGGTTTCAATATTCAATCAAAATTAGGCCTTGTTTTATATTGATTAAATAATTTACAAATTATACGCCTTCCCTCCTCCCCTACCTCATCACCTCCCTATCCCACCTCCCCTCCCTCATCATCCCCCTCTTCCACCTTCCCCATTTCCACACACACTCACACACACACACACACACACACACACACACACACACACACACACACACACACACACTCACACACTAACACTAACACCAACACAACTTATCAGCCTCGATCATTTACTAAGTGAGTCTTGGAGGTTTGTGCAAATTCTTACCTGCTAATTTTCAGCTCAAGACTTATTTTATCTTCAGTTGAGCAACATTGTCCTGTCTTGACCCAGGAATGATGCCCATCAAGACATTGAAAATCTCAGCTCTTTCTTCCTCCTCTAGTCTTAGTTTGTGATAGTTTATAAGGTTGTAGAATACAGACATGAGAGGAAGGCCTACCTAGTATGGGCCAGGAGGCCTACCTAGTATGGGCCAGGAGGCCTACCTAATATGGGCCAGGAGGCCTACCTAATATGGGCCAGGAGGCCTACCTACTATGGGCCAGGAGGCCTCCCTAGTATGGGCCAGGAGGCCTACCTAGTATGGGCCAGGAGGCCTACCTAGTATGGGCCAGGAGGCCTACCTAGTATGGGCCAGGAGGCCTACCTAGTATGGGCCAGGAGCCCTACCTAGTATGGGCCAGGAGGCCTACCTAGTATGGATTAAGAGGCTTACCTAGTATGGACCCTGAGGCCTGCCTAGTATGGACCATGGGGCCTACTTAGTATGGACCAGGAGGCCTACCTAGTATGGACCATGAGGCCTAGCTAGTATGGACCATGAGGCCTACCTAGTATGGACCATGAGGCCCACTTAGTATGGACCAGGAGGCCTACCTAGTATGGACCATGAAGCCTACCTAGTATGGACAAGAAGGCCTATCTAGTATGGGCCAGGAGGCCTACCTAGTATGGACCAGGAGGCCTACCTAGTATGAACCATGAGGCCTACCTAGTATGGATCAGGAGGCCTACCTAGTATGGACAAGAAGGCCTACCTAGTATGGACCATGAGGCTTACCTAGTATGGACCAGGAGGCCTACCTAGTATGAGTCATGAGGCCTACCTAGTATGGACCAGGAGGCCTACCTAGTATGGACCAGGAGCCTACCTAGAATGAACTAGGAGGCCTACCTAGTATGAACTAGGAGGCCTACATGCAGTGCTTCCTATTTTTATGTTGGTATGTTCATACTTGCTGCTGCTTCCTAGGTGGACCTCGACACATATTATGAGTGGTAATCAGCCCACCTGGTAACTCTGGCCCGCCCGGGTTACTGAGCAAGCTGCAGCCTGCATATACTGCCCAGTATTGATTGCACAGTTAAATCGGGTAATGACCAGAAATGCAATCAGCAGAGTGATGTTTATGGAGGGATGGGTGATGAGGGAGGGGTAAGTGAGAGGGAGGGTGGGTGATGAGGGAGGGGATAAGTGAGAGAGGGTGGGTGATGAAGGAAGGGTAAGAGTGGGAGGGTGGGTGATGAGGGATGGGGTAAGTGAGAGGGAGGGTTGGGTGATGAGGGAGGGGTAAGTGAGAGGGAGGATTGGGTGATGAGGGACGGGGTAACTGAGAGGGAGGGTGGGCGATGAGGGACGGGGATAAGTGAGAGGGAGGGGTGGGTGATGAGGGAGGGGCAAGTGAGAGGTAGGGGTGGGCGATGAGGGAGGGAGTAAGTGAGAGGGAGGGGTGGGTGATGAGGGAGGGGGTACGTGAGAGGGAGGGGTGGGTGATGAGGAGGGTGGGTGATGAGGGAGGGGTACGTGAGAGGGAGGGGTGGGCGATGAGGGAGGGGGTGAGAGGGAGGGTGGGTGATGAGGGAGGGGTACGTGAGAGGGAGGGTGGGCGATGAGGAGGGGGTGAGAGGGAGGGTGGGTGATGAGGGAGGGGGTAAGTGAGAGGGAGGGGTGGGTGATGAGGGACAGGGGTAAGTGAGAGGGAGGGCTGGGCGATGAGGGAGGGGTAAGTGAGAGGGAGGGGTGGGCGATGAGGGAGGGGTAAGTGAGAGGGAGGGTGGGTGATGAGGGAGGGTAAGTGAGAGGGAGGGTGGGTGATGAGGGAGGGGTACGTGAGAGGGAGGGTGGGCGATGAGGGAGGGGGTGAGAGGGAGGGGGTGAGAGGGAGGGGTGGGTGATGAGGGAGGAGGTGAGAGGGAGGGTGGGTGATAAGGGAGGGGTGAGAGGGAGGGGTGGGCGATGAGGGAGGGTGAGAGGGAGGGGTGGGTGATGAGGAGTGGGGTGAGATGGAGGTGGGTAAGTGAGAATGAGGGTGGGTGCTGAGAGAGGGGTAAGTGAGAGGGAGGGGTGGGTGATGAGGGAGGGGGGTAAATGAGATATATACGTATGGTAAATGAGACACATGGGAGAAGATAGGTGAGGATATACAGCTATATTATGTGCCATATTAACTGTTTTAAAATACCATAGACATTGTTTACAGGTTGTGTGGGGCACTATTTACAGGATGGTTTCTTGGAAAAATCAGATCAACTGATGGAAGTACTGCCCCAGCAGCTGTTTTCATAATAATAATAATAATAATAATAATAATAATAATAATAATAATAATAATAATAATAATAATCTTTATTTCTACAAGTACATGATACAACTTATACAGACCATAGCTGACATCACTCGCCATTACAGACATCATGTAGACATTTTTATGATATATTAAAATAGTCACTGATGCTGACTTTTTATAGTGTTAGTGGGGTTATTAACTCGTTAATATGGGGTGGTAGGTGACTGTGAGTAGTGATTGGGGTAGTGGGTAGGGGGTGATAGAGTTTGTGGGTTGGGGGTGGTAGGGGTCTGCGGGGTGACGACAGAGGCAGGTTTGGGCATCCATAATAGATGTGGCTAGAGCGTTGTGCCAGTGTTGTTCGCTTCCCCATCTCTCCCCTCTCCTCACCTCCATGCTCTTCCCCTTCTTCTTCCTTCCCTGCCCCTACCCTCTTTCCTTTTCTCTCTATCCCTTATCCCTCTCTTCCTTCCCCTCTCATCCCCATCCTCCTACACAATCTTTCTACCCACACTGATAGTTCCTCCAATATTGGAACACTGTAGTGACTCCAGCTTGACTTAGGCGTCTCACTTCAGTCTCCCACCTGTGTACACCTGACCTGTGTACATGTGACTTAGTGTGTACACCTGACCTGTGTACATGTGACTTAGTGTGTACACCTGACCTATGTATATGTGACCTAGTGTGTACACTTAACTTGTGTATAAGTTATCTAGTGTGCACACCTGACATGTGTATATGTGACCTGGTGTGTATACATGAGACGGTGTATGCATTGGCCACCACCGTTGATTACTGACTTCCAGAATCCTTCACATCTGCGTACATGAAGGAACAGCAGAGGTCCCAGTTGCGAGCCTTGCTTACTCCGACACGCTCCTTACCATCAGTTTCTTCCTTAAACAATAAATAGGCACAATACCGTGACTGGAACCAGCATTACCTCTACCACTATTGTCTCCCTTTTTTCTTCCTCTCTTTGTCCCGTCCCCGACCTCCTCTTGTATGTATACACTGGCTCTCTTACCATCGTGTGTCACTTGTCAGGGGTCCAAGTCGGACTGAAACGTCGTCAAAAGCGTCTCTCTCCTACGTGCGGGTTATTTAAGGTAAATGGGCTCAGATGCTACTAATGTGACATTTTATTGTGGCAACGTCTCGCTCTCCAGGAGCTTTATGAAGACTTGACAAAGCTCCTGGAGAGCGAAACGTTCATTTACCTAACGTTTTGTCGGTAATTCTACCATTATTAGTAATTTACAACATGGATAATAACTGTACTTATGTGTACCTGTGCCTAAATAAATTTACTTTCAAGTCTTAGTCATATAATGACCAACACAGAGGAGGTATTGTAAGATGCCAAACTTCAGTACTCTATGTCACTTTAAAAAACAGAGAAATGCTTTTTTCACTTCCCTGTTTCCGTCAATTTGTTTAATGGTGTTACTAAGTGGTCGCACAGGTCTTGTGTTCCTCGCGATACCCAAGTTGATACCTTGTCTGGTACCGTAGCTGTCAACACACGCGGTCTCTTACTTCTGCTGCCATTGAAATTTCTCATAATCTTTGTTTCTGACACCTTCCTTTCCTTCCTGTTAACCCTTTTGAGGGGGCCTAGTTCCTAGGCCTTTTGCGTATGAGCATGTTCTTACGGTGCCGTCCACAGGATGGATGTGAAGTGCACAATAAACTAGCCACTTCGGTGGCAAAATCTAAGAATCTGATCTTACCCTTCTAGTATCTACTCTCTAAGTCTTTGGCACTTCTGTTCAATGTGTGTGTGTGTGTGTGTGTGTGTGTGTGTGTGTGTGTGTGTGTGTGTGTGTGTGTGTGTATTGGATATATACAAAAAGAATAAGTTGAGAATTTAACTTGGTTTTCAAAGGTTTTTCCTGGAAGCAGCAATTTGCATTCTGGTCTTTGCTGTTGGGCTGTCAGCGGCCCCCTTCCTCCTGCTCTCTGCTGGAGCACACTGATGGGTGTTCCTTGTTCCTGTACGTTACTTACATCGCCGATACTTAGCACATTTTTCCCCCCACTGCGTGCACCCTTCCTCCCCCTGCATGGGGAGTGAAGGCTGCACCCTTCCTCCCCCTGCATGGGGAGTGAAGGGCACCCTTCCTCCTGATGGGAGTGAAGGCTGCACCCTTCCTCCCCTGCATGGGAGTGAAGGCTGCACCCTTCCTCCCCTGCATGGGAGTGAAGGCTGCACCCTTCCTCCCCTGCATGGGGAGTGAAGTCTGCACCCTTCCTCCCCTGCATGGGGAGTGAAGGCTGCACCCTTCCTCCCCTGCATGGGAGTGAAGGCTGCACCCTTCCTCCCCCTGCATGGGAGTGAAGGCTGCACCCTTCCTCCCCCTGCATGGGGAGTGAAGGCTGCACCCTTCCTCCCCCTGCATGGGGAGTGAAGGCTGCACCCTTCCTCCCCCTGCATGGGAGTGAAGGCTGCACCCTTCCTCCCCCTGCATGGGGAGTGAAGGCTGCACCCTTCCTCCCCCTGCATGGGGAGTGAAGGCCGCACCACTGGACATTCACACACGCCTCCTCTTTTTTCACTCCACCACTGTAAACGTGAGGGTTGTAGCAACGGTGACTAAGGGGCGTTGGTGGCGTTCCCTTCGTCAGGAAGAAAGTCTCCTGACGCGAGTGTTATGTGATGAGTCGTTCAGTAACCGAATCACCACTGGTCTACCAGAACTGGATGTCCACTCCATGAAAAACAGGTGACGTGTTTCGTGAAACTGGAAAAGTTAAGCCGTCATCCATATATTACATCCACTTTGTGCCACGTCTCCACATTTCTGGCTCCTCTGTTGTACAAGTATGGCGTACATTACCGACAAGGTGAAGAATTAGACACATGTTCAACATCTTTATTGTAGATGCTTCGCCCTCCAGTGGCTTTATCAGTACATAATGTGAAGACTGTAGAACTATATACAAAAAGATGAGGTAATCAGTCCCTCACTCAGCCTTGGAGTTGGTCATGTCACCTCTGTACATTTCTATTATCAATGTCACCTCTGTACACTGCTATTACACGTCACCTCTGTACACTTCCACTACACGTCACATTTGTACACTTCCACTACACGTCACCTGTGTACACTTCCACTACACGTCACCTGTACATTTCCACTACACGTCACCTCTGTACACTTGCACTACGCGTCATCTTTGTACACTTCCACTACACGTCACCTCTGTACACTTCCATTACACGTCACCTTTGTACACTTCCACTACACGTCACCTCTGTACACTTCCATTACACGTCACCTTTGTACACTTCCACTACGCGTCATCTTTGTACACTTCCATTACACGTCACCTTTGTACACTTCCACTACACGTCACCTCTGTACAGTAATTTTCTTCATCCACCTGTCATCTTGCGAATGTGTGTGTGTGTGTGTGTGTGTGTGTGTGTGTGTGTGTGTGCGCTTTGCTTTCGCTCATGTGTGTACCGTGTGGAGGTGTATGTGTTGCGTGCACTCGTGCTTGTGTTGCGTACGCACGCGTGCGTGGGCGTGGCGGCAGGGCGTCGTAGTTGCCAGTGAAGGTATAGTCAAACAAGAGCCAGGTAACTCTTGTATGAAAATAATTAAGCAGAGAGACAGAGACAGACAGACATACAGAGGAGAGAGAGAGACAGACAGACAGACAGAGAGAGAGATACAGAGAGAGAGACAGACAGAAGAGAGAGAGACAGACAGAAGAAGAGAGAGAGAGAGAGAGAGAGAGAGAGAGAGAAGACAGACAGAGAGAGAGAGAGACAGACAGACAGAGAGAGAAGAAGAGAGAGAGAGAGCAGAGGAGAGAGAGACAGACAGAGGAGAGAGAGAGAGACAGACAGAGAGGAGAGAGAGAGAGACAGACAGACAGAAGAGAGAGAGAGAGAAAGAGAGGAGAAGAGAGAGAGACAGACAGGAGAGAGAGAGGAAGGAGAGAGAGAGAGACAGAAGAGAGAGAGAGAGAGGAGAGAGAGAGAAGAGGAGAGAGAGAGAAGAGAGAGAGAGGGAGAGAGAGAGAGAGAGAGAGAGGAGAGAGAGAGAGAGAGAGAGAGAGAAAGAGAGAGAGAGAGAGAGAAGAGAGAGAGAGAGGAGTCGTAATAAGATGAAGGCTCCTGGTACAGGTTTCTCGCTAATGATAACACTGTCAATAGTCTCTTGCACTTCACCACACAGTTTGTTCATGTTATACACTTGTTCCTAGTGTTCAGTTTGTTCATGTTATACACTTGTTCCTAGTGTTCAGTTTGTTCATGTTATACACTTTTTCCCTAGTGTTCAGTTTGTTCATGTTATACACGTGTTCCTAGTGTTCAGTTTGTTCATGTTATACACTTGTTCCTAGTGTTCAGTTTGTTCATGTTATACACTTGTTCCTAGTGTTCAGTTTGTTCATGTTATACACTTGTTCCTAGTGTTCAGTTTGTTCATGTTATACACTTGTTCCTAGTGTTCAGTTTGTTCATGTTATACACTTGTTCCTAGTGTTCAGTTTGTTCATGTTATACACTTGTTCCTAGTGTTCAGTTTGTTCATGTTATACACTTGTTCCTAGTGTTCAGTTTGTTCATGTTATACACTTGTTCCTAGTGTTCAGTTTGTTCATGTTATACACTTGTTCCTAGTGTTCAGTTTGTTCATGTTATACACTTGTTCCTAGTGTTCAGTTTGTTCAAGTCGTTAAACTTGTTCATTTCTAAGATTAGTTCATGTTATATTTGTTCATCTTAAATGTTTGTTCATATTGTTAGATTTGTTAATTTTTAACATTTGTTCAGAGATAAATTTGTTAACATTTAACGTTTCTTCTTAATGTTAAATTTATTCATTGTTAATCTTGTTCACATTGATTAATTCTGTTCACGTTGGTAAATATGTTCACATTGTTCATATTTATTCATATTTTTTGTGTTGAAGCCCACGTGGGTATGTTGAGGGTCCAGCTGTGAAAGTCTGGGGCCCAGATGTGTGTGTGTGTGTGTGTGTGTGTGTGTTAGGGGCCCTGATGTGTGATAGGGCCCTAGGTTTGTGTGTGTGTTAGAGCCCCAGGTGTAAGTGTTAGGGACCCAGGTGTGAGTGTTAGGGACCAAGTTGTGTGGGTTAGGGGCCCAGGTTGGTCCCTTCATATACTAGTTGAGTTATAAAGGTCGGTGTAGTCCCCGGATTTTGTGAGATTTGTCTGGTGAGGGAGAATGGTTGTTGTTGGTGGTGGTGGTGATGGTATTTTTGGTGATGGGGATAGTGGTGGTGGTGGTAATAGTGGTGGTGGTGGTAATAGT
This sequence comes from Cherax destructor, assembly GCA_009830355.1. NCBI lineage: Eukaryota > Metazoa > Arthropoda > Malacostraca > Decapoda > Parastacidae > Cherax > Cherax destructor. Next base: position 255,169 of record WNWK01000430.1, on the reverse strand, counting down.
GGTGGTGGTGATAGTACAATACAGTCTCCCCTCAACGTAACATTGTGTTACATTACAATCTCCCTTATTGTAACACAATATAGTCTCCAGTCAACGTAACATTTTGTTACATTACGATCTCCCGTAACGTCAAGACATGTAACAACACAAAGCAATCTCGCGTAACGTCAAAGGGTGTAACAACGCAAAGCAATTTCCCTTAACGTAACGCTGTATAGCATTCTCAGGGAGATGAATATTCAGGGAGAAATTTTGAAGGAAGAAATACCGCAGGGAGAAATTTTGGCAGGGTTGGCAGATGGTTGAGAAACTGCAGGTGTGGGATCATTGGTTGCTCTGACGATTACCTCCCAAGAGGCCACAAACACTCTCCTGGTTGCACACTTGAACCTCCTTTCCCCTTATTGCACAACCACCTCGTTATGTTCCAACTGCTGGTTGGGGAAGAAGGGAGGAGGGAGAGGAGGTGAAGAAAGAGGGTTTAAAGAGCAAGCGATCACCACTACTGTGGCTGTTATGTGGATCCCTGGATCACGGGGGATAGTACCCGGTGACTATTTGTTGATGGCTTCGGGGGTTACTACTCCCGCAGTTGCGGTCCTGGTCCAGGACCAGACTCGCTACAGACTTGTATGGTTCTTTTAGCTTCATTCTTACCAGGAATAGTTCACCGTCTTTTGCGTCCCAAATCGATGGGAAAGACAGAAAGCTCCTGACGATTTTCTCAAATAATTGACGTTGGTTTTGAAGGGACAAGAGCTAGATCTCGACTGTGATCATAGCTAGAGTTTCTTTCTTAATAGTCTGTTTTTCTCGAGTTGTAAGGCCCGTGCGTTCCCACATCTAGGGTGACTCCGTAAGGTTCTAGTGCCCAATCAGGGCACGAGAAATTGTTGACATTGCCTCTAGCCAATGGGAGAATTCTTCGTCGTCCTCAAGTAACCAATCAAAGAGCCCTAACCCCTTCCCAAGGGAAGTGAGGACTGAGGAGTTGATGTGAAGCAGTGTAGTTCTAGAACCTGGGAAAGGCTCTTTTCCAGTCGTTCGCAATCACTCGTAAGTGGGAATAACGACTGTTTAAGTGCCTCGTTGGAGGAATCTTGCTGTGGCTTTTGTTGTCCAGTTGCTGGAAGCAGCAGTGGAGGCAGCAGTGTTGGCTTGCTGACACCACAGTGGAGGCAGCAGTGTTGGCTTGCTGACACCACAGTGGAGGCAGCAGTGTTGGCTTGCTGACACCACAGTGGAGGCAGCAGTGTTGGCTTGCTGACACCACAGTGGAGGCAGCAGTGTTTGCTTGCTGACACCACAGTGGAGGCAGCAGTGTTGGCTTGCTGACACCACAGTGGAGGCAGCAGTGTTGGCTTGCTGACACCACAGTGGAGGCAGCAGTGTTGATTGACTGATACCACAGTGGAGTCAGCAGTGTTGATTGACTGACACCACAGTGGACCACCACTCAATACGTACACGTCGAATGGTGTTAGGAATTAACTATTCCCTTGGTTGCTATTCTATGGTTCCTGGCTTGAGGATCACCCTGTGAATGTGGCAGGTTGGTGTAGCAACTGTAATGTAAAGTGTGTGGGGAGAGAAGACACACACTCTAACACCATATCTTAAAATATTGCAGTGTTCAGAACTTGTAAATATTAAATCTAACAGTTACGAGCACAGTAACTTGCCTGTAACTAAACTTCATAGCATTTAAAAAAAAAGGAAGTATTTGCTACGGTTAGAAAGTGATTTGTGAATGTCGTGACGACTGTAGTGAATCAGGAAGATAAAAGGATTGAGTTGATATTGTTGGGTGCAAGAGAGAGAGAGAGAGAGAGAGAGAGAGAGAGAGAGAGAGAGAGAGAGAGAGAGAGAGATCAAAGGAACCACTATTTTCAGTAGAATTTGAGACTTGTGCTTTACTGTTGAGTTTGCAGCTTTTGGGTAAGTAATTTTTAAGTCAAAGGCAACGGTGTGTAGCAGAATGGCACCTTTCATGACAGCTGAGTCAAGCTGTCATGACAGCAGTGTCAAACTGTAATGGCAGCAGTGTCAAACTGTCGTCACAGCTGAGTCAAACTGTTATGACAGATATGTCAGGCTGGCAGTATACCAGGGCATCATAGTGCTACTGGGATAATACCAGCTACCACTAGAGGGGTATTCAAAAGAGGTATGATCAGAGGGGAGGAAGTGTTGTCACTCCCCCGGGTGTCACTGACTAGTGACCCCGGAGGCTGCTGTGCGGTGTGTGTCCTGGCAACACTGTGTTTATGAACATAGAGAACAATGGCGCTTTGCTAGTATAGTGTTTTGCTGAGTCGTGCTGCTTACTGGCAGGAATTAGACGTTAGTAGTGATAAGGAACACAAGGAACAAGGTGTCTTGTGATGTAAGCAGCAATAAGGAACACTAAGAACAGGATGTGATGTGATATAAGTCGGAGGCTGCCACAATGAAAAGCTCTGTTCCACAAGGCACAGTACTCGACCCCATCCTGTTCCTCATCCTCATGTCGGACATAGACAGAGATGTAAACCACAACACCGTGTCATCCTTTGCTGATGATACTAGAATCTACATGAGTGTCATTCAGTGAGGACACGGTAAATCTCCAAGCAGATATAAACCAAGTTTTCCAATGGGCAATGGAGAACAATATGATGTTCACTGAGGACAAATTTCAGCTACTATGTTATGGAAAACTGGAGGAGATAATAGCTAGATCGGAGTATACCACAAACTGTAACTACATAATAGAGCGAAAGAGTAGTATGAAGGATTTTGGGAGTGTTATTGTCAGAGGATCTCACTTCCAAGGACCACAACAGTGTCACTATCTCATCTGCGAGGAAAATGATAGGATGGATAATGAGATCCTTCAAAAGAAAGGATGCCATGCCAATGATGATCCTTTTTAAATCACTTGTTCTCTCTCTAGGCTGGAATATTGCTGTACACTAACAGTTCCAAGGCAAGCGAAGTCGCAGATCTAGAGAATGTACTGAGAACCTTCACTGCTTATATAAGTTCATTGAAGAACGTTAATTACTGGGAACGTTTGGAGTTACTTGACCTGTACTCCATAGAGCGCAGGCGAGAGATACATCATAATCTACACCTGGAAAATCCTAGAGGGACTGGTGCCAAATCTACACACAGAAATCACTCCCTACGAAAGCAAAAGACTTGGCAGACTGTGCAACATACCCCCAGTGAAAAGTAGGGGCGCCATTAGTGCACTTAGAGAAAACAATAAGTGTCCGGGGCCCAAGACTGTTCAACAGCCTCCCACCAGCAATAAGGGGGGATTACCAATAGACCCCTGGCTGTCTTCATGAGGGAGCTGGACAATCAGCCGGGCTGTGGTTCGTACGTTGGACTACGTGCGGCCATCAGTAACAGCCTGGTTGATCAGGCCCTGATCCACCGCTAGGCCTGGTCATGAACCGAGCCGCGGGGGCGTTGACCCGCGAACCCCCCTCCTGGTAGACTCCAGGTAAGGAACACATGAAATGTAGAATGTTGTGATGTAAGTAGCACCGGTGCTACTGGATTTGGCAGTGGCGGTGGTCCAGGTGAACCAGCTAAACCAGCTGGTCCACCTAGACCAGTTGGTCCATCCCTAGTGGTCCCGTAAACAAAATTTTAGCTGATTTTTGTGCCTGTACATTCTGGATTAAAAAAGGGAACGATAATTTTTTTTAAGGACGTCGAGAGTGGTAGGGGAGGAGGAGGTGGAGGAGGAAGAGGAGGAGGAGGAGGAAGAAGAGGAAGAGGAGGTGGAGGAGGAGGAGGAGGAAGAAGAGGAGGTGGAGGAGGAGAAGGAAGATGAGGAGGAAAAAAATGAGGAGGAGGAAGAGGTGGAGGAGGAGGAGGAAGAGGAGGTGGAGGAGGAGGAAGAAGAGGAGGTAGTGGAGGAGGAGGAGGTGGAGGAGGAGGAAGAAAAGGAGGTAGAGAAGGAAGAGGATGGGTGGAGGAGGAGGAAGAAGAGGTGGAGGAGGAAGAGGAGGATTAAGAGGAGGAGGAGGAGGTGGAGGAAGAGGAAGAGGTGGAGGAGGAGGATTAGGAGGCTGTAGAGGGGAGGAGGAAGAGGGGAAGAGGAGGGTAGAGGAGGAGGATAGAATAAGAGAAAAGAGAAAGAAGAGAACAAAAAATGAATATAGAAAAAGGTGAAGGATCGTTATATGGGCGAGAGAAGAGAGAGAGAGAGAGAGAGAGAGAGAGAGAGAGAGAGAGAAAGAGAGAGAGAGAGAGGATGGGAGAGTTATCCACCAGGAGAGAGGTTGCACCAGGCAGACAGGTATATATGTCCAGTTTTACCCTTCTCTTTTTATATACACGTGTGATATACATTTTTGAGGGAGGGGTGCCGGGGGCGGGGCGGGTGCCAGGGGCCGGTATCAGGTGCCAGGATTACGGAAAGTTACGTCACCCCTTCCACGTGTAGGATTTATATACATTTGTTCTAATATATATATATATATATATATATATATATATATATATATATATATATATATATATATATATATATATATGTGTGTGTGTGTGTGTGTGTGTGTGTGTGTGTGTGTGTGTGTGTGTGTGTGTGTGTGTGTGTGTGTGTTACTCACCTAATTGTGGTTGCAGGGTCGAGACTCAGTTCCTGGCCCCGCCTCTTCGCTGTCCGCTACTGGGTCTCTGCTCTCCCTGCTCCATGAGCTTTATCATACCTCGTCTTAAAACTATGTATGGTTCCTGCCTCCACTATATCTTTCTCTAGACTATTCCACTTCCTGACTACTCTGTGGCTGAAGAAATGCTTCCTAACATCCCTTTGACTCATCTGAGTCTTCAGCTTCCAGTTGTGTCCCTTGTTTCTGTGTTCCTCTCTGGAACATCCTGTCACTGTCTACCTTGTCGATTCCCGCAGTATTTTGTATGTCGTTATCATGTCTTCTCTGACTCTTCTTTCCTCCAGTGTTGTTAGTCCTATTTCCCTCAACCTTTCTTCATAGGACAGACCCCTGAGTTGTGGAACTAACCTTGTCGCAAACCTTTGCACTTTCTCTAGTTTCTTTACGTGCTTGACCAGGTGTGGGTTCCAGACTGGTGCTGCATATTCTAGTATGGGCCTGACGTACACGGTGTACAGTGTCTTGAACGATTCCTTGTTAAGGTAACGGAACGCTAATCTTAGGTTTGCCAGTCGCCCATAGGCTGCCGCAGTTATCTGGTTGATGTGTACCTCCGGAGACGTGCTTGGCGTTATACTCACCCCAAGGTCTTTCTCCTTTGCCGAGGTTTGTAGCCTTTGTCCGCCTAGCCTGTACTCTGTCAGCGGTCTTCTTTGCACTTCTCCGATCTTCATGACTTTGCATTTGGTGGGATTGAATTCGAGAAGCCAGTTGCTAGACCAGATGTCAAGCTTGTCCAGGTCTGTTTGCAGTCATGCTTGGTCCTCTTCCGATGTGATTCTCCTCATTAATTTCACATCATCTGCGAACAGAGACACTTCTGAGTCTATCCCGTCCGTCATGCCATTTACATATACCAGGAATAACACTGGTCCTAGGACTGACCCCTGCGGTACACCGCTCGTCACAGGCGCCCACTGTGATACCTCATCACGCACCATGACCCGTTGTTGCCTCCCTGTGAGGTATTTCCTGATCCATTCCAGTGCCCTTCCTGTTATACATGCTTGTTCTTCCAACTTCTTTACTAATCTCATGTGAGGAACTGTGTCGAAGGCCTTCCTGCAGTGTGTGTGTGCGTGTGTGTGTGTGTGTGTGTATTATATATATATATATATATATATATATATATACATATATATATATATATATATATATATATATATATGTGTGTGTGTGTGTATGTATATATATATATATATATATACTATTATATATATATATATATATATATATATATATATATATATATATATATATATATTTATATATATATATTATTATTAGTTAGTTAGTTACCATTTTGTCCTAGGCACATGTCGATTTGACACTAGGCCTGTTGTATGTATGTGTGTGAGTGTGTGTGTGTGTGTAAGGAAACACTTCGAAATGTTTCCGCCCCGTCGGGAATAGAACCCGGGCCCTCCGTGCGTTAAGCGAGAGCTTTACCACTAGGCCACCGGGGCTGTGAGGAACTGTGTCGAAGGCCTTCCTGCAGTGTGTGTGTGTGTGTGTGTGTGTGTGTGTCGTGCCTAATAAGTAAAATTGGTCAATTATCAAGAACTCATTTAACATTAAGTCCTTTCTAAAAAAAATTCTTATACGTTTAAAGATATATTTTTTTTCATTTATGTTAATGTAAAATTAATAATTTTGTACCAAAAAAAAAACTTAGGAAACTTACCTAACCTTATTATAACAAGCTCAATTTAATTTAGCCTAATCCAGTTAAATATTTTTTAGATAAGTTTACATTAATTTAATAATAAACAAAAACAATGAAATATATTTTTTTTGTTAGGTCCAGAATGATTTTTGCGAAATTATTGCATACAAAAATTTGCGCTTGCCTTATTCGGCAAGAAGATCGTTGCTATTAAACCAAAATAGCAATTTTTACTTATTCGGCACGACATATATATATATATATATATATATATATATATATATATATATATATATATATATATATATATATATATATATATATATAAATCAACACTGCAACAGAGGATTCGAACCCATGCTGCTTTGGCCCACCTCATGGTGAGGGAAAACCCATGACGCTCTAACCCATAGGACCACACAATCCTACAAGAACCAAGCACCCAGCCAAGCTAGGTGTATTACCCTTGGTCCGAGGACATACGGTGGTGTGGGTGCCTCTGAGCTAATTTCATCCTCCTCCCCGTTTGGTGTACTAACCTCAACGAGCAGTATTTTATATTATTGTGACCACGAACGAGTGGTATTGATCAATAACAACACTGCGACTAGCCAAGAAACACTTAGCTTGGCTGGGTGCTTGGTTCTTGTAGGATTGCGTGGTCCTGTGGGTTAGAGCGTCATGGGTTTTCGCTCACCATGAGGCGGGCCAAAGCAGCTGATCAATACTACTTGTTCGTGGTCACAAAAATATATGTGTATATGTATGTGTGTATGTATATAAGGTGGTCAGTCGCTCAGCCTGGAGAAGAGTTCAGCGCCGTAGTCTGGAACAATGTGAAGTAACAAAATGGAGACTTATATACTGCCAGAGGTGAGGCAGAGAGATTCTTGAGGACAGAAGAGGCAGGAGAGGCGAGATAGACGTGGCAAAAGTTGTGAGTGTTGCTCGTCTTCCTGCCAGGGGTAGCACTACAGAACTCACTCCTGAAGGATACCATGTTGTTGAGGATCATCCTAATGGGAGCATTTACTGTAGACGGTGAGAGGCGATGGATGGGGAGATAGGGGGAGGGAGTGAGGAATTAGGAGCGTTGGGAAGGAAATGGGAGGATGGGGGAGCGATGGTTTAATAATTGGGGAATAAGAAAAGTTAAGATGTTGTTGATGAGGAGGGATCCTTGTGAGAAGAAATAAGCTAATTTTTATATTTAAAAAAAAAATGATACATCAGCAGTGTGCTCCTTGCGTGAGGGAGTGGCAAGAGGGAGTGGTGGGAGGGAGGGAGAGGTGGGAGGGAGTGATGGTAGGGAGGGAGGAAGAGGTGGGAGGAAGTGGTAAGAGGGAGTGGTAGAAGGAAGGGAACTGAAGACGGGGCGTGTGAAGCGAGAAATTAGATTGACTGCCTATAACTCAATTGAGTTACACTTGTCTGGTGGGAGACCGAGACTGTAGAGGTTCACTGAGAATGATCAGCACTTCTGGGGAAGATATTGGCTTTATTGTGGGTTCTGAACACACCCACACCCTCGACCACATCTCTCCCTTCTTCCACCCCACACACACACCCGGACCTTCCACCTGGCACATACACACTCACACATACGCCAGGAGCTGTGTCTCAACCCCTGCAACCCCTACCACCAACACTATTGGTGGTAGTGTTGGAGGTGCTACTGGTGGTAGTATCGGAGATGCTACTGGTAGTTGTGGTGTTGTAGATTCTACTAGCAGTGGTGGAGCACCGTCTCCCGTTACTCCACCGCTAGTGTGATGGTGGTGGAGTAACGGGAGACGATAATGTAAACAACACCTTGTGGAGAAAATAGGAGCTACAAGTGAGACAAGGAAAATCTGTAGGTTTTTTCTGGTGGAATATATGCAGGTGGAAATACAAGACCACTGTGAATTCTGTTTATGGGCTAGAAGCAAGGAACCAGGTAATGAGGAGGAAATCGAATGTGAGGGATCTTACTGATGCAAAACAGATTATGTCAGGGAAGACAGGATGGAAGAGGAGGGAAAGACAGAAGAGGTGACATGGGAAAGGTAAAGGAAGAAAAGAGGAAAGGAACAGGCAACAGAGGAAAAAAAATCGAGAAATTAGTCAACACTTCAAAGGGAATCCCTGGCCAGTATCTCCAGAAGAGAAGCAAGAAAACAACTTACCCGAAGAATAGTAAAAGACAGAAGAATCAGAGTGTGGTACTCAACTCACCAGAGTGTGGTACTCAACTCACTAACAAAAGTGAAGTCGTGAGAGAGAGTAGGAGAGGAAAACTCTGGTATTATAGCTATTACACAGACGAACCTCTCAGGAATAATAACAAATAATTGTTTTACAAATTGTTTTAAAATACAGCCGTGGAGAAGCTTTAGTAACGATGTAGTGGTTTGGAAACCCGACAAGTTCAAGAATGAGACGCTTGTGTAACATTAGGGAATCTTTGTTACGGAAACGTTTCGCCAGTCAGTGGCTTCTTTAGTCCTTTATAGAGAAGAACGGTGGAAGATGAGGAGTTTGAGGTAATCAATCCCTCAATCTGGAGTCGATGGACTGAATAGTTGAGGGAAAAAAGCAGTGGCTTATTCTCCCTCGACTGAGTTGATTAACTGTATCACTCCTGTCCAGTAAGAGGCATTCTACACATTATATACATGTCATGTTTACCTTAGAAATTATCCCATATGTAAATTAATTGCAAGTTACTTGCAGAACTTGTGTAGCCAGCAATTTACACAAGTTTTCCTAGGCAACCATTGACTGCCTGCTCCTCTTGGCAAAATGATACATATGATGTGGATTCCTCCCTTTGGCATAATTAATTCAATAGCTGCCTTGTTCTTGGCAAGCAACTCCTCTATATTGCATTTCCGAACATCGTTGCCTTCAACACAGTCAGATAATGTGGATTATCACCATTACCCTACATGTTATCTAACCTGTTAACTATATCATCCGTACTAGCTCTTGGGAAACACAGTCTCTGTCTCGCCTTCCTGTCCTTGTTACACAATCCTCTCTCTCTCTCTCCAGGTATTTAATTTGCGAGTCCTGAAGAGTGAGTATATTCTTACCTTTAGTTGTAGAGCTGCTTGTTCTTCCTGTATCCTTGTCGACAACTGTACAAGTGTTCTGCAGTACAGCCAAGGGATTTCCATTCTGTAACCTTCCTCAACCTTCCCTTTTATGCAAACCACTTTCCATGTGTTACTGCCAGCATTTTATCCTTTGTTGCTGCTCACGTCTTGCCCTTCATTATTGCCAGCCACTTTACACCCATTGTTACACCCATCCAAATAAATTTTCTGTTTCTTATTCTCCTTGAGAATTAGAAGGTCCTCCTTTACGGCTCTTAATTCTGCTGCTAAAACAAGACGGTGCTTCTGAAAGCTTATTATGCAAGCCATGTTATCAAATATAACACTCCACCCTGAGTCCCCGGGTGAGCCTCACAGCTCAGGAGAGGTAACAGTCTTCCCACACCACTCAACTCACCTGCCCTATTACTTCTTTATAACTATTATTTGGCTTTTCTAAACTGACAGATATAATGCAGACTAGTAAATGTGAGAGACTCCATTCTTCTCTCTCTCTCTCTCTCTCTCTCTCTCTCTCTCTCTCTCTCTCTCTCTCTCTCTCTCTCTCTCTCTCTCTCTCTCTCTCTATGCGTTATTCAAGAAATAGTGATATAGGAGACACTGTAAGTCAAGAAACTTTAGATTAAGGCAAAGTTCTACCCGCTGGAGGTATCAAGTACCTCATAGGGTACCTGATCAAGGTCCCACTGGAAGCATCAAGTTTTTCAATGAGGTGCTTGGTTAAGGTCC